>JAGKPW010000322.1:0-229129 GCA_019926035.1 Melaleuca alternifolia
CCTCACTCATAGTCTCAAAGCTTCCCTTTTGCAAAATGGACAAAAGTTCCTCAGCTCGAGCCATTTCTCAATGCATCCATAGTAAATATAATGCCCACTATCCACTTTTCCAAGCTTTTCTTCATGAATGTAGTCATCCTGCAATAATTCCAGCAAAATGAAAGGTACAATTAAGAAGCATATATACGCACCCGTGGTTTGAAATTAGGTAAGACAAATACTTGTGGGCAGCAAAATTGTTCTTCAATTCTATCTTAATGTATTCTTGAGGAAATGGAGTAGTTCTTACCAAATAAATACAATAGGATTCAGCTTCCACATTAGATTCCACCGAAGTAAAGAGATGATATTGCTACGATCTTAGATGGGTGAAGATGGCTTCCTTGCTCAATCCTATCGAAACATCTCTAGTCTGCTCATTGAGTTGGACCAATTTTTAATAAGAAACGATATAAGGAAAACCTAAGTATTCATAATCACCTCTCCTTAAGTAAATTATTTCTCAAGTATCGAAAATATTGCTTGCTCAAGGGCTAAGTAAAGTTGCTACTAGATGTCCCCTGATCTTGATCAGTGGCTACGTTAATGCACAATTAGTTCGGTTTTTAGTTGTGTAAAAGCAAAGAACACAATAACACTCATAAATATTGTGAAGGGGCTCGAGCATATATTTAAATGTGGAGATGAATTATACAAATTTAATTAATTCAGAGATTTCGAAATTAGCATGAGAGATAAAACTCAAAAAACAAGTCCGGAACAGAGCTCAATATCAAAAGTGACAAATACCATCACTCGATAACATCTGTGTCCACATAAAACTCATGATCTCACTGCATGAAATGTTTGAAGTCATACGAAAGCAGCAATTTCTGTTTAGTTGAACTTTTTATAATTCATGGTAGGTAAAAAAGATTATGCATATTAAATAAAAGCCAACAACATAATGCCAAAAAATGCCTTACATCTTGGACTCGACAATATTCTCAATTGGACTGAAGAGTCACTTTTACTACACATTTTTCTTTAAGTTCAATTGTAATAAAGGTTGAAGCAAATTACCTCAAAGTTCAACTTCATTTACGTGGAAATTTAAAACACATGCAAGAAAGTACGAATCTCCAGTGAGGCACAATAAGAGGTCATGACAATTTTGACATTGCTAGATTGTGGTCAGTCATTGCCAAAGAAAAAAAAAATCCCATTACCAGTCCACAAGACATTACCTTTTCCTACATGACACGGCTTTTCATATATTTTATGAAATTCTTAAAAAGGTACAGCTCCCCCCTTCGTCGAACAGGTGGGCGCATGCCCTTCTGTGCATTTTGACGGGCAGGAATGTACTCAACATACCGTCATTTCGTCGAACGGAAGGGGGAGACCTACAGCCTTTCCCTTGCCAGCTTGGTTCATGATCGGTAAAGCAACATCCACAGAAGGGACATCGGCATTCCTTTCCTTTATAATCAAAGCATTTCTGCTTAGACTTCTTCCGCGAATTTCCGTGCCAGAGCTTCTTCCCAGCAACAATGCATCTTGACCGGTAACATTAGGAGCTTGCTCCCCAGCTGCCTTGGTCTGCACAATGCTATACGTCTCTTGTAGCTCAATTGGATGCGAGATGGAAGGTTCCTTAGCCATAACAATAGGAAAACATGGAAGCAGGACCAGGAATGGCGATGTACATTGCCAGCCGCGGGAGAGAGATTACAGTGCTACAGTAGTTGCCAGATCGTTCTTAGTAATTCTTTTCAAAATGACTTTTGTTCCTACCTAAGAACTCTAAAATTTCTCTTTCCTCACAATACCATTTCGAAACAGCAACCTCTAATCCCAACTCTCATATCTCCAAGCACTGACAAAATCACCCAACATCAAATCCTGGGGAATGCCGTCCTACAGCCTGAAGCACCGGTGCCCTCAACCCCATTTCCTCTCCTATTTTCAGATCGACTCACTCATATGCTCTCTATATCCAGGTTGACTTGCTCTCATATTCCTCTCAAATCAGTGCATGGGCAACTTCAAAGCTCAAAGCTACCTGCTTTTCATAAACTTAGAGCTTTTCTTTTGCAAATTGGACAACAATTCCTTAACATGAGGAATTTTTTAATGTAGCCATAGTGAAAGTAAGGCCCGCCAATCCAGCTTTCCCAGTTATTTTCATCAACATAGTCATCTTGCAATAGCTTTAGCAAAATTAAAAAGTACAATTTAGTAGCTCACATATTCTCCTCGTCTAAAGCTAGCTAAGATAAGAACTTCTTCTTTAAGCCTATCTTAATGTATTATTGAGAAAATAAGGTGATTCTTATTGGATAAGTACAACATGATTTGGCTTCAACATTATGTTCTGCTAAAGTGGAAGGTTAATACTTTCACAACCTTAGATGTGTGAAAATGGTTTCCTCGGTCAATCCTATGGACACATCTCCAATCTGTTCTTCGAGGTAGAGCATTTCCTAATAAGAAATCGTATGAGGTAAACCTAAGTATATCATAATCACCTTTTGTCAACTAAATTATTTCTTAAGTATAAAAAATATTGTTTGCTCTAGGGCAAAGTCACAACTACATCACACTTGATGTTGGTCAATGGCTACATTGCATGCCCATTAAGCATGTGGAGCTGAATTATAACAACTTCACTAATCGGACATTCACATAATAGTGTGTGAGATATAAACCAGGACTCATAATCATGAAATTTCTATTTTTGCATTATCTCATAAGATATGTCATCTATGTCGAGATGCACTCCAACATATTTTTCGCCATCGTCATATGCATCTTCCATACTTGACATGTAAATTGGTAATTCGCAAAAATTCTGGATCAATTTGCACTTGTTACACAAGATATAGCTTTTTATTTATTTCTCAATTAAAAGTTAATATATTAAAAGAAACAATTTCTACTACGATCATGATGGTAGATTTATGCAACACCATAGTGGTGTTAAATTGGAAAATGATTTTCTATTCACTAGCTATATGAAATAATTTTTTTTTTGGGTAAAGTAAGTGATGTATTGATCTTTAAAGCCACATTTACATAATGGAGATGCCCGGTACTACAAAAACCTTCACTTAATACCACAGGTTGGTATTGAGTACCGTGGTTCTCAATATCAAAAGAAAGCAGCCACAAGCAACAAGCAAAAGAAACAACACCTTACAAAAAAATGTCATCCTCAAAGCCCCAGTTGTGTTGTACTCTCCTATTTCTTGGGATGTCAATGATACCATGTAAAGTTCTAGAAAAATCTTTAGTCATCTTGGACAGCTTCAGCTTCATCGCAGGTAGGAAAAGGTTCGAGTTCCTAAAGAGTATATTATTGCGAGTCTTCCATATGATGTGACAAAGAGCTCCTAGGGAGAACCTCGCAATCTTCTGATGAAAATGGTTACCTGAGATATGTATTGTCGCCCATGAGATAGTTTGGTTACAGCATCCATTACTCCAACTAACAAGACAATTTTTAGCCCAAAATAATGACAGACGGAGTGTAACTCGGCACACAAAAAACAGGTGGTCAATCAAATCAGGTCTGACACGGCAAAAAGGACAACTTGCTTCAGAGATTCTGCCATACGTGAGGAGAAAAGTTTGAGTAGGCAATCTATTCCGCGTGATTAACCATAATAGGAACTGGTGTCTAGGACTATGAACTTTGTCCCATATGAATCTAAACCATTGAATAATCGGCTTCTTGGTCTTAGGAGTTCCCAAGCTGACGTTGTAGAGAACTTACCCGAGGAGCTACCAGTCCATAGAAAACAATCTGGACCCTCCGACAAAATGGGAAGTGTGTCACCCCATCCACCAAGAGTATTCGTCAAAACAGGGGTGATGTCTCACTGACGTATAAAATCTGCTAGTCTAGCATCCCTAAACAATCTGGATTGATATATCTGCCGATTGGAGAAATCTCGGTATAAGGCTCCCCTCACATGCCACGAGTCAAATCACAAGGAGATAGTTTGTCCATCACCTATCCTCCATCGCAAAAGGTGCCCAAATTCCTTCCCTAGGTCTATAAGTTTCTCTAAGACCAAGAACAAAATGTGGGTTTACGTACCTCCCAAAGACTCTGCCTCTTGAGGAAGTTCGAATGGATCCATAAACACCACAGTGACTCCTTATCTGTGAATAGAGCCCATATATCTAAGCATCAAGGCTTTGTTATTTTCCTTGAGTCGTCTGATTCCAAGCCCCCCTTCTTCTTTTGGGAGGCAAACATCAGACCATGCAACTTTGGAGCCTCCCGCTCCCATACCCGGTCCCTTCCATAAGAATTGTCGCAAAATTTTCTCACTTTGATCAAGAATTGAGCTTGGGAGGATAAAAACACTTGACCAGTAAACTTGAATAGCATATAATATCGACTTTATCAACTAGAGTCTGCTAGCAAATGATAGAAAGCGTTGAGTCCAGGATTTAGTAATAGCATTCACCAAGGAGACACAGTCAGATTTGCCCAATCTACCTGATATCACGGGTACCCCCAAGTACCGAAATGGTAGTGATCCTTGCATGAATTCCAGCAAATCTATAATAGAATTATGACTTTGCCCATATACCCCAAACAAGAACAGTTCGCTTTTGTTTCCATTCGGCACAAGGCCAGACCAATCCGAAAATGTGGAGATAACAGCTTTCAAACATGCAACAGAATTCAAATCAGCTTGACAGAATAAGATCACATCATCAGCGAAGAATAGGTGTGTCAGCTTAGTCATCTTACACCTCCAGAAATATTTGAAGTTTTGGCATTTAGTTTGCCTCAGAATAAGACTTGAAAATACTTTCATCACCAAGGTAAATAAATAAGGAGAGAGTGGGTCTCCTTGCCTGAGTCCCCTTGAACTTGGGAAGAAACCATGCATTTCTCCATCTATAGAGATCGAGAATTTCAGAGTCTGAACACATGCCATGATCAACTTAATCAGTCAATGCGGGAAACCAAATGCACATAAAGTTGTCTCTAAGAATGCCCAATCAACAGTATCATAAGCTTTCTTAAAGTCGACTTTTATAGCACATTTTGGGGAGTACACATCATGGTGGAAGCCACAGAAAAGTTCCTGAGCCAACAAAATATTGTTTGAAATTTTCTTGCCTTTGACAAAAGCCACTTGTGAATTGCTAATCAATGAAGGCAAGACACTTGAAATTCTATTCGCCAACAACTTCGTGATGCATTTGTAAATGGTATTGCAACAAGATATGGGTCTAAATTCCTCCACAGAAGTGGCATTAGGGCTTTTAGGAACCAATGCAATTATAGTGGTGTTTAATTGTCTAAACATACAACCCGACTGTATGAAGTCCAAAATTGCCGAAGTAACAAGAGGTCCCACAATCTCCCAAGTCTTTTTAAAAAATTCAGCATTGAATCCATCTGGCCCCAGTGATTTACTCGAAGCTAGCGAGAATAGTGAGCTACAAATTTCAATATCCGTAAATGGAGCTGAAAGCAAACTCACCCGGCTTTCATTCAGACGCCTCTGAAGTTGATCAGAAATAGCCATGGAACTCGGGCAAGTCCTCTAATCAAGAGCAGTAAACAGCTTTTTATAGTAAGATACAAAAGCATTCTCAATCTCCTCATGAGCTGAAAAACGGTCCCCAGATTCATCAACCACAGATACAATTCGGTTATTTAGCTATCTGCTTTTAACTGAGTGGTGAAAATATTTTGTATTACGATTCCCTTCTTGGAGCCACCGGATTCTAGATTTCTGCTTGTAGAAGAGTTCCTCTTGTAAGCGTAAGTTGGAGAATGCTTCTATGGCCATCTTCTCCTCAAGGCTGAGTGCCTCATTGAACGAATCCATCTGGAGTGATTCCTGAACCTAGTAAAGTTGATATCTAGCCTTTGAGGTCCTCCTTGAAATATCCGAATGCGAAATTAAGTTGAACTGTTTCAGCTTGGTTTTCAGAAGCTTCAATTTGTAACAAAGTTGATACATATAAGACCCCTTAACCAGCTGACTCCAATTCTGGGTAACAAGAAGAATAAAAGCTGGATCTGACATCCAGAAGTTAAAGAATTTAAACGACCTCCTTACATGAATTTGAGGTAAGATACGTACTACCATAGGGGAGTGATCCGATATTCCAAGACCAAGAAAATTTGCTTCTGAGAAAGAGAAATCCTCAATCCATTTGGAGTTCACAAGGACTCTGTCGATCTTCCTTTGAATACGGTTTCCCCCTTTCAAAGTGGACCAAGTGAATCTCGAGCCCACATATTTAAGATCATCAAGTTCTGCTTCAATCAGACAGTTAGGGAAGTCATTAAAAGCCGGGATCCATGTCGATGTGCCTCATACACAATCATGGATGTCTAATTGCATTGAAATCACATGCGACCACCTACGGTGTTTCCCGATAAGACTTGCTTCTCTCCAACAAATCTACCCAAAGGGACCTTCTAGCTACAAAGGAGTGTCCTGCATATACCACTGTCATAACAAAAGAAATAGAAGCATCCACCTTTCTTAGACTTCCATGAATGGCTTGTGCTGACATCCACAAGGTCTCAAAAATAACTTGCTGTGGATCCCATCCAACCTAGATTCGGCCTAAGTGAGCATGCACATAGTTTGCCTCCCAGGACCATCCAGGTAATAGGTTAACAAAAATCTCCTCGAAACTAGCTAGAGGAGCCTTTGTCTCCAAAATACCAACACACCACAAATGATTAGTTCTAACTAAGTAGCGAACTTTCGCTTGTCTCACCGGGTTCATGATACCTCTAATATTCCAAATAGAAAAAAACATATTTACAATGTGTGTAGTGGAAGAGCAGACACCTTTTCTTAGCCTTGCGGCCCTTTTTCCTCGGGATGATCTTATGTTGCAACAAAGGGACTGTTTCCACCCCTTTCCCCAAGTCAGCAGGCGGAGGGGAGGACAGGTTCTGAGTAATCCCAACTTCAAAAAGCTCATGAGAAGAATCCACAGACAAGCTCTCGCTCGAGCTATCCTCAACATCGACATGGTCAATCGGGACTTCATCAGAATCAAAGGAGTTCTTAACGATTCTTGTAGGCGAGGAGGTGGCTTAGTTTGTACATAGGACCCCTCTCCAACATGACTCTTACTGAGGTGAGTCTTAGAGCCTTTTTTTGATTTAGCTTGGACCGTAACCCAATCTTGTTTAGAAGCTGCCGAGTCTCCACGGGAAGGAGTTTTAGCCGACAAATTTGATTCAACACCAGCATTAACTACTTGCTGTAATGGCTCTTCATGCGTACTCAGTTTGGACTCAACCTGGTCAGGACACTTGTGTCCAAAAGACTTGCATTTCGAGCAAAGTAAAGGCTTCCACTCATACTCCACATCAACTATAATTTCTTCTTCCTCCTGGAAAACTGAAATGTTGTCATAGATTGGGGTTTTTGCATTGATTTCAATGCACACTCTAGCAAAGGAGAACATTCTCCTATTTTCTGTATGTTGATCCACATATAATGGCTTTCCAATGGTGCCTGCTATAGAGCTAATACCCTTAGGAGACCATGCCGCATAAGGGAGATTTCTCAGCTTCACCCACACTGGGATCTTCTCATGCTTTTCCTTCTTTAAAATTAAAGAAGGGTGCCATTGCTGCAAAATTAGGGGGATTCTGGTAATGGTAAGAGGGCCCATCTCCAAAATCTTCCTTCGAAATTTTGCATTCGGGACATGGAAGAAATAAAACCCGTCCTCATTGGCTATCATGTCCTCAAGCTGATGGCCCCACAAAGGTCTAAGGGGTGCTTCAATTAGCTTTAATGGAAGTTTCTTACCAATGAAGTAACCCACTATCGGTTCATGCCAGACTTTGTCCGTGTCTTCAAGGATATCCTCCGAGATGTGCACACAAGGTTTCCCATCCTTGAATGAAGGGGTAATATACGTTAAATCATATCCAATAGCCGCACTTGCTGTTGCAACGTTAGCCCATGATTTTTGCTGATTCAAGTGACCCGAGGACTGTTTCTGTGTGTCAATCCTTTGTCCATCCTTAGGAGGAGAGTTAGCTGTCGGTGGCTCCCCAATAACCTTCCTCACTGAGCTTCTAGATCGCCTCCCCCACCGACTTCTAGATTTTCCCCTCTGTGCAATGGGAGCAGCCTTTCTTGCAATCTCTGTACGCTCCTCAGTGGCTTGAGTTAGCCTATTTGGAGTACCCAAGTCAGTAAAATTAATCTTCCCTTTTCCAGTACCATCTTGAGCTGGGAATGGTTGGTCTGTGCCATCAACACACAAGTGTCCATCTTGTTGCGATATATTCTCCATTGTCTCAGTTTCAGCCTGTTCACCAAGAGCAGCCTTATCTTGGGTTGGTATATTAAAAGCCACACGGCTTCTACTGCACCCTCTTCTACCGATTAGTGGAGGAGCAACTTGAGTTAAAGGGGTTCCAGAGGTACTCTTACTAATGGCACAATCATCCCCTCCAATTTTTCATGCCATGGGTTGCATTTCAACGAATTCATCATTCCTCATTTGGTCTATCCAGCCTTATATGCAACACCCTGAACTCTAAAGGCGTTACTAATACTTCCCACACTCAGAATCCAGTAGAGTCCACAGAAAAAACATACCCTTATATACAACACTTTAGCTCAAGAATAGATCGATGCAGTGAATAAGATGTAGACTTGGAGCTCCGTGGTCAAAAGTCACGTAGGAAATACAATCGAGGACCAAACAACAGTCACTGCAAGTTAGAATTTCCAGCCTAGGAATTCCAGCAAGAATCGATGAACACTTTAATGAATAGTATGCCGAGTCCAGAAATCACCAAGACCAGCCCTTCAATGAAGAACAATCGAAGCCCAACAAATGGCTACCGCACCCACGGCACTTCAACCTACATAAAGTCAGATACACCCAATAAAGGCACCCAACCCAGCAAGGAGCGCCATGATGATGTTAATTGGGTATTCAGAAATTAGAATGCCAAAATTCCATAATAGTGTTTTTGAACGTCTTCAATGAACAGTGTAAGAAATTCTAGAAATCCGTTAGGTCAGATCACCTTCAAAGCCTTAAAATCGGCATATCAAGTCATGAAAAGAAAAGGTGAGGCCCAAAGAGATAAAAAAACCTAACCAAAAGATTCCATCGGCATAACTAAAGGAATCATGCATCCATGAATAGGGCCATCTTCAATGAACAGTGCACAAGAATCCCAGAATCAAGTAAATCGGCTCAAATCAGTAACGAGGAGGTAGACGAGAATACAATACCCCGAAATGAGTCATAAATAACTCATAATGTGGTCGGGAGCTTCATAACCATCCATCAATCTAGGTGAATAGAAGACCAGCTCCGAAACCCTAACAATGAACTTGACGAGCAATCTGAATAGAATAGGGAAATTGATTCCGATCAGAGGGGGATAGGGACGAAGAGAGATGAAGCTTCCATCCTGAGAGCCTTTCACCAAATCGGAGCATCAATGGAGCCAAGGAAATTGCCGAACGAAGTCATGCGTGAACAGTAGCTCAGTAGAGAGCATCCCACGTGAACAGTACCCGAGAAGAGTGAAAATGGCTTTTTATGCTTCACTCTAGCTAGATGAAATAATTGTCCTTTAAAATATCATAAAAAAATGATTTGAAGATAACAAATATTATAACTCAAAACCATTTATCTCTACAATGCATGAAATGTTTGGATTCATGCAAGATCGGAGTTGAATTTTGTAGTTCATAGTACAATAAGGAGATTGTATGTGTACTAATACTCCGTTCATTTTGAGGAAGATGTGACATTTTTGAAAAATGTTTTCCAAAAAATCATTTTCCAAGAAAATGATAATACTTTTCGATGTTCTGTTGAGACATGAAAATGATTTGAAAAATATTTTTCATGATAAGATATGAAAAAGCTAATTTGATTTTTCTCCTTGATTACTTTTCATAATTTTTATTTTATTTTTAAAAAATTCAATTATTTAAATTTTTATGTTTTAAATAATTTTTATATTTCATTTTTTTCTCTTCTTTTATTTTATTTTCTTTCTTCCTTAGCTAGTTATCGATGACGAAAATAGCTGACGATTAGCGATGTATGGGACAAGCTTGCCTAAGGTTGGCTCATTAAAAACCTTGCCTTGTGAGCCTCGAGCAAGACCCAACCTAGCTTGGCCTCACCAAATTTGGTAGGGCTCAGCCTAGCTTGTCATGCCCCGCTCCTGAGCGCGCGGTAGTTCTTGATCAACCTCTTCTCTTCGGCCATTGAGTAGCGACGTCCCAGGCTGGTCGCTGGCCTTCAAGTCTCTAACGGAAGCGTAAATCCTCGCACCATCAACTCCCACAGAACTCGTCCACAAAATTCGATCTCCAATCATGTACCTGAAAAATGGTTACCATGACGTGTTGAGATAAAATCTCAGTAAGTCTAATCCTATGCCAGAATTAGGAACGCCATCTCGATAGGGTCCCTACTTCCACTCTCGATACTACCCCAACCACTAATCAATCCTCAATTGGCTCATCTCCATAGCGCTAATTCCTCCAAAGATTCCATCTTCATCACATTGTCAATCTAGAATCCATCTCTAATGCTAAAGGAACATCTCAATGGTCTACCTCCTATGCTCGAACCAAGAATGCTACCACCGTGAGATCCTTACTCGTGTATCTCTCATCAATCGTCACCACCAGTCCAACTCCTTTCGCTTAACCCCATGTACAACTCGATCAATTCCATCTCTCTCTAATAACAACTTCCTCTTTTCTATGAGTCAATCAGTTCGTGACTGGGACTTGGCACTAAGCCCGAACCATCGAACATGTCAGGATTAACCACCATAATGCTATAACTCATTAAGTAAGTAAAAGCGTAACTAAATAACTAAATTACCAATTGAATAAATAAATTACTCATTAAATAAATAAATTACTAATTGAGTAAATAAATTGCTAAATAAATAAATATAAAGTGCTAATTAAATAAGTAAATTACTAAATTAATTAATTAATTAATTACGAGATAAATAAATAAATTGCGCAATTAGCCAAATAAAGCCGTCCACGACCGGCTTGAGACCCTAGCTATTTTCTCGGCTTAAACTGGATTCATCAAGGTACCAGGGTCACTCACCACGCTGGTTCATTCCAACCATGACATCAACTAGGGATAAGACCACGTTCTTCCTAGGTATGCTACCCACACGGCGAGCCTCCTTACTCAAGCCTCAAGGGTCTGCCTTTTAGGGATCTGAACAGGACCTTAGCCAGCGAAAACCAAGAACTTTAGCCCCACGTTAAAACCAGATGAAGCTGCATTTCCTAGAGGCTTTTACCAGGCTAGGAAGAAGAAAGGAAAATGTTTAGGGAAACATAGTTTTAGAGAGGGTTTTCACAACTTTGGATCTCCTGATCTTATTCTTCACACAACATATTTCACCTTATATAGACGATTTCAGGTCACTGTTGCTACAGTGCTACAGTGATTTCTACAGTACTTTACTGTTTGCACAGTGCTAAACAGTATTACAGTAGTGTCAATCTGTGACTGCTACAGTACAATCCGTGACTGCATAGTAAACACACTTAATTCGGACCACTATGTTCAACACATTAAAGCACACTAAAGACGAACATATTAGGACCACGTCCGACAATAGGCTAGTCTCCATAATTGCGGCAGATAAGTTCTTCAGTGTTATCATTGGATCCAGAGCCATCTGAGTCTTCGGGTTCTCCTTGCCTTGTTTCATGATCTATAGTGCTAGTGCTCAGGATTCGTTCCCAGTAGGAATGATGTGCTTGGGAGTCTAATGGTGGGGTCTCTTCACGCGGCATTGTCGGCTGGGGCCAATTTTCCGGATCAAGATAAGATTACAAATCTGTGTTGATCTGTGAAAGAGAAGGATCAGCTTCTTCTACTTGTGTGGAGGAGGATTCACCAAGATAGAAGGCTGGACTGTCCTTTTGTCTCTTAAAATCTCTTAGATTTCTTCTTCCATTAAGTGAGGTGGTCTTGTGGAACTTGCATGGAATGGGTCAGAAAATGGTCCATAAGCAGCCCATGGGTCTTGGGAATCTTGAAAAATGCTGGAAGCATATAGATCTGGCTGAGTGTTGGATGATGATGGAATATCTTCATGATGCTCCAGTCGGTAGATTTCTAGAGCTTCTCAGACTGATTCTTTGGGATTATTGGAGTCCCATGAAACATTATCTGAATGTAATGGCCAGGCTTCAGGGGGAATTACACGATTTTCTCGACAAAGAATTCTTTGGAGTTCTCTGTAAGCTTGTGGGTTTGATGAGATGCATCTTGGGAAAGTTAACACAAAGTGCATTTGTAAATGATGCTGAGGTCTATAGGAACTTGTCCCTACATATGATGGTCTTTTCCCATGATCTCCTGTTGGGTGAATGAATGTCCATGGTCGATGGAAAATGATTATGGTATTTCTTTCAGGTTCTGGTCGACCACGAAGGTTTTCTGCACCAAATGTTTGGCGCCAAGCGCTGAGGGGCATAAACCAGTTTAACAATGAAAATATATGTTTTAACCTGTGGCGTCGATGGTCTTGTGCTCTGAGAGTTTCTGTTAGAGCTCGCCAAATTTGCTCAGTCAGAAACTGAACGGCTATGGTGTGTAGGTTAAACAAATACCAAATCATCCATTTTAATTCTTCAGGGAAGTCCTGTTCTGGATCCCAAGTGAGCGGGTGGATGAATGGATAGCCCGAATGGAGTCCATCAGGTTTCAGAAGTAGGCCTCCATAGTTAGCAAATATGTTGTATTCGCTGAACTGGAGAAGGTCAGGAAGTCTTTCAAATAACATATTCTCCTCGATGGTAGCTCGGATCTCGGGAGGATATTCGATTATGGGTCTGTCGTGCATGTCTTGGACCCTGTATGTTTCACCGTGGTGGTGTTTCTTAACATACATATTAATTTCCAAGGGGGCCTTGGGTCTAGAAAGAAAATCAGCAATGACATTTTTCTTTCCTGCAATGTGCTTGGTTTCAAAAGAATATTTTGAAAACAATTCTGCCCATCTTAGAAGCTGTGGATGAGGGATTTGCTTCTGTTTAAATTGTACCATTTGAGGGAAAGAAGCCATATCCATTTCTACTAGGAAGTGATGGCCAATAAGATGGAATTCAAACTTCTTAATTCAATTCTTTACTGCCAGGATTTCCTTGAAGGTGGAGTGGTAATGAGTTTCGGCTGGAGAGAACTTACCACTTTTGTATCCACAGATGTGTCGCTTGCCTTCAACTTCTTCATATAGTACAGCTGCCCAGTATTCATCACTGGCATCTGTCTGGAGGATTCTTTTTCCTGTTGAAGGAATCTGAAGAGGAGGAAGATCTTGCATGATTTCCTTAAGTTTGGTAAGTGCTTCAGTCGTCTTTTCCCTAAGGAGGGGCCTCTTTTTTCAGTATTTTTTGAAGAGGTATAAGGAGCTTAGACAGTTGAGGAACAAAAACTCGGATATAATTGACTATACCAAGAAATGTTTGAACCTGTTTAACTGTAAGTTTCTTTTCTGGGAATTTAAGTAATTCCTTTGCAATATGTGGACTTGGCTGGTATGTTCCTTGGTCAAGGTTCATTCCAAGAAACTCAATCCTTTGCTGCGCAATGAGCATCTTTTTCTGAGATAGCATGATACCATGCTTTTGAACAATCTGGATGAATCTCTGGAGGAGTTCAGCATGAGATTGCTCATCAGGGTTGTGAGTAAACTATCATCTATGTAGATGGCAGCACTGTGCAAGATTAGATCAAAGATTTGGCACATGGCCTTTTGAAAAAGGGATGGGGCTGTTTTAAGCCCGAATGGCAGCACTTTCCACTAGTAGTGCTGGTTTGGGATGCAGAATCCAGTTTTGGATCTGTCATCAGGATGGATTCCAAGTTGCCAAAATCCTGCTTTAAAATCTATAGCAACTAGGGATAAGACCCCGTTCTTCCCAGGTATGTTACCCACACGGTGAGCCTCCTTGCTCAAGCCTCAAGTGTCTGCCTTTTAGGGATCTGAACAGGACTTTAGCCAACGGAAACCAAGAACTTTAGCCCCACGTGAGAACCAGATGAAGCTGCATTTCCTAGAGGCTTTTACCAGGCTAGGAAGAAGAAAGAAAAGTGTTTAGGGAAACATAGTTTTAGAGAGGGTTTTCACAACTTTAGATCTCTTGATCTTAGCTTTGGTCAAGCTAGCAAAAAGGGATTTTCTTGAAGGTAGAGGAAATTTGTCATCTCTGAGAAAAGTGTTGAGGGGTTGATAGTTGATGACTAATCGTAATTTTCCTCTATTCTGTTATGCTCTTTTGTTAACATAAAAGGCTTCACAAGCCCATTGAGAATCAGAGGGCTCAATGAGTCCTTGTTGTAAGAGTTCAAAACACTCATTTTGAGCAAGAGCAAGATGTTCAGGATTCATACCCGTATAGCTGGCTTTTGTTGGGTTGATATCCTCATTCTGTTTAAATGGAAGGCGAATGAAAAACTGAGAGTTTTGCCGTAATGGATGTTGGCATTTTTGCAAGAACTCCGAGTGGTTATCCGCACAGGAGTTTAAAACACTTTGCATGATGGGATCAAGGATATTTATGTCAATGGAAAAGAATCTCTGGATGCTGGTAAATTCTTGGAAAATACCATTGAACTTAAGGCATTTTCCACTGATAATTATGAGCTTAGGTAATTGAGATAAAATATCCCAACCAATGATGAAATCCTTGTTTGGTAAAGGGCATCCAATGACCTTTGTAGTGATAGAACACTGAGGGAAAAATTGGATGGTGATGGGTTTTGACCGGACACTGGCTGAAAAAGTGTCTCCAGATGCTGAAGTAAAGTATCGAACATAAAATGTCCAATATTCATCTGGGAGGATTTTTGGGTCAAATAAAGAGGCATGTGCCCCAGTGTCAATCATGGCTATAACAGTAATGGGTTTGGAGTACTTTTAGGGGAAGATTTTTATAGGAAAGTATGGTGGAAGATAATATATTTCTTGTGAGAGAATTTGTGGGGCAAAATGAAAGATATCTTCCTCACCATAATTTTCTTCGTCTGGAATGTATGGGATGGGACATAGTGTCTCATCTGAAGGTTCCTCATCAATGGAGAAGATTGATTCCAGATCATCATCGTCAAGAGATATGCCAGTCTGTTGTTCTACTTGCATGATGATGTTGATGTTGTTCCGCTTTGCCTGTGGACAGTTTTTGGCAAAGTGTCCCCTTTTGTTGCAAATGAAGCAACGGTTGGACTTGGAGGACCTTCTTTTTCCAAAGGGAGTGAAAGATTTTCTTTTTCTTCGGAGGAATCTTATTTTTCTGAAGCGTTTATAATGGAATCTATCATCATAAAGATGATACTTGTTAAAGAGCTTCTTTTTCTTCTTGTGTATGCAATGATCACGAACACAACTTTTTTCTCAAGGGCATTTGATCTTCAAGTAGTCTTTTGAGCAATTCTTGTTCAGCTGATTGCTTTCTTTAAGAAATAGTTGGAAAGCATTTCTCCTGGAACACAATTCTTCAAGTCTCATATGGATTTCTTGCTGGAGATGACCCATGGGAATATCTGCAATTTTCATTTCCTTTGCAAGAAGGGATTTTTCGACTACCTACTAGATTTCTTTTGGAATAGAGTTCATGAAGACTTGCTTCAGGTTTGGATCTGCTCCCAGAGCATAGAAGAGCTTGATCATTTCTTGGAAGTGGCGGTCCAGATCTTTCCGCCAAAGAGAATAGCACTTTCTTTCAAAAAACTCTCGCCTCTGGGTTTTCGAGACATCAGCTATTTATCCACAAAAGTGAGAGTGGATAGTAGCAATGTTATCTTTGAAGTTTGTTGATACAAGGAATTGGACTTGGTATGTCTCGGAGACACAGTGCCACCAGCTTTTCAAGACACCGGTAAATTTGGAAACAAATTCCAAAAGGATGTCATAGTTGTTGTTCCGGGTCAATTTTTGGGTAATAAGCTATGTATGAAATTTCTGTAGTCGGTGTAGCCATTTGGAATAAGGAATATCATCAAGTGTAAAGAACCCTAAATTTGAATGGGATGAAATTGGTTGGACTGGGTCCCTTAGATGCACAACTTCAGGTTCTGTGGTATCTTCATTCATTGGCTCTGTTGGAGGATCAGCCATGTAAATAGAATCAACTTTAGAATCACTGGATGAAGATGAGGATGAGAATTCTTTTGGGATGTCATCCTCAGAAGCAAATTCTTCTAGATGATCAATGGTTGCTATGGTGGGGAAAGATTGTGTGGCTGAGGGCTGAGAAGTTAGGTCCTTTAGATATGTTTCTAAGGAATTTGACACCATCAGCTGTTTGGGCTGGTCTGGATTGGAAGATGAGTCTTCCATTTTTATTTTCCCCATTTTGATGGCTTTCTTTTTTCCATGTCTCGAATGATGTTTCTGAGTCTTGTGGGATCGGAACGATCGGGTTTAGAAGACATAGGAAATGAATCAGAAGGTATATTTCGAGATATCTTCAGTGTTTCAAGATTGAATGGAAACTCTGGTTTTGGCTTTGGAGATATGTGTCCTTCGTATATGAACGCAATTTGTCTCTTGAGCTTTTCCATTTCTAGTCTTGAATCTTCTTGGTATGAAGAATAGATTCTTCTTTCTTCTAAATCGGACAATCTTTTTCGAAAATCTTGAAGCATCTTCTAGGTAACATCATGATGGTGTTTGAGACTATAATGAACACCATCGACCTTTGTGTTAATCCCTTTGAGTGCTTCATTTTGTGCTAAAAGGGTTTCAAATTGTCAATTTAAGACTGCTTCAGCGGCACTGTTTTCCTGGGTCTTCCTTGTTCATCCACTTCTTTGGGCATGTTTATCCTAGGCATATGGTGATGCCTGCGATATGTGTCTATGAATTCCTGAGTTTCAGGGAAATCGAGACGAATATTCCCTTTTGGTAAAGGAGGGAAATCTGTGTCATTGAACATGCATATTTCTGGAAGAGTAGGTGGTGAAGATGAAGAGGACTGGCAGTCCTTCTTGATCTCATCTAAAGCAGTTGGAAGTTTTAGTGGGAAAGATTGGTTCTTTGCCCATTTTTGG
The DNA here is from genome assembly GCA_019926035.1 of Melaleuca alternifolia. NCBI lineage: Eukaryota > Viridiplantae > Streptophyta > Magnoliopsida > Myrtales > Myrtaceae > Melaleuca > Melaleuca alternifolia. Next base: position 17,080 of record JAGKPW010000322.1, read on the forward strand.
ATTGGATAGAATGGTGAGACAACATGTCTGGATGATTTTTTGGATGGTAGTGGAGTAGGAGGTGGTGAAGACGGTGGTGTTTGAGGTGATGTGGTTGACTCCTGTGTATTGAAAGAAAGAAGAGTAGAAGGAGAGTAAGATACCAGATACTGGTATTCCTTTTCATCACCGAGAGGACCTATCATGGGATCTTTCTCAAGATACCTTTGGTAAAGTGGGTCCTTCCTCTTGTTGTTCTTCTTTCGAGGCTTTCTTTTCACCGTTGGATCAACCTCATCAGGTGAGTCGATGCAGTAGGAACATTGGCACCATGGACCCCAAAAGCAGTGGCCATAGGGATCTTTATAATGGTGGACAGGATGTCCGTCAGACCTAAAGAACTCAATGAGTTTCTTCGGATCATCGACTTCAGGTACTGGATCTGGAACACATTGTTCAATTAGAAAAAGTATTGGGAAGATTGGCGGTGCCTCTTCCTTTCCTTTGTTGAACTTGACTTGAACCATGCCATCTTTTTTCCGAATAAATTCGGAATCAACAGAATGAACGGGCTTGTTGCTTTGGTAGAGCTGTTCATAATTTGTTATCCAAGTTTCAGGTAGAAGCTTGGCCAACTTTTCTTTGGGAATCTGTCGTGGAACATGGATGCAGGAAGCTTGGTCATTCTTGAGAGAGATGAACAAGACATCTTCGTTGCCATGGAAGTTTAGATCGAGTGCATGGTTCTGCACACGATACACCATCTGGTAGTAGAGGGTTGCTGTAACAAAGTCTGCAGTTTGTGGGGCTCCTATAAGCTGGAGTTGGACCTTCAAGAAAGAAAGGAGTTGTGGATCTATAAGGGCAACATTAAAGTTTGGATAAAGAGTAACAAAAACCGTGTCGGCATTTAGGGTAGTTTGCACTGTCCCTATGCAAGCATGTTGGTACTCCAAGAACCTTGTATCCAAAAGTGCCATTCTGGCAACTACAGGGAGACCCTTCCTTCCATGGAAGGTAAGAGCAAGACAAAGTGCACCGTAGTGCATGTGAGTATAACCCTGTTGTGCCCACTATCGAGGGAACTCATGAGGTATCTGAAGGGTAACAAAGTATTCATTGTCTGTGGCAGGAATAGGATGTTGATCAAATTTGGATGACTGGACATATTCCTTGACTTGGGGGGGTATGTCGGATGAGTTGTTTAATGGAGTGGATAGGGGAAAAGGATGATGATGGTTTTGCAAAAGCAGAGTATAGATTCATGAGGGGTAACTGGGTTTCTGAGATTCTAGTGTCTTCTATCTGAGTAACTTCATACAGGAAGTCAATCTTTGAAGCATTAGAGATGCGGAACTCAGAAAGGGATGAAGATGAAGATGAATGAGTAAGGGAAACGGGTGCATTGAGAACTGTTGGGGAATCACTCATACTGTGGATCATCTTCTTCTTCGCACTGGATAGTTCCAACTAGGAACACCTACTAGGCGCATGAATCAACTGCACTCTAACATGAGGTAAGGCTCTGATACCAACTAGAAGTCTTACCTCATGTTAGAGTGCAGTTGATTCATGCGCCTAGTAGATGTTCCTAGTTGGAACTATCCAGTGCGAAGAAGAAGATGATCCACAGTATGAGTGATTCCCCAATAGTTCTCAATGCACCCGTTTCCCTTACTCATTCATCTTCATCTTCATCCCTTTTTGAGTTCCGCATCTCTAATGTTTCAAAGATTGACTTCCTATATGAAGTCACTCAGACAGAAAACACTAGAATCTCAGAAACCCGGTTACCCCTCATGAATCCATACTCTGCTTTTGCAAAACTATCATCATCATTTTCCCATATCCGCTCCATTAAACAACTCATCCGACATACCCCCCCAAGTCAAGGAATATGTCCAGTCATCCAAATTTGATCAACATCCTATTCCTGCCAAAGACAAGGAATACTTTGTTACCCTTCAGATACCTCCTGAGTTCCCTCGACTATGGGCACAACAGGGTTACACTCACATGAACTACGGTGCAGTTCGTCTTGCTCTTACCTTCCATGGAAGGAAGGGTCTCCATGTAGTTGCCAGAATGGCACTTTTGGATACAAGGTTCTTGGAGTACCAACATGCTTGCATAGGGATAGTGCAAACTACCCTAAATGCCTGCACGGTTTTTGTTACTCTTTATCCAAACTTTAATGTTGCCTTTACAGATCCACAGCTCATCTTTTTCTTGAAGGTCCAACTCCAGCTTATAGGAGCCCCACAAACTGCAGACTCTGTTGCAGCAACCCTCCACTACTAGATTGTGTATCATGTGCAGAACCATGCACTCAACCTAAACTTCCATGGCAACGAAGATGCCTTGTTCATCTCTCTCGAGAATGACCAAGCTTCCTACATCCATGTTCCACGACAGATTCCCAAAGAAAAGTTAGCCAAGCTTCTACCTGAAACTTGGATAACAAATTATGAACAGCTCTACCAAAGCAACAAGCCCGTTCATTCTGTTGATTCCGAATTTATTCGGAAAAAAGATGGCATGGTCCAAGTCAAGTTCAACAAAGGAAAGGAAGAGGCACCGCCAATCTTCCCAACACTTTTTCAAATTGAACCATGTGTTCCAGATCCAGTACCTGAAGACGATGATCCGAAGAAACTCATTAAGTTCTTCAGGTCAGACGGACATCCTGTCCACCATTATAAAGATCCCTATGGCCACTGCTTTTGGGATCCATGGTACCAATGTTCCTACTGCATCGACTCACCTGATGAGGTCGATCCAACAGTGAAAAGTAAGCCTTGAAAGAAGAACAACAAGAGGAATGACCCACTTTACCAAAGGTATCTTGAGAAAGATCCCACTATAGGTCCTCTTGGTGATGAAAAGGGATACTAGTATCCGGTATCTTACTCTCCTTCTACTCCTCTCTCTTTCAATACAGAGGAGTCAACCACATCATCTCAAACACCACCGTCTTCACCACCTCCTACTCCACTACCATCCAAAAAATCATCCAGACATGTTGTCTCACCATTCTATAAACCAATCCAAAAATGGGCAAAGAAACAATCTTTCCCACTAAAACTTCCAACTGCTTTAGATGAGATCAAGAAGGACTGCCAGTCCTCTTCATCTTCACCACCTGCTCTTCTAGAAATATGCATGTTCAATGACAAAGATTTCCCTCCTTTACCAAAAGGGAATATTCATCTTGATTTCCCTGAAACTTAGGAATTCATAGACACAGATCGTAGGCATCACCATATGCCTAAGATAAACATGCCCAAAGAAGTGGATGAACAAGGACAACTCAGGAAAACCAGCGCCGCTGAAGCAGTCTTAAATTGGCAATCTGAAATCCTTTTGGCACAAAATGAAGCACTCAAAGCCATTAACACAAAGGTTGATGGTGTCCATCATAGCCTCAAATATCATCATGATGTTACCCAGAAGATGCTTCAAGATTTTCGAAAAGGATTGTCCGATTTAGAAGAAGGAAGAATCTATTCTTCATACCAAGAAGATTCAAGACCAGAAATGGAAAAACTCAAGAGACAAATTGCGTTCTTACAGGAAGGACGCATATCTCCAAAGCCAAAACCAGAGTTTCCATTCAATCTTATAACACCGAAGATATCTCGAAATATACCTTCTGATTCATTTCCTATGTCTTCTGAACCCGATCGTTCCGATCCCACAAGACTCAGAAACATCATTCGAGACATGTAAAAAAGAAAAGCCATCAAAATGGGGAAAAAATGGAAGACTCATCTTCCAATCCAGACCAGCCCAAACAGCTGATGGTGTCAAATCCCTTAGAAACATATCTAAAGGACCTGACTTCTCAATCCTCAGCCACACAATCTTTCCCCACCATAGCAACCATTGATCTTTCAAAAGAATTTGCTTCTGAGGATGACATCCCAGAAGAATTCTCATCCTCATCTTCATCCAGTGATTCTAAAGTTGATTCTATTTACATGGTTGATCCTCCAACAGAGCCAATGAATGAAGATACCACAGAACTTGAAGTTGTGCATCTAAGGGACCCAGTCCAACCAATTTCATCCCATTCAAATTTAGGGTTCTTTACACTTGATGATATTCCTTATTCCAAATGGCTAGACCGACTACAGGAATTTTATACATGGCTTATTACCCAAAAATTGACCCTGGACAGCAACTATGACATCCTTTTGGAATTTGTTTCCAAATTTACCGGTGCCTTGAAAAGCTGGTGGCACTGTGTCTCCGAGGCATACCAAGTCCAATTCCTGGTATCAACAAACTTCAAAGACAACATTGCTACTATCCACTCTCACTTTTGTGGAGAAATAGCTGATGTCTCGGAAACCTATAGGCGAGACGTTTTTGAAAGAAAGTGCTGTTCTCTTTGGCGGAAAGATCTGGACCACCACTTCCAAGAAATGATCAAGCTCTTCTATGCCCTGGGAGCAGATCCAAATCTGAAGCAAGTTTTCATGAACTCTATACCAAAGGAAATCTCGCAGGTAGTCGAAAAATCCCTTCTTGCAAAGGAAATGAAAATTGCAGATGTTCCCTTGGGTCATATTCAGCAAGAAATCCATATGGGACTTAAGAATTGTGTTCCAGGAAAAAAACTTTCCAACAATTTCTTAAAGAAAGCAATCAGCTGAACAAGAATTGCTTAAAAGACTACTTGAAGATCAAATGCCCTAGAGAAAAAAGTTGTGTTTGTGATCATTGCATGCACAAGAAGAAAAAGAAGCACTTTGACAAGTATCATCTTTATGATGATAGATTCCAGCATAAACGCTTCAGAAAAAGAAGATTCCTCCGAATGAAAAGAAAATCCTTCACTCCCTCTGGAAAAAGAAGGTCCTCCAAGTCCAACCGTTGCTTCATTTACAACAAAAGGGGACACTTTGCCAAAAATTGTCCACAGGCAATGCGGAACAACATCAACATCATCATGCAAGTAGAACAACAGACTGGCATATCTCTTGACGATGATGATCTGGAATCAATCTTCCATTGATGAGGAACCTTCTGATGAGACACTATGTCCCATCCCATACATTCTAGATGAAGAAAATTATGGTGAGGAAGATATCTTTCATTTTACCCCACAAATTCTCTCACAAGAAATATATTATCTTCCACCATACTTTCCTGTAAAAATCTTCCCCTCAAAGTACTCCAAACCCGTTACTGTTATAGCCATGATTGACACTGGGGCACATGCCTCTTTGTTTGACCCAAAAATCCTCCCAGATGAATATTGGACACCTTATGTTTGATACTTACTTCGGCATCTGGAGACACTTTTTCAGCCAGTGTCCAGTCAAAACCCATCACCATCCAATTTTTCCCTCAGTTTTCTATCACTACAAAGGTCATTGGATGCCCCTTACCAAACAAGGATTTCATCATTGGTTGGGATATTTTATCTCAAATACCTAAGCTCATAATTATCAATGGAAAAGGCCTTAAGTTCAATGGTATTTTCCAAAAATTTACCAGCATCCAGAGATTTTTTTCCATTGACATAAATATCCTTGATCCCATCATGCAAAGTCTTTTAGACTCCTGTGCGGATAACCACTCAGAGTTCTTGCAAAAATGCCAACGTCCATTATGGCAAAACTCTCAATTTTTCATTCGCCTTCCATTCAAACAAAATGAGGATATCAACCCAACAAAAGCCATCCATACGGGTATGAATCCTGAACATCTTGCTCTTGCTCAAAAGGAGTGTTTTGAACTCTTACAACAAGGACTCATTGAGCCCTCTAATTCTTAATGGGCTTGTGAAGCCTTTTATGTTAACAAAAGAGCAGAACAGAATAGAGGAAAATTACGATTAGTCATCAACTACCAACCTCTTAACACTTTTCTCAGAGATGACAAATTTCATCTACCTTCCAGAAAATCCCTTTTTGCTAGCTTGACCAAAGCTAACATCTACTCCAAGTTTGATCTTAAAGCAAGATTTTTACAACTTGGAATCCATCCTGATAATATATCCAAAACTGGATTCTGCATCCCAAACCAGCACTACTAGTGGAAAGTGCTACCATTCGGGCTTAAAACGGCCCTACCCCTTTTTCAAAAGGCTATGTGCCAAATCTTTGGTCCAATCTTGCACAGTGCTGCCATCTACATGTTGATATTTTGCTCTACAGCCTTGATGAGCAATCTCATGCTGAACTCCTCCAAAGATTCATCTAGATTGTTCAAAAGCATGGTATCATGCTATCTCAGAAAAAGATGCTCATTGCACAGCAAAAGATTGAGTTTCTTGGAATGAACCTTGACCAAGGAACATACCAACCAGGTCCACATATTGCAAAGGAATTACTCAAATTCCCAGAAAAGGAACTTACAGTTAAACAGGTTCAAACATTTCTTGGTATAGTCAATTATATCCGAGATTTTGTTCCTCAACTGTCTAAGCTCCTTATACCTCTTCAAAAAATGCTGAAAAAATAGGCCCTTCCTTGGGGAAAGGACCAGAATGAAGCACTTGCCAAACTTAAGGAAATCATGCAAGATCTTCCTCCTCTTCAGATTCCTTCAACAAGAAAAAGAATCCTCCAGACAGTTGCCAGTGATGAATACTGGGCAGCTGTACTATATGAAGAAGTTGAAGGCAAGCGACACATCTGTGGATACAAAAGTGGTAAGTTCTCTCCAGCCGAAACTCATTACCACTCCACCTTCAAGGAAATCCTGGAAGTAAAGAATGGAATTAAGAAGTTTGAATTCCATCTTATTGGCCATCACTTCCTAGTAGAAATGGATATGGCTTCTTTCCCTCAAATGGTACAATTTAAACAGAAGCAAATCCCTCATCCACAGCTTCTAAGATGGGCAGAATGGTTTTCAAAATATTCTTTTGAAACCAAACACATTGCAGGAAAGAAAAATGTCCTTGCTGATTTTCTTCTAGACCCAACACCCCCTTGGAAATTAATATGTATGTTAAGAAACACCACCACGGTAAAACATACAGGGTCCAAGACATGCACGACAAACCCAGAATCGAATATCATCCCGAGATCCGAGCTGCCATCAAGGAGAATATGTTATTTGAAAGACTTCCTAACCTTCTCCTGTCCAGCGAATACAGCATATTTGCTAACTATGGAGGCCTACTTCTGAAACCTGATGGACTCCATCCGGACTATCCATTCATCCACCCGCTTACTTGGGATCCAGAACAGGACTTCCCTGAAGAATTAAAATGAATGTTTTGGTATTTGTTTAACCTACATGCCATAGCCGTTCAGTTTCCTACTGAGCAAATTTGGCGAGCTCTAACAGAAACTCTCAGAGCACAAGATCATTGATGCCACATGTTAAAACATCTATTTTCATTATTAAACTGGTTTATGCCCCTCAGCACTTGACGCCAAACATTTGGTGCGAAAAACCAACATGGCCGACGAGAACCTGAAAGAAATACCATAATCCTTTTCCATCGACCATGGGCATTTATTCATCCAACAGAAGATCATGGGAAAAGACCATTATCTATATGAACAAGTTCCTATAGACTGTAGCATCATCTACAGAAGCATTATGTATATAAAACTTTTCCAAGATGCATCTCATCCAACCCACAGGCTTACAAAGAACTCCAAAAAATTCTTTGCCAAGAAAATCGTGTAATTCCCCTGAAGCCTGGCCATTACATTCAAATAATGTTTCATGGGATTCCAATAATCTCAAAGAATCAGTCCGAGAAGCTCTGAAAATCTACCGATTGGAGCATCATGAAGATATTCCATCATCATCCAACACTCAGCCAAATCTATATGCTTTTAGCATTTTTCAAGATTCCCAAGATCCATGGGCTGCTTATAGACCATTTTCTGACCCATTCCATGCAAGTTCTACAAGACCACCTCACTTAGTGGAAGAAGAAATTGAAGCCTTGATAAGAGATTTTAAGAGACAAAAAGACGGCCTAGCCTTCTATCTCGGTGAATCCTCCTCCACACAAGTAGAAGAAGCTGATCCCTCTCTCTCACAAATCAACACAGATGTGCAATCTTCTCTTCATCCAGAAAATTGGCCCCAGCCAACAATGCCGCGTGAAGAGACCCCACCATTAGACTCCCCAGCACATCTTTCTTATTGGGAACGAATCTTGAGCACTAGTATTATAGATCATGAAACAAGGCAAGGAGAACCCGAAGACTCAAATGGCTCTGGATCCAATGATAACACTGAAGAACCTATCTGCCGTAATTATAGAGACTAGCCTATTATCGGACTGGTCCGAATATGTTCGTCTTTAGTGTGCTTTAATGTGTTGAACATAGTGGTCTGAATTAAGTGTATTTACTATGCAGTCACGGATTGTACTGTAGCAGTCACGGATTGACACTATTGTAATACTATTTAGCACTGTGCAAACAGTAAAGTACTGTAGAAATCACTGTAGCACTATAGCAACAGTGACCTGAAATCGTCTATATAAGGCGAAGTGTGTTGCGTGAAGAATAAGATCGTGAGATCCAAAGTTGTGAAAACCCTCTCTAAAACTATGTTTCCCTAAACACTTTCCTTTCTTCTTCCTAGCCTAGTAAAAGCCTCTAGGAAATGCAGCTTCATCTGGTTCTAACGTGGGGCTAAAGTTCTTGGTTTCCGCTGGCTAAGGTCCTGTTCAGATCCCTAAAAGGCAGACCCTTGAGGCTTGAGCAAGGAGGCTCGCCGTGTGGGTAGCATACCTGGGAAGAACGGGGTCTTATCCCTAGTTGGTATCAGAGCACAAGACCATTGACGCCACAGTAAAGTACTGTGGAAATCACTATAGTACTGTAGCAACAGTGACCTGAAATAGTCTATATAAGGCGAAGTGTGTTGCGTGAAGAATAAGATCAGGAGATCCAAGATTGTGAAAATCCTCTCTAAAACTATGTTTCACTAAACACTTTCCTTTCTTCTTCATAGCCTGGTAAAAGCCTCTAGGAAAGGCAGCTTCATCTGGTTCTAACGTGAGGCTAAAGTTCTTGGTTTCCGCTGGCTAAGGTCCTGTTCAGATCCCTAAAAGGCAAACCCTTGAGGGTTGAGCAAGGAGGCTCGCCGTGTGGGTAGCATACTTGGGAAGAACGGGGTCTTATCCCTAGTATCAATGTCGATACCATTTTTAGGTTCCATCGACTTCCATCATTGATTAGGCACACTGGCCTCTAAGGCAAACATGGGTCAACGATCACACCGGTCAACTCATCCGCATCAATGATCAATCACGATCATTCGCAATCAATTGCACATTCAATAACATTGAATAAATCAACACAATATAGCACAATAAATTTTAGGACAATTTCCCAAAATTTCTCAAAGTCAACCGCTCAGGCTTACTAATTAGGGATTTACCTGGGTCCAACTGCAGCCAATAACTCTCAATATTTTGCCCCTAAGCTCTAATTTGGCCCTAATTGACCAAATTTAATAATTTACCTCCATAATCGTAAAATTGCTCACATAATCGTCAGTAGCTACTAATCAAGGTAACTAACTTAACTAATAGACCAATTTACCCTCCAAGTAAACAATTTTGCCAATTTACTCCTAATTGGCCAAAATTACCAAATCGCCTCTACTTCCTCCAAAAGTCGCCGATTAACTCATAATCCCCAAATTAGCAATCAATCCACCTCAAATAAGTCCACAATTATCTACTAAAGCAGTGAACGGCCCTAATTGAGGGATAGGATGTCCACTCACTTGATTTCCTTGCGAATAAGCAGCTCACGGTGAACTCCGGCGAACTTCTAGTGAGGCTCCAGTGGCCAGGGATGTTCCTTGGTGGTCCTGGAAGGTTAAGGGACTCATGAATGGCTGTGGGTGGTGACGGAATAGCTCCGAGATTCCTCGGATGCGCGCGACCAGCAAGCCCTAAAATTGGGTTCGGCGAGCACTAGTTGGTTTGAGACCAAATTCGAGCAAATGGTGCAAAATTGGTGAAACAAACCAATTGGGCTTTGTAGAGGGGACTTAAACGAGTCCGGTGGAGGAGGCGACGTCGCTTGAGGTGGCCGGAGGAGGAAGAAATCTCTCCTTGAAGTTGCTGGCCGGAATTACAGTTCAAGGGAGAGGTAGGAGTGTTTTGGGGCTGATTTCTCTTAAACGGCTCAACACCAACGGCCGAAATCGGTGCCGTTGTGTTTGTGAGACTCCCATCTATCGATTGGGGGTGGTGGGGAGGAGTGGGTGTCGCCGGAGAGGGCACGGTGGCCGGCGAACTGCAGCTTTGGTGGAAACAGGGGCACTCGGTGGTTTGGGGGTAGAATGGGTGATTCTAGACCAAATCAATCACAACCAAAGTCTAGATTAGGGTAAAAGAGTACCCAAGAATCCATTGGAAGCAACGGCAAGGGCTTTAGATCGAAGGTTTGGGAGAAATCGCGATTTGAAACTCAGACCCAAAATCTGAAAATTCCAGAAAACGGCTCCGGGAAGGCTTTTTTGGGTGCTTCCCGACGGCGAACCAGGTGTAATCACGAGAGGAGGTTGGTCAATATGGAAAGATAGTGTTGCAAGGATTCCAACGCCACAAACGGCTTGGCAAACGGAGGTCTGAGCTGAAAGTTATGGTCTTCCAAAAATGGGGTGTCGCTCGGGTCCGAATCTGGAAAAGTTCAAACCCAGAAAAACTATTCCGTGGGGGCTTCTTTCAGGGCTTCTCAAATGTGATCTAGATGGAGTCTTTGGCTGAGGTTTATCTCTATGGAAACTATATGTTACGAGGAAGACAATGGCACAAACGGCACCCAAAACAAAGGCCAGAGAAAGAAGTTATGGCTCTCCAAATATGAGGGTTTGCACTGTTCAAACCCAGAAAACTGTTCCGTGGAGGCTTCTTTCGGAGCCTCCCGACGGCGAACCAGGTGGATTTACGTGATGAGGTTGGTGTCTATAGAAAGAGGGTGTTTCAAGGTTTTCAATTCCACCAATGGAACATCAAACGGAGATCGGAGCCGAAAGTTATGGCCCTCCAAAGATGAGGGTTTCTCCGGTCCGAATCTGGAAAATTGAAGGAGAAGAAGAGAGGGAGAGGAAGGAGATGCGCACGTGAGGAGGAAGGAGAGAGGGAGAGAAGACAGATTAGATGGGGGGCTGACTTGTGGGCCCCACCATGTGCACTCTACTCAATCAAATAGAGTGGAAGAAAGTCAAAGGGAGAGAGAAAGGGGGGCTTGCGTGCAAGCAAGGAGAGAGAGAGAGAGAGAGAGAGGGAGGGTGGTCGGCACATGGGTGTTGGCCGGTCAATGGTCAACGTTGACCGGTCAACCCATTAAATAATAAAATATTAAAAATAATTAAAATTACTAAAAATTCTTAAAAATCCTGAAAATTATAAAAAAAACCTCCCCAAACCTCAAATTCAAGGTTTTTGGGGCCAAAAATGCGATTTATTAATTTTCGGGGGATTAAAACACGATTTCCGAAAATTCGAAATCGTCCGAAATGAAAGTTCACGATTTAGTCCGGGGAGTTCCCGAGGCCAACGGGCCACAAACTAAACCCGTAAATTTGCACAATTAAGCCTCGAAAAGGGGGTTGGAAACGGGCTGTTACATAGCTCGAGGTCGACAAGAGCTCATCGGCCTTGGGTGAGCTTGTTCCTTGCTTGTGGCCGATCACTGGCTTCGCCATGGTTGAAGACCAAATGCAAAGGAACGAAAAGAAAAAAAAACAAAAGAAGAGAAAAACGAAGAAGAATAAAAATTTATAAAAATAAAATGTAAAAAGAAAAAAGTAAATTAAAGTAAAATTAAAAAGAGAAGGAATGTGAAGTAGTGTAGAGAGGAAAGAGACGAGAAAATGATTTTCTCTCTTCAAAAAGAGGAGATCATATTCTCATTTTTTGAAGGTGGTTTTTCCATTAGCTAGTTTTATTTTTTTCACAAATCAAACGTCTGAAAATTTGAAAATTATTTTCTTGAAAGTTATGTTCCACGAAATGAATAGAGCCTAAGTAAAGCCAACAACATAATGCCAAGTCCCAGTAAGACACAATAAGAGGCAATGACAACTATGGCATTTCAAGATTCTCAAAAGAAAATTAAAGGTCCATAAAACCTTACATTCTTTTCTACGTGACATAGATTTTCGCTCATACAAGGAAATTATTTATAAGGTTTATGCAAATAGATATTGTCATAATATGGATTGAAAACTATAATTCATAACCAATATAGAAAGGAGAATCAAAAGTTTAATATGACGCATAAAGAGCATGAGGTTTATGGGAATGCATCATAGAATTGGAAGTAAGAATCCATCCCCATCTGAAGCTCTCGATCTCAAATACTCATTTTAAGGAAATATATCAACTAATATATCGGTGAGATTACCATATTTAATTAAGGAACCAAATTGAGAATATGCAAAAGTTTGTTGAGATTTCAAGTCTAGTACTATAAATACGACCTAGCCACTCCTACGACGAAACACGACCAACATATAAAGATCAATACCTCATACATTCTCATTTGAATAAAGGTCCAAAATGATGGAGATGATATACAGGGATGAGCTCTAGCTTGCCTCTCCCTTTGGGTCGTCCATCTCGACATTCCAGTTGCAGCAGAAGTAAATCGATCGGTGGGTGTTGCCGACCCATAACCATGTAGCCTATTCATATTTTCCAGTGGACCCCTATTAAGGTTCGAATTACTAGAGCCAACTTCTTACATAGAAGATACCCCATAAAGGTCAAACTACGTTGTTTACATTTAGTATGCTTCATTTGGACGATTGTACTTTCACAAAGCACTCTATGTTTGTTAGGAACACAATTGTTACACAGATATTTATCCTTTTCCTTAAGAGCTTTCTATGGTCATATGAAAAAACTTGTACCTACATATGTGTAGATATATTAATTTTTTCTTACTTTGACAACAAAAGTTACAATTATAGGTCTATACAGTGGAAGATCAAGACAACGTCAGTTCTCCCGTTAGGAAGCCATATAGATGACGAGAGAAACCAAGAATTAACTGACGAGAATTTCTCCAGTTGGGCTTCTTCTGCATACAAAGCATGTTCCAGGAGTTTGAACCCTAATTGGGTTCCACCGAAAGATTTGATTAGGCTACATGGACACGGATTGGTAACTCCTGCCGGTCGATTTACCTTTGTGGCAATTGAATGACGGGATGGGCGATCAGAAGGGAGTGGCAAGCTAGAGTTCGTCCCAATATATCGTCTTCGTCACTAATGGGCCAGTGTTTAAAGGAGAATGTATGAGATACGTTTCAAAAACCGTAATATTAATATATCTATGTGGGTTGTCAGACTAGCAAGGTCGTGTCGACAGTATTGGACTTAAAAACTCAACAAATGTTTGCTTGTTCTCACTTTGGTATCTTAATTACTTATGCTAATCTCATTGGAAATTTAGTTGATACATTTTCTTGAATAGGAGGAATCTTTGAGATTGAGAGCTTTAAATCGAGATGGATTTTCACTACCAATTATGTGATACATTCTCATATTCCTCTTCCTCTGATGCCAAAAGGATATCGCCTTGTATTAAAGTTTGGATTCTCATTTCCATACTTGACATGAACTTTACGCCATATAGACCTTACATTTTTCTACTTCACATGATACCTGATTATTTGACATCCGTTCCTTCAGAAGAACAGATCGTCCATGTTTCCAAGATAATCTTATCCTTGTGATACTACCAAATGAAGGAAATGATTATTTTGACCAATATATTCAATATTGCAGTAAATCACGGCCCCACAATTGAAGTAAAATCCTAAAAGATGAATAAATAGTAAAGTCACTAAAAATTTTAACCCAAAGCTATATATCGAATTTTTCAAACCTAAGAAACAAAGATTAGGACAATTGTTCTAGAAAAGATGATAAAATTTATAGAAAGATTATCATTTCTATATGATAATATTAACCATAATTGTTTCTTTTGGTGCTTTTACATATAATGATATGCTAAACCATGCATGGACAACTATGTAATGACCATTTATAAGTTGAATTAAATATATTTATGAAACATAAATTAATTTTGAAGTGGGTGCATACGTAGTTGATTCAAATTATCAAACAAACTTTATGTAGCTATCATTGACTAATAGCTTTTGAAATATATTAGCTTTTTTAATGTTTATCAGTCAAAAAGCTATTAGTCAATATTTCAAATTAGCTCAATATTAGCTAATATTCCAATATTTCAGATTAGTCAAATAACTAATATTTTAAATTTTTAACTATTACGTCACTTCTATTCTATATAGATGCTCTATTTTTCCAGCACCGTTAAAAACAATAACGTTTTTACAAACTCCTCAAAACTCTTAGGCTGCGTTTGATCGACCGGATAAAAACCATGATAGGATATGTTTTATCATATCCCGTGTTTGGTAGCTGTTAAGGATAGGATAAGGTCGGATATAGAAGGGATATAAACCGGATAAAAAAATCCGAAAGGGATGGTGGGATAAGGTGGGATAGGATTTATTTTATCCGAAACATAAAACTATTTTTTGCTTTTTTCTTTCTCCGTCGTTCACCCACAGACGACTCTAACACTTTTGTTGGGTCACGTCAAAGAGTCGAACCGGGTTTCCTCGACCCGGTCCAAAGTCCATTTTTTTCAAATTTAAAAAATTACTAAACAAAAAAATAAAATAAAAATAAAAAAATTCAAAAATTATAAAAAATTCATTTTTAAAAAATTAAAAAAAATTAAAATTAAATGTCACGCCCCGATTCAAGGGGGACGAAGCAATGTCTTCAGGATCCAAAATATACACTTCGCTCCATGAAACAAGATACCGGTACTACCATAAAAATCACAAGTCGACGTCCAAATACAAAAGAGGTAAGACGAAATGGTAAATCCTAACATCAGTCTAAGGACACAACGTCGCACAGCTATACGATAAAATAAAATAAGAAAACGCGACTAGGGGAAGGGAGGGCGAGTACTAGCCCTAAGGGGTAGTCGCCAGCTTAGGCCAAGTCCGCTCCAGCTGCAGCTCCCAGTCCAGGTCCTCCAGATGCTCCAGCTCCACTGGTCCCTGAACTTCCTCCCCGTAAAGGTCCTTCTCCATAGGCTCCTCCTCCACTGACTGGTCCTCCGAGTCTGAGAGTTTCGGGTCCATGCTGGGGTCCTGGGATGGTGGGGTAGTGGGATGAGATTCAACTATCTCAGTGAACGAACCCTAACCTTAGATTAGGAATACCCCTGTCCTAGGGTCCCTGGTCGTCCCTCCCCACTCTCAAGTCTCTGTAGCCTAAGTGGAACACCTCACATACCAATCCCCGGTTATCGCAGAGAACACACAACCCATGCCAAGCCTAGGGCTCCCTACCTCTAGTTATCTGCACTGAGAGTTACTAGAAGGTCCGAAGGGGTCTTAGGGTTTTCAGGGGACAGGTCAGCTGACTGGTAGGGGATCTAAACAACACTATTCACGAAAATATAATAGCAGAACTAATAATTAAATGCAATTCTAAAATAATTAAATAATTAAATGCAATTTCTAAAGTAATTAAATAATTAAATAAAATTAAGATCTACAAGCTTAATAATAAATAAAGCGTAAATAAATAAACTTTACAACCTTTTGGTGTCCAACCACACCACTCTTGACCCGATGGGTCTGACCCCTCGCGGGTCCCGAGAACATACGAGGGCATTTCTCGTATCGCGTGAGATGCCAAGCCCTAATCATAACTAAACCATCGAAAGGTTTATCATCCATTGACTAACCAAATACAACTAATGGTCTAATCGATCGGCATATAAGCTATGCAATTTCAAGATTCTAGCCATTCTACTTGCTCTAGCCGTTCTACCCGATTTCTACTAAAACAGTGAATACGCCTAATAAAAAGTTAGAATCCACTCACATGATTTCCTCGCAAATAAGCGGCTCACGGCGAACTCCGGCGAACTTCCGGCGAGACTCCGATGGCCGGGGACGTTCCTTGGTGCTGCTGGGAGGTTGAGGGACTCACGAGTGGCTGTGGGTGGCGACGGAACGGCTCGGACATGCCTCAAAGGCGCGCGACCAGCAAGCCCTAAAATTGGGTTCGGCGAGCACTAGTTGGTTTAAGACCAAATTCGAGCAAATGGTGCCAAATTGGTGAACCAAACCTATTGGGCTTTGTAAAGGGGACTTACACGAGTCCAATGGTGGTGGCGGCGTCGCTTGAGGTGGCCGGAACGGCGAGTAATCGCCCGTTGAATGTGCTGGCCGGAATCTGGGTTCAAGAGGGAGGGGTTGTGCTTTGGAGGTTGATTTCTCTCAAATGGCTCAACACCAAAGGCCGAAATCGGTGCCATTGTGTTCATAAGACTCCCACCTATCGATTGAAGGTGGTAGGGAGGAGTGGGTGTCGCCGGAAAGGGCACGGTGGCCGGCGAACAGCAGCTCCGGCGGAAACAGGGGTACTCGGTGGTTTGGGGGTAGAATGGGTGATTTTCGACCAAATCGATCCCAACCAAAGGCTAGATTAGGGTAAAGGAGTATCCACAAACCCATTGGAAGCAACGGAAAGGGCTTTAGATCGAAGGATTGGGAGAAAATGCGACTTGAAGCTCGGACCCAAAATCTGGAAATTCCAGGAAACAGTTCTGGGAAGGCTACTTTGGGGGCTTCCCGACAGTGAACCAGGAGGAATCACGGGAGGAGGTTGGTATCTATGGAAAGCTGGTTCTTCAAGGATTCTAACGCCACCAACGGCGTGTCAAACGGAGGTCGGAGCTGAAAGTTATGGGCTCCCAAAGTTGGGGTGTCGCTCGGGTCCGAATCTGGAAAAATCCTAACCCAGAAAAGGTGTTCCGTGAGGGATTCTTTCGGGGCCTCTAAAATTGAATCTAGATGGAGTCTTGGGGTGTGGTTGGTCTCTTTGGAAACTAGATGTTACGAGGAAGACAATGGCGCAAACGGCACCCAAAACGGAGGTCGGAGCAAGAAGTTACGGCTCTCCAAAGATGAGGGTTGCACTGTTCAAACCCAGAAAACTGTTCCGTGGAGGCTTCTTTCGGGGCCTCCCGACGGCGAACCAGGTGGAGTTACGGGCTGTGGTTGGTGTCTATGGAAAGAGGGTGTTTCAAGCTTTCCAATGCCACCAACGGCACATCAAACGGAGATCGGAGCCGAAAGTTATGGCCCTCCAAAAATGAGGGTTTCTCCGGTCCGAATCTGAAAAATTGAAGGAGAAGAGAGGGAGAGGGAAATGCGCACGTGAGGAGGAAGGAGAGAGGGAGAGAAGACAGATTGGATGGGGGCTGACTTGTGGGTCCCTCCATGTGCTATCTTATCAATCAAATAGAGTGGAAGAAGGTCTAAGGAGAGAGAGAGAGAGAGAGAGAGATATGGGGTGGAGTGCACGCAAGAGGGGAGAGGGAAAAGAAAGAAAAGAAAGAAAAGAGAGGGAGAGGAGAGAGAGAGTCGGCTGCACGTGGTGTTGGCCGGTCAATGGTCAACGTTGACCGGTCAACCCATTAAATAAATAAAAAAATAAAAAATTTACAAAATTACAAAAATTCCTAAAAATCCCGAAAATTATAAAAACCTCCCCAAATCTCAAATTCATGGTTTTTGGGGCCCAAAACGTGATTTATAAATTTTCGGGAGATCAAAACATGATTTCCGAAAATTCGAAATCGTCCGAAACGAGATTTCACGATTTAGTCCGGGGAGTTCTCGAGGCCAACGGGCCACAAACTAAACCCGTAAATTCGCACAATTAAGCCTCGAAAAGGGGGTCGAAAGCGGGCTGTTACATTAAAAATATTCGAAATAATAATAATAATAATAATAATAATAATAATAATAATAAAGAATGATAGGTGGTTGACCACAATTTATTTCATATAGCATTAAGTCTATAAGTCTTGAACCAATTCTAGATTTTCTGTTTTGAATAAACATTTTTAGTTTAGCATAAAAAATGAGAAAACTCTTGAAAAGTTTTCAACTCAATTGAATAAGCTCTTATCCAAAGTATCGACGTCGAAGCCTTCTTCTCGATCACTCTCCAATTCACATCAACATTTTACGAAAGCAACGAATTGTAATTTTCTTTATAAATGTGAATTGTTCATAGATCGTTTGTTAACATGATTAACTGTCATTGCATTCTCGTAACAGCTGGAAAAAAAAAAAGCAAATGAACTTTGGACTTTATGCTTTGTTCTAATTGATAATTTGCTTGATGTGGTATTGGATCTGTAACAAAATGAAAATAAATGAAAAACTCGTAAGAGAGAAAAAGAATTCATGTTTCAAAGTGAATATATTAAAATTGAGGTTATTCAAAAAAAAAAACGGTTAATGTTGAATGGGATAACTAAAAGATTATTTCAAAGGAACGGAAAAGAACAATGCGTAACATAAAATTCAATAAGAATATGTTAATTTGAAAAAGATATATTGTTTTGGATGATTTTGTGAATATTAAACCCGTAAATTTGTACTTGCCTAATGTTATTATTTTTAAATATATGAATTTAGATTCGTAGTTCATCAAATGACATTTGATAAGATATGAAGATATCAGACTTTAAATCTGTAGTTCACCAAACAGTAGATTGGATATGATATGAAAATATCCGATTTTAAATTCGTAGTTCACCAAACAGTGGATGGGATATGAAGAAATCCATGGATTTCTTATTCTATCCTATCCAGTCCTATCCCATTTAGAAATCTAGACGACTAAACGTAGCCTTAGTCTCTTGCCTTATGAAAGTTCTTATCCAAAGTTCACCTTCCTTAACAACGCACTAGATTTGTGGTCGTACCACTAGTTTTTTTATATTAGATTGCATTAGTAATAGATTTAAAACAAGAAAAATAATTCAACTGCTATAAGCCTTTCTTTCAATGCCTACACGTTCTAAGAATGAGTACGAGAAGTAATCAATTTGCAAGTAACTGAAAACTTCGGAAACGGGGGCTAAAAATTTTCAAACCAACCTAAGTATTATCTACAATGGGAGAATTGTTAAAAAATTCATATATCCGGTACACAACGATCAATTCAATCATCAATTTTTCAATTTAACGAACTTAGTCTAAATTATTTAGTGATTTACTACTTTAGTTTTTTCAGCTAATTTTGATCGGAATTGATGACATGGAGCAAGCCCGCTTACGTAGCACGATGATGCAGACCCAGACACATTTCACAAATCATTTAAATTTTCTCAATTTTTTCTCTCTTATTTTTTGTTCTTTCTTTTTTCCTTGATTGCTGGTCAAGTTTTGCTAACATGGACAGCTGGATACATCGGAGTATCGAGTACACATGTCCTCTAATGTTTCCGATTTATTTTATCATCAAACTAGCCAAAATAAGAGAGAGAGAGAGAGAGAGAGAGAGAGAGAGAGAGAGAGAGAGAGAGAGAGAGAGAGTTTTGGACCTCCAACACATGGCAGCAGGAACTTCTTTTGAGCTCACAGGTATGGCCTCTCAGGCTTTGTTGAGCTGCTGGTCATGGAGGCTGGACCTTCTTTGAGCTTGTGACCATGGCCACTCGACCTTCCTCAAGCTCATGGCCATGGCCACCGGGACTTTCTTTGAGCTCAGCAATGGTCACTGTGACTTCGTTAAGCTCACATCATTGCTTCTTCAAGCTTGCGAAGTTTATAGACGATAGAACTTCTTTAGCTAAACCAAAAGCTCAAGGCCACTCGAGCTCAGCCATTCAAGCATGACCATGGCAGCTAGAGCTCTTCAAGCTCACAGCCATGGCTGTTCGAGTTTTGTTGAGCTCCGCCATGTCAATCCAAGCTGAACTTGGCCATGGCCATTTGAACTTCGTCCTGCTCGACAATGACCGCTTAAGTCTCATTAAGCCTACAACCACGATGCCTGTAGCTTCTTCAAACTCGTGGTCATGACCTCTTCAGCTTTCTCGAGCTCGATCATGATGAGTGGATTTTTTTTAGCTTGTTATGACCTCTCCAAAGGTGTGCCACCTAGAAAAAATTATTGGATTATTAAACTAAAGACTTAGCAGACTCTCTCAAGCGCATAGCAATTGCAACTTTAGTGTTTTGATTTAATCAATGCAACATGAAATTTGTTTTAATTAGGAAATGACACAAATCTATTACAAGTCGGCTAGGAACTCATGTAAAGTGAGGGACAACAATTTATCTTTGCAAAGTGGAGATACCATGGATATGGGAAATTGTTATGCTAGATAAATGCTCACCATATTTATACCTTTTCTCTTTATTTCAAAAATATATTGTAAGCAGTCTTGGTTGATTTTAATCTCAAACCAGTAACATGCAATGGACAATCATACAAGTGCGCATAAAATAATTTAACATTCAATAATTAAGGTGATGCATAATTTTTTTTAAAGGCAAAACCTTGATGCATTAAACAAAGCAAAATAAGGTTTATTATCCTGCAATATGACAAAAGTTCTGCAAGGCAATAACTAGGAAGCAAACGACAATATAATGCACGATCTAGACATGATTTCTAAATATGATTATATAACGCTAACTAAATTTTCTTTTTGGGCTTCTGTTTAATAAATACAATTTTAATCTTAATTATGTCTATGTGAGTTCTAATTTACCATGCATGAACTATCAGATTAATGTCATGACAATGGATTATCTAAATGGAATTTTGATATGACCTAAAATACGCAACATGCATCAATATTTGATAAAAGCACCAAATAAGATGAATATGCAAACCATCTGATGGAAGCCAAGTATTTAAGAATAACTTCAAAGATTATTATTATGCACCAATGCTCATTGAAATTACGCAATATCATTTGGGAATCATCAATATCTATCAAAGATAAGCTATTATTTAATTATGATGCAGAGATAATATTACTGATTAATTCTAGGTAAAAATTACTATATGGCTCCTAATGCACCTAAGATATGCAATTTCTAAACTAGGAAAAATGTATGCATGCAATGCTTTTTTTTTTTTTTGCATTTTCATAACATGAATGTTCCCTAAGCTAATGACATGTAATATGTAAGCCAAACCAAAATCAAATACTCATAACATCCAGAATAGGAATTAAAGGCAATCGGAAATCCAATCTTAGGTCATAAAGGATCGAAACTCTAGTTTGGGAAATGCATAAAATATCAAATCAAATGGTGTTAGAATTGAATTACCACAATTTGGATAATTGAATATTAAACCAAACATAACTTAGGAAATTATTTCAATTGGATTACTGAACGATCAACTGTTTGTTAATTGTATTTTCTAATGTGTATTCCCCACCCCTTTGTGAACCACTTTCTTTACTTCAAGTGGATAATTTGCTTATGTAAGTAAAGACTGGGGCTTTTCTCATGATATCATTTCCTAAGTTGAAACAAAGAAATTGCTTGATATATTCATAAAAAGAAAGTAAGATATCTCGTTCATTCCCCATCCAATAACTGAAATTTCGAGCTTAATAAGCTTTATTGTACTTCAATTTAGTTAAAGAATGCAATCTTTCCTAACTTGATTTTCCTCATGTGCACTAAATATGTGAAATTTCGGCAACCATTGGCTTGGCCGACTTTTGTATCTCCTGGGCTTGGTCGAAATAATCCAATTAAACTCAGAGCATCGCTGCTTAACTCAGTTCAACTATAATGCAATTTATGTGGCTTATTACTACTAAATGATAATGCCCTTAATATGCAGTGCAATTTAATAATATCTTTGCTTAGTGGTGGGGGACGGTTCCTAATTTTTCTATGCAAAAAAATGGTCACCAAAATGTACGTATTAAAAGAGCTCTTAACGATGCTCGCTTGAGCTTCATTGAGCTTGGTCTTGGCAACAAGAGCTCCTTCAAGGTCATGGCCAAGGCTAGACGGGGTTTTGCATTAGTGGGTTTTCGACTTTACAGCTCTTGGTTTGGATTTGGCGGGGTTTGACAAGAAGAAGATGATGACAATGGTGATGAGGATCATGCTTGTGCGGAGGGAGGGAGGGGGAGAGAGAGATAGAGTCAACATTGAAAAGAGTTCCAAGTGAAAACATCTTGACTTCATTAAAGCCACGTCAGCAAATCTTTAATGGCGTTACCACCGTGTCAGGAAATTCCATCACTGGAACCAACAGCGGCAATTCACATTTATCGTCAAAACCTATAATTATGTCCTATCTCTTATTGTTCCAGTTGCCGATCATAATCTGAGCTTCTTGGCAATGCCCATGGTTTGCTTCATTTCCGCTACCTGCTTTGTTTATCCCTTTACGAGATGATTGACCCAGTCACATCCCTTCAATTTAAAACCTTTGTAAGACAACTTTTGGATGGCCAGAAAGGCTGCTATAAGTTGATGGATAGGATTAGAGCGGAGGAGCACACAATATATAGTTCTATCAACTTGAATTTGTGTTTCTTGCATTGACTGCTTTGCACCCTTTGTGCCTCTGACTTCTTTTCTGAAATACTGTTTGTTGTTTAAGTCGAAATATATCGGCATCAATTTCATGAAAACAAGTTTGTTGAGGAAGAAAAGTACACTGACCTTTTCGTGGGAAATACAAAAGATATTTTAGCATACTCTCTTTTGCTTATTCAGATAGGTCTACCGTGGGAAAAAACTTGCTCACCTGCACCAACGCACATATCCTGCAATGGACCTCCTAACATATCTTTGTGCATTAATTCTTCTGCATCGTGGCCAATTGGGTCCCAAATTATCTACAAACTCATCCAATTAGTAATTGTTTGACTAATTAACTGCTGGCCCAATTGGGTCATTAACTATTTTTTGGCAACTTCAATTTTATTTTAGAATTTTCCTTTTTCTGTTTGCGTTAGAATCATTTCCTTAACGCCTTCTTGCCGTTTGTTGTTATTTAATTACATTCCTTTAGCAATTAATTTTTTCACATTTCAAAGAGTAACAACAAAACATAATTAGGTAGAAATCCTTTTGTATAGCAATTTTTTTTTGCCAAAATCAGTAATTGATTTTCGAATCTAGCAGCATGTTCCCCACCTCTACCTCTTTTATTGTGTTTGGGCGTGCCTTTGTTTCTCTATTATAAATAGTTTGAATTGGAATTGGGCGGATGTTTGCATTTATAGATGTGCGAAGCTGTAGAATAATCTTCCATTATGTACATATATTCTGTTTAACATAAAATGTAGACATAAATTCATGGATAGAAGAATTATTCTGTTCATTAAGAAAATCTTGGGTAAAGGATCTCTTACACTTTCAGGAAGCTGTATGAGAGTCACAATGACAAGCAAGAGAAACAAGATGAAATATATTATACACTATTTTCACCGTATATGTTCAAGTATTCCCGTGGAAGTTGTCTCCTCTAAGAGGAAAGTGGATCAATCTCCTCACAAATCATCACATGAACAACTGACATTCTTAACTTTACAGCATTCCTTTTGCAAACTGGACAAAAATTCCTCAGCATGAGCCATTTTCAAATGCAGCCATGGTGAAAGTAATGCCCACAGTCCAACTTTCTAAGCTTATCTTCATCAAGGTAGTCATCCAGCAACAGTTTCACTGAAATAAAAAGTACAATGTAGTAGCATATACATAATCTAAAATAATATAAGATAACTACGTATCGACAAAAACTAAAGTATCTTGCAATTCCATCTTGATATGTTCTTGAGTAAATGAAGTGGTCCTTACTAGTTAAATGCACCATGATTTATCTTCAACGTTAGATTATTCCCTAAGTCAAGGGTTCAGACCCATTGAAACAGTTGTTCTTCAGGATGGAGCGATTCCTAGTCAGAAAGCATATGAGGAAAAATTAAGTATTTTCTACAAATCAAGCTGGCTCTAATAGTTCGATCCCTCATCAAGTTCCATGGGAGAACTCGATTGTGTTTCTTGGCTACAGATCGATAATTGTTGTTGATCAATTTACTTTTGTGGCAGTTGGAATGTCGGGATGGGTGCTCAAAAGGGAGAGGCAAGCTACAGCTCGTCTCGAGATATGGTCATCGTTGTTGTGGGCCACTACTCATGGGAGAATGCAATATTATTGTATCTTTATGTGTTGATCATGCTTCGTCATAGCAACAACGAGGTTGTATTTATAGTATTAGATTTGAAAGTTGAAGAAATTGTTGCATAATCTCAATTTGGTTCCTTAATTAACTATGATGATTTCCTTGGAAATCTAGTTGATATATTTCCCAGTAAAGGAGTATCTGAAATTGAAAGCTTTAAATCAAATTGGATTTTTACTACCAATGATGTGATACATTCCCATATGAACCCCTAATGTCAAATGACGATTGCAACCCATTAAAGATACATAGATATTACCTTTTTTACCTGACATGGTTTTTCATAGACTCAATAAAATTCCTAAAAAGGTATATGATATTACATATTATCATAATATAGCTTGAAAATTGAAGATCATATCTAACATGGAAAGGAGAATCAAAAGTTTAATATGACGTAATGGTCTTTTGGCATCAAGTGCACGAGGTGTGAGGAAATAAATCATACAATTAGTGGTAGGAATCCATCTAGATTTTTTTTTTTTTTGGTAAAGGTAAGAGATTATATTGACTTTTCGAAAAGAGGATTACAATAAAAGTGACCCGACACCACAAAACTCACACTCATTAAGACAAGTTGTCATTATGAGTGAAAGGGTGACGTGGTTATAGGTAAAAGAAAAGGTAAGCCCAATAAGATAGCTATCTACTAGAGCCGAATACGATCGCCTCAACTTCAAAAATGGCCGAATCAATGTTCCATCCACATTGCATCCGCCTATTTATGAGGATATCTGGGACATGTTTGTAGGTCATAGCACTATCTCTAACAAACTTCTCTAGTCTTTGCTTCATGGTCGGCAAAAACACTTGATGGCTTCAAAAAAATGGCATTGTTCCTTTCCATCCATATAATATGACTTAAAGCTGCGAAACCCGAGCGAGCTAAACTACTATAGAAGTCCTTTCCAGAAATGTTTTTAATCACCTACTTGAGATTACCTAACCACGATCTATTGCTCCAAGGCAAATTGCACTTGGCAGCCAAAAAAAGAACTAATTGTGCCGAGAGTTGACAGTCGAAAAACAAGTGGTCGACGTAGTCCGGTCAGAGATTGCAAAATGTACAACTGGTATCCACTATTCTGCGACAAGAGATTAGGAATACTAGGGTTGGCAGTCTTTTATGAGTCATCAACCATAGAAGGAACTGGTGTTGAGGGAGAATCGCTTTGTCCCAAATAAAACGATGCCAAACTACGTGTCGGCCCTTTGACCGGATAATATTCCAAGCGGATGCGATGGAGAAGATCTCTGACGAATGGCCAGTCCACTTGCAGTGGTCTAGGGAGACTCGAAGAGATGGATCTGTCTAGATTTAAAGCTTTTAATCTCAATATTCCTTTTCAGGTAAATATCTACTAAATCTCTAATGAGATTATCATAGTTAATTCAAAAACCAAACTAAGAATATGTAGAATTTTATCAAGTTTTCAAGTCTATATTATGAATACAACCCACAATTCCTACACTAGAACATGGTAAACATATGAAAATACAACAATATCACATTTTTCAAAACATGCCTCATACATTCTCATTTGTACAGCTGTCCACGGTAATGAAGACAATATCTCTAGACGAGTTCTAGGTTGCCTCTCCCTTCTAATCCCCCACCCCAGATTCCGAATGCTGTAGAACTTTGCTGAAGCGATTATCCGACCGGAAAGGGGTCCTCGCTCGAGCTTATTGAAGCACCTTATGGAACAAAAAATTGTACAATAGTCAATCAATAGAGGCGATGGCGTTTCGATTTTTGGAGCTGAAGCTGAAATTAAGTGTCCTTATAGTTGCAATTTATGGTCATCCAAAGCCATAGCACTTCATGGAAAATATATTTTGCACAGTAAATTCAATGCCTCGTCCGTTAATTGCACTGTTGTGATTCATTACCCTAAAGGAAGAATTGATGTTCTTCTGTTCATCCTCCATTTTCTAGACCTATAGATGTAAATCCCTTTTTCAGAGGATTAAAAATAGAATATTTATAATGTGGGTAGACTCTGTTCAAAGTGCCAGAAATAGAATAGCTCTTAAATACAAAATATTAACAAAAGGATAAAATTATCTTCAAAACACAATATTTTCTAGTGAATAAAAAATTATTCTTTTGACCAATGTATCCAATAATGCAATAAGTTACCACAAGTAACTAAAGTAAGGTCTTAAACGATAAATACATAATAAAGCAACTCAAATTTATTAACAAACAAAAATGAATGCATAAAATTGAGAATGCCAAACCTATGTGAATCGGAATTTTTCCAATCTAAGAAACAAAGAATGACATATCCTCCCCCCCCCCCCAAAAAAAAATAAAGGAATAAGGACAGATTAAAGTGACAAGAAGATGATTAGTATATTAATCTTGTTATTGATACAAATGCATACATTGTCATAAAATGGTGAATGGATTTACAATGTAATGACCATTAATCATGTATTGGAGGGGCTAAGTTGGATAGTGATAGGAGGAGCCAAGGTTTCTATGGAAGGGTCCTGGCTTGGGGATAGGAACCAAGGTTGCTTGGAAAGATGTGTGCCTTCCTAAGGAAGACGGGGGTCTTGGCATCCGAAGACTACGTGAGAATAATAAGGCTGTCATGATTAAACATATTTGGGCCCTTTTTACAAACAATGAGTCTCTTTGGTGTAAGTGGATTCATATTACCTTCTTGAACATGACCAATTTTTGGGTGGTTGGGAAGCCTTCTTTATGCTCTTGGGCTTGGAAGAAAATCCTAGATCTTAGAGAGGAATTCCAGTTTTTGTTTCGATGAAAGATTGAAGACGGTCAATCAACCTCTCTCTGGTTTGATTCATGGAGTTCTATGGGCCCCTTTCATCTTATGTTTTCTAATGGTGACATATACCGTTCGAGAATTCCCAGACAAGTATCGATTGCTGATTTTACCGCTACTGATCAGTCGTCTTTGCTTAAGGATTTTCTTCTAGCTAATGGTGAACCTATACCAATACTTCAAGATATACTAGATAATTGCAATTGGTCCGAACACTCACCAGGGACCTCCTTCATTGCATATAAATGGAATATTGTCCGATCTAGAGACTAGCCGGTAGATTGGCATTGCTTCATTTGGGATAAAGCAATCCTTCCTCGACATTAATTTCTTCTATGGCTGATAACCCATAGGAGATTGCCCACTCAGGTATTCTTACTTTCCTCTCACAGAATAGTGGATATCAATTGTATTTTTTATAACTTGTGCCCAGACTCTATAGACCATTTATATTTTGAGTGTCATTTATCGGCACATTTGGCTATGTTTTGGGCGGCCAAGTGTAATGTGGCTTAGTATAATAGCTCTAATAACCTCAAGTGGGCAATTAAGTTTATTTCTGGGAAGGACTTCCATAATAGCCTAGCGCGGTCGGGCTTTGGTGCATTATTTACATTATATGAATGGAGCGGAATAATGCTATATTTTGGAACCATTAGTTCTTCTTGCCGGCAATGAAGAAACATCTTGAGAAGTTCGTGAAGGATAAAGCCATAACAATTGCACATGTCTCAGATACCCCGAGAAACAAGCGTATGCAACGCGGCTGGAATATTGATGTATCTATCTTTGGTTAGGATGCTCGGTGCTATTAACTTTTTTAGACTTCCATTTGGATGTTTTTATGTCACGCCCTGCTCTTCGGACACGCGACAGTCCCTGATCTTTACTTCCAAAATCCGATTATTCTCGTAAATCTCATACACAAATTTTCATTTTTTTTCATCTACCATCACGTCGTAATAAGACAACTATAAAACGAGGAGTCTAAGTGATAAAATAAGATACTTATATCACATAATATCAACTTCATTAATACATCAACGTGACCCCTGGTTACAAAATCTAACCTGGCCAAAAGCGCGGTGGAGAGCCACAAAAGTCTACAGACCGCCTAAAAACTTAAAAGCCTAGGGTGTCGCATCCCATGAGCTGTACAATCTAAAGTAGCAGGGAAGGTTGAAGGGGTAAGAAGCTGATCTAAGTAGTCTACTCAAGCCCAACAAGGTGGCGGATCAAAGACGAGCCCATCCTCTGAGTCGTTTGCTCCGTTTGGGTCTTCGTGTCGAGACTCGCAACCTCCCCAAGGCACACCGCACTACTCCAAATTATGGTGCATCTCGCCTCCTGGGGTACCCGTGTACTGTACCGTATAGTACCGCTTTTCACCCTCAGATAGATGGACAATCCGAGAGGACCATCCAGACCCTCAAAGACATATTACAAGCGTGTGTTTTGGACTTTAAGGGAAGTTGGGAAGTTCGACTGCATCTAGTCGAGTTCGCATATAACAATAGCTTCCAACAGAGTATTGGAATAGCTCCTTTTGAAGCACTATATGGACGGGCTTGTAGAACTCATGTGTGTTGGAATGAAGTAGGAGAACGAAAGGTCTTAAGGCCTGAGTTAGTGCAACAGTCACAGGATGTAATTAAACTAATTAGGCAGAGGCTAAAGACAGTTCAAAGTAGACAAAAGAGTTACGCGGACCGAAGGCGCATGCCATTAAAGTTTCAAGAGGGAGACCATGTCTTCCTAAAGGTGTCGCCTAAGAGAAGAACATCAAGTTTCGGCCAAAAAGGGAAATTGAGCCCTAGGTACATGGGACCCTTTGAGATTTTGGAAAGGATAGGGGCAGCAGCCTACCGCCTAGCCTACCACAGAATTTGGAACATATCAACAATGTCTTTCACGTGTCAATGTTGAGGAAATACGAGCCGGATCCTTCCCATGTGCTGAGCTACGAGGACATTTTACTTGATAATCAAGTTTCTTACACGGAAGGACCGGTTAGGATTGAGAATCGGAAGGAGCAGACACCCAGGAACAAGGTCATACCTCTGGTCAAGGTCGTTTGGCAACACCATAATACTAAAAGTGCCACCTGGGAAAGCAAGGAAGGCATGAGATGATAGTATCCTTACCTGTTTGAGGATTAAGGCACAGCAAATTTCGGCGGCAAAATTTCTTAAGGGCGGTAGAATTGTAGCAGCCGTGTTTTGGACCGTGTTCGCAATTAAAGGCCTCGGAAAATTTTCTGGAAATTTTATAATTTCCTTTTTGGTTCATGAAAATTGTAAAAGGCGTTTTAGACTATGGAAATGGTTAATAAAATTTTATTGGGGCCCAAAAATCATAATCTTGGTATTGGGAAATTTTAATGAATTTTAGAAATTTTTCCCAAATTTTTAGGATTTATTATTTTCATTATTAGATTTTTTAAAATTAAAATATTATTATTTAATTAATTTTCCGAACCGGCCAATGAACCAGTCGGTCCAACCGCACGAACCAAACGGTCCTACTGGGTTGGACCGGTCTACACATGCCACGCACACGCGCAGCTCTATCCTCTTTCCCTCTCTCTCTCTTCTCTGCGGCATTCTGCCAAGCAGTTGAACTGCACTGTTCAACTGTAGCAACCATCGCCTTTACGGTCGCCTCGCCGCTGCCACCACCCACTGCCTGTCCTTAAGGGATGGCCGGAGTGATTTGCAGCCATTGGGAGGTCGCCGCGTGGCGTCGGTGAGCCGATTTTCAGCTCGGCCCTAACCACTCCTCTGCGGTTAAGCTGAGCTCCCCTCCCCACTTTCGACACACATTACTCCCAGCTCAGACCTCCTCTCCTCTAGCCGTTAGTGCCGTTAGGAAGCCTGCAACGCCGTCTTCAAAACGCCACCCACCGCCGTCTTCAAAACGCCACCCACCGCCGCCTTCGGTTTGGCCGGAGACGTCGCCGGCAGCCCCCGAAATAGGGCTTCACGGTTCAGTTTTTCTAGGTTTTCCAGAAAAACTTGCGATCTTCAAATGGTGAGATCTCTCAACCTTGAGCACTTGAGCTCAAACCAACCCTACCAATCGATTCATAAGGGCCTCTAAACCTTGATTTTGACTCTTGTTGGGTTCGATTTGGTCTAGGTTTGCGAGAGATTGACTGGGTTTGAGACGAGCTCAAACCCGAGCTCACCAGAGCCCTAGCTCGTCGCCGACGCCGTTCCAACCATCATCGTCGCTCACCGTGGGTACTAATCGACTCGCAACCAGCTCGTGGGTGAGTCTAGCTGCTTTATTTCAACTCATGAGCCCTAACCTCTTTCCTCAGAACCCTAATGCGAGCCATCGATTTCACGGCAGGAGTTCTTGTAGCTCCGACCACCTTAGCCCTCGCCACCACCGCCATTCGACTCGCCATCAAGCCAGCTTCTGATTTCGACCGGTCTCGAGCTTCGGTTTGGCTGGAGGACGAAGAACGGCGGCAAGACCCGACAACCCTCGACGACCCAACTCATGACCCGTTGAGACGGGTTTGCGCGAGCTTCACCGGAGAAGACAGACGTCGTCGTCGCCAGAGCTGTCGTCGAAAGCCCAACCCAATCGACCAGGTAGCTCGGCCTAGCAGGCCTAGCCTAGTAACCCGACCCAATAGCCGACCCAGCCCGATCAAGGCGAGCCGAGAAAGGGAAGAAGAAAAGAAAGAAAAGAAAGAAAAAGAAAAGAAAGAAAAGAAAAAGAAAGGAAAGAAAGAAAAAGGAGGAGAAAAAGAAAAGAAAGGAGGAAAAAAAAGGATTATTTTCTCCTGTCTTTTAGCAGGTGCTTGGAACAGCAGGATTGAAGCCAAGAACTCACAAGTGAGTGGGCTCTAACACTTTATTAGGCGCATTTATTACTTTAGTAGAAATTGCTAGAATTTCTAGAAATGCTAGAATTAGCTAGGACTCGATCGATTGAATGATTGGACGGTCGAATAAAATGAAAGGGTTGGCTGGCAACAGATAAATCGTGTAAGACCTTGTTTGACGTGAGGAGTGCTACAAGACCGAATTTAGTGTGACGAAAGTGCCAGGGGCACGGAAATTGAGAAAGTTGAGTAATTCAACTTTGGTACAGTAGAGGAATGAGATATAGGAAGGGGCTCGTCGTGGACGGCCTCGTACCCTTGTGGTACTCGTTATTATTTAATTGCCTCTTTAATCATTAATTGCATAGTTTATTTATTAAAATTGCAAATTTATTAATGTCATGAAATTTATTTACTAATTATATTGTTTAATTACTAGTCATGCAATTTATTTATTAATAGAGTAATTTAATTATCAGTTATGTTATTTATTTATCAGTTGCGTCATTTAATTATTAGTGGTGCAATGTTAATTACGAATAGGGTTCCTTGATTTGTTATTCGTATAATTCCTTTTAATTATTTCGTTAGTTACCCGTTGATCTTGCTTAGCACCCGCGAAATCGGGATAGTCCTATTAGGTACTTTGGCCAGGAAACAGTGGTATATTAGTGTCGAGACTCGGATTTGAGTGAAGTAATGAGTGAGATGTCCTCTAGCTAAGGTTAGCTACCCCTTTTAAGTAGAGACGTGAGTGATGGGTGGGACGTTATAGGGACCCTAGGGTAAGGGTGTTCCTAATTTAGGGTTAGGGTTTATTCACTAAGATACCCAGTATCTCACTCCACCACCCAACCATCCCAGGACCCAACTATGGAACCAGAGGATGAACACTCAGACTTGGAGGACCCCTTCGAGGAGGCGGGCCCCCAGGAGGAGGAGCTATTGGAGGAGGAACCTCTCGAAGAGGAGGACTGGGATCATCTGGAGCTGGAACCTCTGGAGTAGGAGGACTTGGAGTAGCTGGAGGAGGACTCGGAGCCAGAGGCTCCCTTTAGCTCAGATGAGGTGGCAGAAGACCTGGAAGAGGTAGCCCATAGATAGAAGGTGCGTAGTAGATAGGGAGGTTTGGAAGAGCAGGCTGATCGTGGAGACACAAGAGCAGACGGAGTGGATATGGAACTTCACGAGGCGAATTTGGGTTCCCCATCAGCACACAGTGGAGTACACTAGTACCCCGGGAGACGAGATGAACTATCACTCGGAGCAATGTGGAGTGCCTTGGGAGGGTACGGGTCTGGACATGAAGATCTCGACGGAGCATACGACTCAGAGGACGGGACCGTCTTCGATCCGACACCTCGTTACGACCTACATGAATACTTAGATCAGTACACTACCCAATAGGATAGTACTCCCTTCTACATTTCCCGTTGTTTTTTATTGTATAGCTCGCGGGAGGTGAAACCCTAGGCTTTTGATTTCTTCTAGGTTGGGTTTTGTAACCAGGGATTTTGTTGACGTGATCTTTGAAGTTAATGTCATGTTGCAGGTGTTTTATGATCTTAATTCAGTTCCACACATTACTTTTGTTCTGTTTCGACGTGTTCGTTAATGGAGAAACGAAAATTATGTCTGGAGTTTATAAGTTTATCGGATCTTGGAAGTAAAAATCAGAGATAGTCATATGCCCGAAGAGCGGGGCATGACACCTCTAGTTAATTTGATTGATTTGGTATCATTTAGCCAAATCGAGTCTCGAACTCACCTTTGCCCTAATTGGGCCCAAAACTAACCGAGACGTCGTCTGGCTTATCTAAGGCCACCTCGCCATCTTCGGCTGTCGTTGTGGGCCTCGTCGGCAACCCAACAACCCTTAGGAACGAGCTTGGCCGCCGCCGACGCCCCCAACTCTGTTTAGTCTCGAGATTCAACTCCAGCCAGTTTGACCAGAGCTCGACCGAACCTGAGACTTCGCCGTCACCGTTTTCTCACCATTTTCCTCATCGTTTACCCTCGCCATCCCACCCATAGCCAAAGCTGTCGCCAGAGTTCCTGGAGCCTGGGCCACCCATCTTTGGCATTGGGCTAAGGTTTGGCAGGCCCTAGCTAGTCCAATTTCAAGTCAGAAAAAAAAAATCGCATCATCGAGAGCCACTTTTCACGAATTTCGAGGTGAATGGACCTCTTATTTCTCAATTAGGCCCGTTTACCGCCTTAGTAGAAATTAGTAAAATTGATTGGGTGCTTGGAAGGCTTAAATTGGCAACTAGGGCCAAGTATGGGGTTAACTGAATATTATTGCCATTTAATATTATATTGGGCCGATTGGTGACCAGTAGGCCTTAATCAATTTGGGAAGTCGACGAAACCCGATGGGGTGTCAACTACACCGCGATGGGCTATCTCGATCTCGCGAGCCAATCGGTGTGGTCGTTGAACTAGGTTATGTTTTCTCACCTAATGCCTAATTGAGTAAATTCAAACTTGCCATATTGGAGAGCTTTCTCATATTTGACATCCCTTTTTAGATGAGGGACCCTAATTTTGATTGTCAACTTTCACTCACATTGGTATTTACTTCTTAAAATAGTCTCATTTTACTGAATTCGGATTCTTTTCTAGTTTGCTTTTTTCCCTCTCTCACAATATTTTAATTTGTTCATATCGATCTTATTGTTAATTTTCCAATGGACTTTCAACGTAAATTCGCCAAATGAGCATAAGATTATTTAATATCTACCATTCTAAATGGAAATACTATTGTTATCCGACGTTGATATTATTAATGTCCAGAGTACAAAATTTTAAAGTTAAAATGTGTACTTGCTTGGTAAGAGATATACCAAAGTTTGTTAGCTCAATTTCTTAAAAGGTCGAGTTATGAATCTTCTAAGTAAGTTACTGATTGGCCGTACACTATTCACCGTTATATGTCCTTCATTTATCATCTATTTAATTATATCTATTTCTCGACAGTTCTTCTTTTCTTTAGTTAGATTTTCTTGTGATTGTTACATAACCGAAGCCGATCTTGTTTCATCAGCGGCATAAGATATCATTAGTGCTTAATCCAAATTCCAATGTAGACACAAAACAATTGTAATTCAATTGCGGTAAGAACTAGCTTACTGATTAAAGATGTAACTCTCCTTCATCTAGCCAAAGAATAAGAAAAACTCCTGAAGAAATTGCGACAAAAAAATTATTGAGAAAAAAGGCTTGTGGTCAATTTCGAGGCTCGATCTCAGCTTGGCTTGGGATCACGCTTGTCGTCGTGTCCATCTTGTACTTGTTGACTGAAGCGGCGACGAGAAGCAAAAGGTGAGTAGAGGGTAAGAAAGAGGACAGATGCAGAGATGGAGAGATCACCTCACGGTCTGGTCGAGCTGTAGAGCCAAGGAAGAGGTAGAGTGACGGCGAGCTAAACCTTCCATACTCGACGTCAACACTACACTACCCGAACTTTTCTCTATTCTCTCTTCTCCTTTTTTTCCTTATTCTAAAGATTACTACAGAATAATTATTTTACGAGGTGTTCATCAAACATTATATGTTTTCGTGAAGACCTTTTGAGTCAGTGTCCTTTGCAGAAATGCAAAGTTTTTGGCTAAATCCGTCCCAAATGCATCCCGAGCCTTTGAATATCGACAAAGCCACCCAACATCAACCGCCGGTGATCATCCTTCTACCACCTCCAGCCACCATCTTCAGAGCCGCCACCCTTAGCCCTAGTTCCCCTCTCTCTCTCTGTCTCTCTCTCTCTCTCTCTCTCTCTCTCTCTCTCTCTCTCTCTATGAAATCACAGACATCATGGGGAGGCTACAACGGCAGCTGGTGCGACATTGACGGTGGTGCAGGAGAGTGGGGACTAAAGCTACACTGTAGTGGTTGACGGTTGTGTGTAGGGGAGAGTCCTTTGGGCGGTTGGTGAACTTATTTCCTAAAGCAAATTATCATTATGCTAATAATTTTTAGTATTAATTCGAATTCTGCGTCATATATCAAACTCAGAATGTGAAGTCCTCTATTAGAAATAAAGTTGGTAACCAAACAATTTAATCTTCATGACGAGGTGATCAATTGATATTAAGATGATATAGTGAGAGATGATTTTTTTTCTATATTAGGTTAAAAGGTGGGCTAAATGGAAGTTCATTAGCTCTTTCTGCAAGATCATGTCAAAGCGAAAGGAAAGAATAATGCAACTAGTATCGATCTGGTCTATAATGCTAACGATAAACTTGTTTATTTGTATGTCCATTTAATTTATTTGACCCGGACATCACCCCAATACTTATGCTAGTTTAGCCCGAGCTTCAGCCCAATCATGATGGCGGCAAGTTATTGAATTATTTGAAACGCGCTTGTAAAAAGACGGACGTGAGTTTCTTTCTATTTTTACTTTCCTATTCATTGTGGGTTGGTTATTGATCAACACTGGATTAAATCATACATTTACATATCCATAAGAGCTAAATCCAGCCTTGATCTCTATTATTTGGAGGTTCTCCTTCCATCTGTCTGGCAGAGATAAATAATTTTTTTAAAATTCTAATTTTAATAATTAACGCCCTCCGAAGAAATTGAACTACAGAAAATACTTGCATTGTCAATAAAAGTATTTAGCGTCATATTTTCGCTAAATGTAAAAAAATTAATTATCTTTTATTTCCAAACGTCAAGAACGACTAAAATTGGTAAAATATTTTTAAAATCACTAATTTCTCACCAAAACTTTCATTTTCTCCCAAAAAAAAAATTTGAAAAAGAAGAAGAAGAGGACAGGGAATTTAAGCCTAAAAATAAAAATAAAAATTGCGCTGTCGTCGTTTTCCTCCTATTTGACTTGATCTGACAGAGCCAAATTCACTGCCACTTCTCGATCTTTAACGTCGGTCATCACCGCCGCGCGCGCGAGAGAGAGAACCTTCTGATGGAGGAAATGGAAGATGCGGCGTCGATGTTGCCGTACCTCCCGTTGGAGCTGAGGTCGTCGAAGCTCTCGTGGCCGTCGACGACGGTGGAGGCTCTGGAGGCCATGTCCAGAGGCCCAGAGCACAGCCGGGTGGAGTCCGGCGAAGTGCTCGCCATGGCCATCTCCCACATGCGGGATGGCTCCGAGCCCTTCGTCGCTCCCTTTGCTCCCGAAGGCTACGCCCTCTTCTTCGACGAGGTACTTCGGGTTGATCGTCAGTTTTCGTCTGCTTTTCGCTCGCTGATTGTAGTTGTAGTCGCTCACGTGGGTGCGTATGGGTGATTGACATTTGTTCTGCAGTTGATGTCTCGCAAGGATGCAGAGAAGTGGTTCAAGGAGGTAATCCCGTTTCTGGCTAATCTGTTGCTGCGGTTGCCTATGCTGCTGAAAGATCACTGGAAACGTGCTGACGGCTATTCTCGCTCGAAGAAACGTCGGGTCAAAACTGGTCTTCGCATATTGGACCGGCAACAAGCAGGGATAGTTATCCTGAGCCGGGTATGAATTAGGATGTATTTCTTCGTTCACTTTGACTAATCTTGACTAAATATGCAATGCATGTTAATAAAAGATTAACTTCTCGAAGGCGAGAAGTGTTTTATGTTATAAAGATTAGGGATGCTTCTGGGAGTATGATTGATTTGAATTAAAATCTGGTTTGGTTGCAATTGTTGGTGTTCAAAAATTGGTGGACACCTGTTGAACAGAATGAAATATTAAAAATGGCTGCTCTTTCTAGATGTAGAGTCGGATTTACCTATGCATTGCATATAATTAGGGTGAGAAGAGTCT
Source organism: Melaleuca alternifolia (assembly GCA_019926035.1). NCBI lineage: Eukaryota > Viridiplantae > Streptophyta > Magnoliopsida > Myrtales > Myrtaceae > Melaleuca > Melaleuca alternifolia. Next base: position 53,517 of record JAGKPW010000322.1, read on the forward strand.
AGAAGAAACCAAAGAAACTTCTGGTTGAATCAGAGTACTTTCAAGGGAATAAAGCTGTAGGATTCATGCCTAATTTGCTCATGCATGGTCATATTTTTCAGGAATTGATTGCTGCTCTTCTGGCTTGCTCTTTTTTTTCCCTGTTCCCAGTCATTGAGAGAGGTTCTAAACATCTTCCTATGATCAACTTCGATAACTTGTTTGCGTATGTACCTTCTAATTATTTGTGTTTCTGTAGAATAACTTTTTTTTTTGTTCTGTAATTTAATATTTTGTTGTGATTGTTATCATGAAGTGTTTGCAGCTTAGCTGTAATGACTGGACTGAAATTTAAGTAAGCCATAAATCTTTTTGGTTCACTCTGCTGAATAGTTTCAAATAGTCGCATGTGGAAATCTTGGTGTTTTTTTCTCATACTTTATGAATAATGTTAAGAGAATGTTGCAGTAAATAAGGTCATTAACTGAACAATGACTCCTCAACCATGTGAATTCTCATTGCTTCACAATACTGTAAGAATACTCACAGTAGGCGAAATGGCGCTAGTAGTCCTTGTATTATTGCCTGAAATCCACAATCATTCTGGAACATTTTTTTTTTCAGTCTAAAATCATTCTTTCATTTTTTGAAAATGTGCTGCCACCAGTTCTTCCATTATGCTCTTCTATTGCCGGTTGAGTTTGGCTAACAAGGACAACCGGATTGCTGAGCTCTATATTGGACTAGATCTGTTCTATTATGATCTGCTAAAGTTTTTCATGTGGTACCGCTACATCTGCCAACATAAATTTCAAAAAAATAAATCGAGAGAGAGAGAGAGAGCGAGAGAGAGAGAGAGAGAGAGATCCAAGTCAATAATTTCTAGTGGTGTGAAGCATGTCAGCAAATTTCTAATGGCGTTTACACCATGTTAGTAAATTCCATTAGTGGACTGACCAGGGATGACTTGTGACACTTTTTAACAGTTTTGATCACACAAAAATAGTAGACGGACGGTTTTGATTTTATAAATAAGTACAGGGACCAACAGGGGCATCTCACCTGCACAGTATTTATCATTACTATCTCTTACTGTCCAGTTTCCAATCATTACCTGTGCTTCTTGGAGATATCGATGGTTTGCTTCAATTGTGCTGTTTCTTTAGTTTGTCTGAACAGCAATGTGTAGCGGCCCCTTGTTTCTTAACCATATGCTTATCACTTTATTCCTTTAAGAGATGGTTGACCCAGCCACCTAAGCAATCCTTGTTATTACACTTAAAACTTTTAAAGACAATTTTGAAGGCAGTTACAGGCTGCTATTAGTTGATGGATAGGATCAAAATGTACTAGCATGTAATGTTAACTTTTTCATATGAATAAATTGTTATTGATGTTGTTTAATTTTGGGGAAATGCATTGGCATCATTTTCAGGAACCTGTATGAGTGCTATGATGAAAAGCAAGAAAGCAAGTTGAAATGTATCACACACTATTTTCATCGTATAAGTTCAACTATTCCTGTGGGGGTTGTCTCATTTGAGAGGAAAGTTCTTCCGCTGGAAAGTAATCCTCTTGTGCCTTATGGGAAGGTGGAATTCTGGAGTAAGTCTGCCTTTCCTCTCTGCCACCTGGAGGTAACAGTTGGAGGAAAAAAGTGAAATCGCTAGTTGATATTTTGCTTGAACCTGTTTGTTTTGTAGTACATAGTTTTGCTTCTAGTGCTTCTCAGAGGTCTCTCTTTAAATTTTAGGTACACGATTCTGGGCTTATGGAAGACCATTCTGGTGAAGCTCTTCTAGTTGATTTTGCAAACAAATATATTGGTGGTGGTGCTCTTAATAGAGGCTGTGTTCAGGTATAGCTTCTCAGATATGTGACCTAATTTTTTTAATGAAAGAGGTTAATTTGTGTTAGGCAGTGCAAAAAGAGATCCTTGGGATGTTCATGAAATGTTCATGGCTATACTTAACTGTAGATCACAGAAGTTTATTAGGTGGTTTAACATGCCATTCTCAGACACTCTAGTTCTTCTATCTGATGCTGCTTTATTATTGTCTCTCTTTATAAAGATAAGTTCAGGGAAGTGCAACAGATTCACATTTGTTATGTTTGGCAATGACATATTTGAGGTTTCCAGGTTCCGCCATCTCCTTCTTTGTTGACCTGTAGGCCTTGTTTATTTTAGAGACTAAAAAGGCAAAGAAATACTTTCTGGAAAATGAATTCTCTTTTCCGGGATAGGTGGAAGATGGATGCGATAATGGAGTTCATAATGATTCTTAAACATATCATGTGCAAGCAAGTACCTATATTCTCGTTGTCTTAATTTATTGCCTTTAATTGTTTTATTTTTTCATGGTCAGACATGACATGTTGCTGAAATAACATGCAGGAAGAGATACTCTTCATGATCAATCCTGAATTGATTGTCAGCATGCTTTTCTTGCCAGCATTGGCAGACAATGAAGCTATAGAAATTGTTGGTACAGAAAGGTTTTCAAATTATACCGGGTGAGTGTGAAAATTTGCCTTGGTAAACTCCAATTGATACATAGTAGTTGTGATGCTTTTCTTAATTATCGATGTCACTGTAAATTTTTTGAATAGTGTAATATCTGTGGACTAAAATTTGGCTAGTACTGGATTCAAGGGTGTCCAGATGAACTTCTGTTTTTAACTGTTTCAATTTCTGAATATTATGACTTTAAAAATTATTGCAGACCCTTAAAGACGAGCTGCTTTCACTTCCGTAGGACTATTGATTCCCTATCTTAAAATTCAAATTATTAAAATTTTCAGTTACATCAGATTCAGATTTGAATGTGGACTGCTTTGTGATGCTTAGTTCTTGTCTCCTTCCTTTTCACTCAATTAACAGTGTTCAATGGAGAACTATAAACAATTACTATAGGCTTTGAAGAAAGAAGGTTTCTAATGTAAAAGGTTTATGGATAATTCTGTGATTGATTTTGATTTGAGTCTAAAGAGCGATCATCTTAGACATGCTTATTCTTTATCAGAAGTTATTTTGATTACTGAGCTGGTAGGTATACATTTTTTAAGCTTGTCTGAGTTGACTTCACTCTGTGATGGCTTCTGAATTGTGCTTGACCTTGAAGCGGTGCAGGTATGCTTCTTCATTCAAATTTTCTGGTGACTTTATTGACAAAAGAGACACTGATTGCATGGGAAGGCGTAGAATGAGAATTGTTGCAATAGATGCATTATGTAGGCCAGGGATTAAGCAGTATAATTTACAACTCCTTCTGAGGTATGTAAAGTTTTTCCCCCATGATTTCTGGTCATGATTATTTCTTACATGCTTAAGCTGGACAAGAAACAAGACAAAGGTATCTCAAATGGAAATCCGCCTGTTTTAGTCACTAAATCATTAATGCCTCTCTGCTAGGATTTACAAGTAATAGACAGATTCAAGAAATAAAGGTTAGAGTGAAATTTCTATTATACCTGTTTTAGGGCTGGCTTAATTCTGGATACAGTATCTCTTGCTGGAAACACTTCAGGGCATCTTTGTGATGGATTTTCTTATCAAAGAAGGCAATTGAAAAATGTCAAGTTAATATGAAGAGCGACTTTTGATTAAAGTAATTGGAATGTCTGTGAAATTGTGTGCATGATGTTAAATCTATCATTTGGTTCTGTTGTACAGTAGACTCTAGGGCTCACAGTCTACAAGGTAAATCTGGTCAAATGAGAGTTGAGAATATGTCAATGAGAACATGATGTCATACTAGACTGTTCAGTTATTTAGTTGGAGACATCACTTGTCAATTAAAATTTTTATAAGAAAGAATTAGATTATCTAAGTTTAATAGAAATTAAAATGAGATTGTAGCTACGAAGTATCACTTATAACATTATCAACTATAAGACAGGTGAGAATAAGGAGAGTATTTAACAATATCCAAATTGAACATGGTTTTGTGAAATATTTTTTTTAGCTGAGCCAAAGTCAAATCTCATTTGAAGCCAATTTTGACCAAACAAGAGTCAATTGGCTTGAAATTTTTTACAGTTATCTTTTTCCTTGGTTCCTTGGTTGGTCAGAAAGGTAGTAAAGTTGTGAGAAATATATGAATATGTGGATTCACCCGATGATAGATGGGATATTATCTTTCTAGTTACGGATCATGAAAGGAAATGGTTTGGCTAATGCTGCTAATGTTTCTTATGTAGGACTTGACCAACTTTTAAAATCAATCAAGGTCTTAATTCTTTCTATGTCATGGAGAAAGTTGTCCTTTTGATGCACAATAATAATAATTTATTTGAACTACAACATCTACATTATCATGCTGGTTATAATGAGATTTGATGGCTGTTATGGCGAATCCTAGTTTCATATTCCATCTATTTTAGTGAACTTACCATTTTATGCATATTTATAACGAAACATATATGTATGTATGTATGTACGTATGTTGTATGTTTTTAAAACTGTGAGACTTGCTTGTTGCAATCACAGGGAGATTAGTAAGGCATTTTGTGGTTTCTCTGATGACTCCAAGTGTCAGTTGTATGAGAGGATCTTCCAGGAAAATGGTTTAGTTGGAATGGTTGATGGCCAAGTCCAAGTCTCAAATCATGTATCTGGGGTTGATGCTTTGGTATCATTTTTCTTCTTTTGTTAAGTCATTGCTTTTATGTATACGTAAATCCAGTTCTACTTATCTGAAGATGTTGTCTGTTTTTGGATAGCTGCAGAAAGATCCTGCAACATTCACAAGAACTGAAGGAGGAGCAATGGACAAAAAAGTTCCAAATGCTGAGGTTTTAACTCAGATACCCGATGATGAAGACAATATTGGAATTGTGACAGGGAACTGGGGTTGTGGAGCCTTTGGAGGTGATCCTGAGCTGAAGAGCATGATTCAGTGGCTTGCTGCTTCTCAGGTGATGTTATCCTTTTTACTTTGGCAATTTCTTACAATTGACAATAAATTTTTTTGATGTGGCAATGCTATACATGAGAGAGCAGGCTTATCTGATGTCTATACATTTAGGAACATACAAAATGTCATGAAGTACATCATTACATAAAGTACATCAGTACATAACATCTTAACTATGATAAACAGGTATAGTTGAATGATCAATTTGAAGTTTTCCAACGGATAGAATTAGGATGCTTGTAGTTTCTGAAATGCAGGTAGAGTACAAGAAGTTTGTTTGTGAGTAGAATTGTTTGATCATAAACAAACGGGAACTAACTTTCGGAAGAAAAGTATGTGGTATGAGATATAACATATTATTAGTGGCAAAAATATTTCATTATAGGTAGCCCACACTTATTTATCACTCTTTTTGATGTTTATGGAAAAAGAAAAGGAGACAAGCTTCCAGTCAATATTTTATAGAGCAGAAAGCTTTAATTTTTATGTGAACCAGAATTTTAGAGGGTTTTGGCAATCATGGCTGATCAGGTCATTCAGTCATACCATGCCATCTGTCTTTTCTGGACCCATTCAATTAATGAAAATACCTTAAAAAGCTATATATATTATATGAGAATACTCCAGGCAGATGGATTGGGCAGGGCCAGAAAGGAAATCCATCATCCAAGCCTGGCTATGTTCACAAACTTTAAAATGAGCTCAACCTAGTTCATGAATAATTTGTACTAAGCCACACCAAATGTTCATGAGGACTTCCAAATCCATTCAGCTGCTATGGTCTGCAGAGATTACTTGAGCTTGTGAGGCATTGGCTTCTGGACTTTTGTAGTTAAGTAAACTGAAGTTTTTGACTCTATATCATTATGGTTGTCAATGTGTAGATGAAGGAGCCGAGTAATAAGGAGACGGGTGAAGGTGGTTCCGAGCAGCCTTCTTTCTTTATGTGGTGGTCATACTAGGTCAATGACCAGCTTTAGCATAGTCAGTATATGTCATAATTAAGTTTAATATAAGGGACTAGAATGTTGTGAAAAACATGAAGAAGATGGAGGGTGGACAATTGTCAAACTATCAATTTTGATAATTGATCGCTTAAGAATGTTCATTGATAAACCAGTTAGAATTTATTTGTCTGTTGTCCAACCCTGCTTTTCTGGTTGATCAGACCATTTCACTGTGTGAGGTTTTTTAATGAGTTGAAAGTGATTGAACAGATGAACCTAGTACAGTATTTAAGGCGATGATGTGGAGTTATCTGAAGAAGCTAGAGATGCCAGTTTCGGGAGATATATTGCTGTAGAAATTGGTAAATTGTTTATTAAGGCTTAGGTGAGAGGACTGTAAACTGAATAACTAAGAGGGAAATTACAAGGTAAGAGTAGGATTGATATGGTTGAATGTTCTTCTTCGTATTGAATTCTCTTGTTTAGCTGAAGAAATCTTTTGAGGGGAAACTAAGCAGGAGAAAATTAAAATCAGCCATTCAAGTCTACGATAAATAGCTCTTTTGGATTTTCCTTATGGTTCGTCCGTTATTATCTTTTGCTGGAAATTGAAAAGCTATACATTGGACAACCTAACTAAAGTTTTGAGGATAAGAGGTAGGCAGTGCTAGGTAATATATGTTTGCATGTGTGCCTCTTGCGTCAGCATTGACCATGTAGAACTAGGTTCTTCAGTTATCTTAAAACAAAAATTTTGTGATATGAGGATTTTATCTATGTTGACTTAAACGTTGTCTTTTCCTTTCTTATGTCTGGCCATGATAGTCTGCTCTTACTTTGCTAAATTTTCGATGGATTTGACTAGTTGATGGGAATGTATGGGACATCAATGTCTCTTTTGAGAATATGATGCTTTGGCAATTTGTTTTATTAGATTCATGTTTTGTCTGTATTATTTTCAGGCATTGAGACCCTTCATGTCATATTATACATTCGGTGTGGAGGCGTTGCAGGACCTAAGTCAGGTACTTTTTGTTATTTCGCATGGTTCAGATCAATGACAGTAGTTCTAGTAAGATCTTTCCAATTTATGTTGCATTCTTTTGACTCCATAATCTATTTTACTTTTAAAGTGCCTAAAAGTTCATAGTATCAACACCAGTTATTTTCCACAAGCAAAGTTCAGTTTCCCGCCTTTTATTTTCAAAGCTTTTTTTCTAAGGTTATACCCTTGTTTGCTTTTCAGCTGCATTTTGTGGCAGGCCTGTGATATCAAATTATTCATATTTTACTTAGATTTTTGCCTCCAATTATTGAAGTATATTGTTTTTCTTCAACTGCTTGATTTTGTGAATCCAACGTCGAAGGATATCAGCCATCTCTTTTATGATGTCGAGCAGGTGAGTCACTGGATATTGTTGCAAGGATGGACAGTGGGAGACCTTTGGAATATGTTGGAGGAGTACTCGTCGCAAAGATTCAAGCATGAAACTAAGCTTGGTTTCTTCGCTTGGCTGCTTCCAACTATGACAGCTGATGATGCCATGAGATTTAATGCGCTCGATGCAACATAATTGTCTCTTCTCCGTAGACTTGAACGGTTTTGTGCATCGAATTCCTTGAAACTTTTAATTTTGCATTGCTAACATGTGTGCATTTGTGGAGATTAAGCAAGTGGAAATTTTTCATATATCGAATCATCCTCAAGTAGGAGGGTCATTACCGACGTGTAGGAACATGAACTGCTGTGCTGGTCATAATGGATGAATTATTTGGATGGCCCGTTTAAACCAATAATCGGCGGTAGCCTGCTATCTTCAATTGGCTAATCTCATCTGCATGATTGTCAATCAATTTGTTTCAGCTTTCTCACGAGATTTTGTGCCTCTAAAGCCCTTTGGTGGAAAAAAGTAGCGTTATTTGTCAATCTGTTTTTGGACCACTTCTGGAAATGCTAGCATTGGAAAAACTGTTAGCTTTAGACATGGGATTTTGGTACTTTCGGAATGCTATAGTGGTATTTAATGAAATCCTTTTCCTTTCCAATTTTCCATTACTGGTAATTTTGCAATTGTGGTATTTAGAGTGGAATTGCTCTCAAAAGACATTATTCATATTCTTGAACCAGTCAGTCTCTCATCTTCGTCAATGTATCGGCTTCGTGCTTGCTGGTTGCTAATATTGCGAACCCCAGTCGCAGAGGTCAAGATCGCCTAGGTTGAAATCGCGTAGGTCGAGGGTCGACCGTTGAAGTAGGTCAAGGGTCGAACCATCATCTTCTTTAACCCCGGCGTCACACATCCTCAGCAACCCTCGCTCAGGCGGTCGACAACCATCAAAAGGTCAGATCCTGGTCGCATGGACATCACGCGACTTCGGCAGCCCATCATTTGGTGACACTCGACTCCGGTGGCTCGTGACCTTATTCTCCAATGAGGTTCCCTTGGAGAGGGTCCTTGTGTGGTTCATTTTCTCTAACATTGTCCTCACTTGCAACTGTTAGGCGAGATCTGAAGGTCGAGGGACAATGGTGGTCGAGTGTTGATGGTGAGCGACAATGGTGGTCGAGTGTTGACGACGGTCGACATCCGGTCGCTCACCTTGAACTCGCAGCGGTCCTTAATGATCTTGCCTGAGCCCTCCAAGATGATGAATGAACAGTTGCACTCTTTGTTTTTTTTTTTTCTTCCTTTTTCCTTTTACTTCAAGATGATCTTGTTAAAAACTACGCAAAACCCGCTTTTAGCACCCCTGTGTCTATGCAAATCACGAACGAAACGCAAGAACAATGCCTTATGCATGGTCCGTTTCCAAACCCAAAATAGAGAGGCAAAGCTAATCTTAAGTAAGAAGTTGCTAAGGGTGAGCAATGGTTTAGGGTTAACCCTGGACCAACCTTAGACCAGCCGAATCCGGCCAGTCTTGGTCAGGTTGGTATTTGGTCCTGAAAGTTCTAACCCGATATTGTGCGGGTTGGTCTTTGGTTCTGAAATTTTGAGTTGGTCCAACCGATACCAACCCAATATGTATAATATATATAAATAATTAAAATGAGATGGACTGATTGAGTCGTCCTATATAATACAGATTGTGCACAATGTAAATATGAGTTTTACTCAAGTGTTTTCATAATAGATACTATGAAGTGTCGAGCTTAGGAATATAGGAGCTATTCTTCCTTTTGTTTCTTGCCTATCCCTAATTTGACAGAATGACCTCGCTCGCCGTCCGCCTTGCTCATTTCTCACCTAGCTCATCACTCACCTTGCGTCGCCACTCACCCAACTAGTCACCTGCCTTGAGCTCACTTCGCTAACTCGCCTTTCATCTTGGCTTCACTTGTGTCGTCCAATTACTCATCTAGTTTGTCACGCCTCACTCGCCTAGCTCATCTGTCATCTCAATGTTGGTCACCTTGCCAATCGCCCCGATTGCCGCTTGCCTTGGCCACGTTCGCCTCACCGCTTGCCTCGAACTCACTCACCTCAACCTATCCTCGCCTTTGACCTCGGTTTTGCTCGCCTAACAGTACTGGGTTGACCTTAGAATTGGATCGAACCCATAAGGTCGGTCCGGTCCTCGATCCATGCTCAACATGGTCGGTCTTTATTCCTAAAAATTGAGAACCGACACTGTACGAGTCAATCCTTGAGTTAGGTGCTGGATCGGACCAACCCTACTCATGCTCACTCCAGAAGTTGCTCATGCCCTCAAGCACACGATGTGTCTAGTGAGAGATTGTAGTAGTCACTTTTGAGTGAGAGCATGGAGATTGTGCCAATCAAGTCAAGGCTCTTTGCAAATTTCGTCAATACGTCACCAAAGATTCTCTTGCAATCCTCGGGTTTAGGAAATCCATTTTTATTGTGAACTAACATCCTATAATATATCGATATCTCAAAAACATCAGTTGTGGATTAACATGGATATTGGAGTAATTTGCTTCTTAATAATTTTTGCGGACCAAAGTCAATTTCACTTTTTATTTTCAACACTTTATCCACTTTATATATATATAATTATATTATACTTGTGGCGTGTAAAGATTAAAAATTTTACAGTTCATAAAGTTTTAAAATGAGATTATTCAACTCGTTTGCAACTTTTTCGTTGTTACAAAATTTCACAAGTTTCAAATATCCGAAATCTCTTAAATTCATAATTGTGAAATGTATATTGACAATCTTCTAAAATTTGAAAGATAATAATTTTTTTTTTGACTAATTTCAATTTTGGAGGGGAAAAAGTCACAAGTAGAAGATAAAACTAAAAAATAAGTTGTCCCGGGCGACCTCAAAAGCACAGATTTTTACGTGTTTGGACCATCCCCTGTTCTTCTCTCAGCGCTCGGCAGGGGAGGTGATGCACCACCAAATTCCACACTGCTCGAAGCCAACCAGCCAGGCGAAGGTCAGTCTCCACTTCCCACTTTCCGCAACACTTGAATTCCATTGCCCGCTTGCCATTCTCGTGGAAAAGAAGCTTCCGTACACCCTCCTAATAATCCCCACTAGTTTTTTCGTACTGTGAGTACCCCGCACACTGGTATTTAGCTAACTTTGTCCATCTTCAGCTTTGGTGAAGAGGCACGGAGAGAGATTGAGACAAGCAGAGAGAGAAAGAGAGGGAATTGCAGAAGCTGAACGCAGACTTGTGGGAGAGAGCGCTTTCCCAAGCTCCAGGTAAGAAGTTTCAGCAGTTGGTTCCTCAATTTTCAGTGACTTTTTATGACGGCTGTGAGTTTCTTTTTTTTTTTTTTTTGGGTCGAAATGATGGCTTTCGTTGGTGGGTTGTATATTGGCGGATGTAATTGCTCTGGAACCTCTTGACCAGTTTATAATATGTATGTTATAAGGCTTTTCTGCTGTAATGGTCACTGGGTATGCCTTCGTTCTTCACGTTACTGCCGTTTGGTTCCCTGTACTCAGCTTGGAGTTGGGGTGTGCGGTTGAGCCAATGTTGTTGTTGTTAGTGTTTTTTCTTTTTTCTCAATTTGTTGATAGGCGAGGATATCATGTTACTGATGTTATACTTGATTGGAATTGGCCTTTTGTAGAATGGCCCTACAACAAGCAAGTATTCTTCCAGTTCCGTTTTGCACTCTGAAGGGCAGCAGAAGAATTTCTACTTTACTTTCTAGCTTCAAGACTCCATTGAAAAATACAGAGAGATGGTTTAGTCTCTCGTCAAATATTCTGCATGCATCTCGGCAGGTATGATTCTTTGGCATCCACTTAAGTTCTTTCAATGCTTAATTTCGCATTGGCTCTCATTCTTATCTTCCGTGCAAATTAGGGTATGGATATGAAAAGTATTGTCGTGGGAGCTTCTAAAACGTCTCGTAATACCAAATCTGTTGGTGGAAAGAAAGAGCAAGATGGTGATAGCAGTGATTCTGAGTGTGAGGAGCAAGATCATGAGGTGAAGGACGATGACCCTCATCTCATGGATCCTGAAGAGAGGCAAGAGTGGAGAACGAAAATTAGAGAAGTGATCAATAAATATCCTGATGTTGAGGAGGAGATAGACCTTAACGAGAGGAGGAAGAAGATGCAGAAGCTCATGGCTGATTATCCCCTAGTTGTGGAGGAGGAGGATCCTGATTGGCCTGATGATGCTGATGGTTGGGGTTTCAATTTGGGCCAATTCTTCAATAAAATCACCATAAAGAACGTTAGCAAAGAAGATGATGAAAATTATGACAGTGAAAATGAAATTGTCTGGCAAGATGATAATTATATCCGCCCCATCAAAGATATCACTACTGCTGAATGGGAGGAAGCCGTTTTCAAGGATATTAGTCCTTTGATTGTTCTTGTGCATAACCGCTACAAGAGGTTGGTATTTGTTCTCATTGTTCATCTTTCCACAGTTCTGTCACTTGCAAGTCGATACATGTAAGGCCTTCCAAGCTATTCGAAAAGTGTCGTATCTTCTCTTTTCTATAGGAAATCAGTCCCGCTTTCTTTCTTTGTTGTTTGAGAGAGTACACGATGCTCACTTTTTAAACATTTTTCCCCTTTTGGAAGCATAGTTTAAGGTGCTTGCAGTTCCTTTCCGTCACTTTTCGTAATTCTTTTGTGATGAAGTTCTGGCTCATTTTTGGAAGCTGGGAATTCAATTAGCTAAGTATGTTGGCTCGCAAAACCTGAAAATTCTAGTATCTTGAACTCACTTTTAACAGTGGTATGATTGGTTGAGTTTCTGTTGTCTAGTGATCATTTGAATTATCAGGAGGCAAAATGTAAATGTACATCTTTTGATTATGGCCTATATAAGTTTAGAAAGAAAAGTGGCAAATTATTTGCTCTAAATATGTTTGTTTGGCTTCTTTATATCATTGAAAGGGCTGAAGCTCTTGGAGGTAGATATTATATGGATCTTGGTTGCTTACCCTGGATTATACGGTTTGCAACTGTACCATTGCTGAAAGAAACCTTCCTACTGGATATTTAAAATTAATTTTAGGCCAAGAGAGAACGAAAAGATCAGGGATGAATTGGAGAAAGCTGTGCATATAATTTGGAACTGCAGACTACCTTCACCAAGAGTAAGGAGCATCATATGTAATTCTTATCATTTATCACCTTTTTAATAGCTTCTGACTGATTATTCCTGTCCTGTTAAAAAGTGCGTTGCAGTTGATGCTATTAAGGAGCCTGAGTTGGTATCTGCTCTGCAAGTTTCCATCTTTCCAGAGATTATCTTCACTAAAGCTGGCAAGATTTTATATCGTGAAAAGGGTAAGTTACTTCTCATAAACTTTGTTGAAAGGGTTCTTGCAGTGTTAATCTGGTTATGACTCTTGTTTTCTTGTCAACTCAGCTATTCGAACTGCAGATGAGTTTTCAAAGATGATGGCATTCTTCTACTATGGAGCAGCCAAGCCACATTGTTTGAATAGCAGCGAAGATAGCCAGGAAACCATTCCATCTGTTTGAATATAATGTATAGTATATCCATAGTCCAGCTTAGTAGTTCTTAATACTCCTAGCTTTTCTTGCAGTGCTCATCATTGCAGAAGGCTGACAATTTTGATGTAGCAGACTTGACTGTTGCTGTTGATTTAATTATGAACAATTTCAGTGGAAAGCAACTATTACATAATTCCCAGTTCTGAGTATCTAAGTAAAACTAATCTTGGAATACAATTTGAATTGGTTTACCCGGATGGGTTGGTCTGAATGCATTTAAATGTGTTTACTCTTCAGCTTTAGGATTCAAATTCTTGCTTTGCAGCAGGCCCAAATTCATAAAGAAAACCTTTGATCATATGAGACTCAAAAATATCTAATGGCATTTCTTCCAAATTATTTACTGGCACTCCTCCTGTTTATCTAAAACCAGGTAAGGCATCCACAAACTGTTGAAAATATCATATATAGTTCTGTCCTCGATGTGAATGTGCTGTTTATTTTCTGAATTTAATTATCTGCTTATCTTGTTTAACATAGCTAGTTTTGGTGGTTCTTTAGGTAGCTGTGGTTGCAGATGACTTGTTTTCCTTCATTAGGGACTGTTTGAGCCTTCAACCTGATTTCTGGAATTTCATACATATCTTTACTTGATCTAGGCTCAATTGGTGGATGAGACTTTAGAGAATGGTAGTGAATTTTTTTTTTTTTTAATATTGCGTAGTAGAATTATAAACTTCCTCTTTGAAGGTAGTAATTATAACAGGTAGGGTTTGCATGCCCTCTGCTTCCAGTAACAATTGTTTTAATTGCCTTGGAAGCCCAAATCTTCCATTGTCCAAACATAATGCCCTGAACACATGCAAATTTGCATCATGAATTGGGTCTTACCCATGTTGGTGAGAAGAATCCTGATCGGCCATGGGATCCATGCAAGAAGTTTGATGATGTTGGGAATTAGACTGGTTAATTTAGATGTCTCTGTAGTTAAGAATGGCTATTGAGGAAAATGTTCGGTTGTGGTTAAGACCTTAGACAACATATTTGGAAATGTGACTTGGCTGGATGAAGAAAAGGAAGAGATATTAAGGACAATTAGAATGATATAGTCGATATTGAGGATGAAAGAGGGACTTGAACCCTCCACTTCAGCCTAAGATGAAGAAATGGGCAGGGCGTCATACAATTATTCTGATTTGGGGAATGAGTAAATAATTGCAGAAGGATCCAGATAAATGTGAGGATAAGAGGAAACCATTAAGACAAAAGATAAGTGCAGTATATGCGATTCTGATTTTTGGGTGGGTAAGTAAAGAGGAAGATCAAAGAGGAAGAAGAATGGGAAGAGAAAAGTAGCCTTTAAAATGATGAGGACAACGGCTTCAGGAAGAGAGTGAACGAGAAGAAGAGGAAGAGTAGGAAATTTTCTGAAGGACTTCCAATCACCTTAAGAAAGAGAAAGAATGAGAGGACTGGTACATTGGTGACTTTGACATGTATAGCTTGGATTTATTTTGAAGGAATGTGGACGGAGTAGAGCAGAAAGGGTTGTCATACCATGTGCTTATGATGATAGACTCGTTTGATTTGACAACAAATTCTTGAAGGTATGAAGCGGGTGAGAAGAGCAATGAAACCATTGGGTAGACTGTTCCATCTTGATCACTCCTTTTCTTCATTTTTAAATGTGCATTACGATTTATATGCTCTGACTATCATGACCTCTTTTTATTCGTGCTGCTTGTGTCGTGGGTCTACTTTGTGTGAGAGCTTAGGGAAGGTCTTAAGACTGCTGTCTTTTAGATTCACTGTCAATAGAAGTTGCTGTGAAGGGAATCAAGGAGAGACGTGTGTTTTGATTAATGACAAGTAGTCATCATTCTCCTCTTTATATTGAAGTAGACGAGCATCAGTCCATCACATTGTTCATATGCCTAAAGAAATTCCTGCCTTTGACAGCTACTCATGAATGTCAGAGTCATTATTTAAGATTGATAAGACGCACAATTGCATTGCACCATATTATTGTCCATAATCAGATGAAAATATTAGCTGATATTATGTGGACATCATGACTACTGTTGAGCTTAAATTGCACTGTGGTTTTGGACTAAATATTAGCGTTTATTCATTGTGAAGGCCACAGCAGCAGAAGGTCTTGTGGTAATGGTACCGGAAGGCAAAGAGCTGGAAGGGATTGGAACCATCGAACTTGCAGTCTGATACTCCAACTACTCGTTTCTCACTGTTCCCGGCAAAAACAGTGAGGCATTTGCCAGTACTGCCAGAGACCCAAAATCTAAATTCCCGGTGGTCGTACTTCTTTGGTGGGTTAATAGATTTCCAGTCTGCATCGGCAATGTCTTCTAGCGAATTCAATGACCGCAGCCTCACTTTCCCATGCTTGTCTACAGTGAGGTAACTCTGTCCTCCGGAGCACTTGTCCATGTAATTGCTGAATCTGTGGGGCATTGGAGCAGGAAGTTTTTTAGAAATCGGATCATACAAACCACTGCCTTGTTTAGTTCAACCTTATGAGTCAAGTAATTGGATGTAAATAAGTGCAGTACACATTAACACCCTCTAATCTTGAGTCTACTAGGAATTCACTGGTAGATATCCCTTTTCTTCTGGCTATGTTTGTTATATTACCTGTGATAACCAGAAGCTGAACCAGAAGTAGATTGCCAACCATAATAGGCATTGTATTTGGCGGAGTCACCACCCTTAACATCCGGGACAGAATAAACTCCTCTGTCGTTGGCGGCGACATAATCGGATTGCAAAGCACCGGCAATGAGAGTGTCGTCCCAAGCGGTCATGTGGGGATAGGCTTCACTTGGTGGGCATTTCGACACGCCGCATTTGGAGCATTGCCTGCACAGAAACTCGCTCTTCAGCAGGACATCTCCACCGCTGTGAGCTACGGAACCACAGATCACCATCGCAAGCAAGTATAAAGAGAACAGAAAGAAGTTTCTGTCCATGATGGTTGGACTGTTTTCTCTGGCTGGTAACTCTTTTCAAATAGATTTTGCTTGATTATATACCCTTTTATTGTTCTTGAACTCATCGCTATCGGTCCTTTGGCCCCCTCGTGTTTGATCGATTGGGACAAAGCATTGTTCTACTTTGTTCCATGTGCATATTTTGTAATTGTTTGGCTTGGATACTTACGAATTTGTCAGCTGTATCTGGTTTTTTGCTACAAAAGATTAGGGACGATTTGCCCCTCATGATTAAATTTGGTTTTTATTTGTTATATCTTCGACTTGTTCTTGAATCCCACTTCATGATCAAAGAACCCTGTTGGCTCCTACTGCTTATTATTATTATTGTTATTATTATTATTATCTCTGCTTAAAAAAAACAGAATAAGAGGCAAAAAACACATTTCTTCTTTTCTCTAATTTTGCTAAAACAAAAAGAAAATATATTACTTTTCTTTTTTATGGAGGACTCTTTTTGCATTCATAGCATTCATCATCAAATTAATTTGGTTGCGTATAGCATAGGTGCATGTGGAATGAGGTGTAACTACACGATTCTTGTGACAGTTAATTTGGCGGGTTGGCTTGTCCTAAGGATGTTGGAAGTTACTTTGAGTGTGGCGACTCTCGTGATACTTTGGGTGCGCATTATTTGCACCTATTTCTGTTCCAGAATGAGTTCTGAGGCAAAAAAATTCATTCTGGAATTGTTTGGCGTTTGGTAGAAAATTTTTGGTTTTCTATTTCAGAATTAGATTTAGGGCAAGATTGAGAAATAAAAAAAAATTCTGATTTTGGGCCACAAAAAGAGAATCGTTTCTCTTCTCCCTTGCCCTAAATCAGATATCATCAAACGTCTCTCCTCTTCTCCCAACCACCTCTCCTCCACCCCGTCCACGCGCCTCCACCTCTGCCTCGTCCGCACGCCTCCGCCTCCCTCCTTGTGCTCTGTCAGACTCAGCAGAACTAGAGGGTTTCGTTGTTCCTCTCTCTCTTTCTCCTCCTCTACGCGAGACCTGCCTCTCCTGTACCTCGTCCGCACACCTCTGCCTCCACCTCCACCTCCCTCCTTGTCTTTTGCTGGACTCGGAACCAAAGGGCTTCGTTATTTCTCTCTCTATCTCCTCCTCGGCGCGAGATAGCTAGATCCTCATTGGGGTTTTGTTCCCTGTCACTGAAGTTTTTGAGAAGCTCAAGCTATTGGCCGCTACCTCTCCTTGTAACAACCCACTTCCATCCCCTTTTAAAGGCTTTATTGCACGAAATTACGAGTGTAGGTTGTGGCCAAAGAGCTTGGGAATTTTCCCGGTTAATATCGTAATTTTCGTGTAGGCTTCAGAATTTTTGAAAATTATTTATGGTCCTCCAAATTTTAGTTATTCGCATTTTGACCCAAAAAATAATTAATTTTATTTTTGGGAGGCTCTTCTGAATTTATGGAAATTTTCTGTAATTTTATAGGATTTATTTTAATTTATTTAAAATAGCGAGTTGCAAGTGAATACATCGTTGGATTATATATGACTGCCACTGCACTTGGAATTTACCTGCACTCTCAGGCCTTGAATCCCAATTCAATCCTGAGGATATGTTTGAGTTGAAGTTTCCTATTTCGTCTTCACCTCGATGCTCCCAGAAGGATCTTTACCTGATAATTTAACAGATATAGGATGTATTTAGTATGGCTTCTCATATTCTTATTTCACCCTTGCAGTTGGTCACCAACACCAAGGTTGCACCTCACCAACGGCAGCACATGAGCTCGTTGGTGACTTATCTGCTGAGGTCGCCCAGCCTCGGGCAACCCTTAGCTAGGGAGGCCAGCCAGGCGACCCTCAGCGATGGTCGTTGTGGTCACTTGACCTCGGGGAGGGGCTGTCTACGGTCGCAATAGCCTTCGCTAGCGGCCCAAGCCTCTTGCCAGTAACAAACAAAAAGTATTTAAATAATCTCAACAATACTTGAAATCAAAGTTGTTTTAGAACGTTTGATTTATGCAATTAGAGTTTGATTTACATCAGGCAAGTCGGATTCTTTAGAACGTTTTGAATCATAATTAATACTAACCGATTGCAAGAGTCCATACGAAAGTCGAAAACCCAGCATATGAAAAGTTTGCTCCAAGACCTTATGACCAGATGGAATCTTAGGGGATTCCAATACGTCTAATCAGCCGTTTATGCGCAGCATTTTCGTTAACCACCATTGTGACAAGGTTATTGCGCATACTAGGCACTGATACCTCGCTTTAACCAGTCGTATCATCAGCTCGAGTTTTGATGATCCTATAAGTCTTCAGCAAGTCGAGAAATAACCGAAAAAATGTTAGTCAATTCTGATACTGTATCGAGGACGATTTTCTCAGTTGCGAAGATTAACATCAGCATGACAGCAATATATGAACATTTTCAGACAAAAACTATCCCTTGATTGGACCAAGTAAAACTATCGTAGGACGTACAAAATGGAAACTGCGGCAGCCATGAACATCATACAAGCAAAACTGCATTTACACAGCCATCGTTCTCAGGATTGTTCGTCACTTGGGCATATTTACCTGCAACACCATTTACAGCAAAAAGGTTAAGCAACATGAAAAGAAAAGCCAACTAAAACCATCGTAAGACAGATGAATTACCCCAAACAACTTTCCCGGCTGGTGTGACAAGACCAAGTTCACTCACATTAACCTGATATTTGCAGCAATTAAATTGTAAACAACCATCGAATTTAGTAAACGAGCTCAAGAAGGAGGGAAAATGCTACCTCAATGATAGTTCCTTTGGTCAGAACACCCAGAGATGTATACATTGGACCATTAGGGTTTTTCTTAACTCCAATTATCTCAAGATTGAATGTGCACTTTAATTCCGGATGCGTAACATGGGCTTTGTTGAAACGCAACCCTGAGGGACGGATGAACCTCTCATATTTTGGAGGTTTTCTGGTGAAACCAGGGCCAACAAATGTGGCTTTTGTGACCATCCTCTTCCACTGTTTGGCTGAAAATAAGCAACCAACAAGATAAACTTTTTTGGAAGCGCTGTATCTTCTTAATAATAATGCAATACCAGCAAGTTCAGGCAAGGGAAAAGCGATTCTCTCAACAGTACGCTACCCAGGTCTCTTTTATCAGGTTTACCATTAATATCCAATCAGATCGTGCCTATCAACACACAGCCTAGGCCAAAATCTTAATCTACCAGCCCAATAGCCATCAAAGAAACTCTCTTGTCAAGCTGACAAGCATTCATCCCAGCTCAGTCAACAGTGATGCATAAATATTAGTTCACTCTAATTAAAACTTCTTCCAGGTAAGAAACACAAACGAACAAAATAGTAGCCAAACAGTTGGTTAGAAATACTCACTCTTCCTTTTTCCAGATCTGAGCACTTTGAACATCTCATCTTCAGCAACAGGCCTAACCTAAAGCGTACGGCAATCAAGTCACAATGCCATCAAGTAGTCATAAGTCAACATATATTTTCCATAAATTAATCGACAATCTATCTAAAATAAAAAAAAATGGGATCACTCCCGTCCAATAATATCTGGATGAGACAGGAAGGAGAGATATGGAACAAAGAATCACAAGAAAAGTGAATATGGAACGAGCCCGTGCTGACAAGTCCTCAATTAGATACAAGCAAGTAGAAGATGAAATTACCTTGGGCAAAGGAACTTCCCACTTTCCAGCTTTCTCTTTCCTCTTTTGTTTTATGGTGTTGCTAAGCACCTAAATTTTACAGAATGTAAACATCATTAATTTGAAACAAAGCCGTCAAACTATCAAATCATACCATCCATACTAGATACATACCTTAGCTCGTGTAGTTGTTTCACGATCAAGAAGATAAGCAGGAACTGCTCCTTCATGAACATCCTCATCCACTTTGCGCCTGCTTGAGGACTCCTCATGCATTGCCAACCTGATCCAACGAGCATGAAATAATTAAAAATTGTACAAACGTCATGCAATAAAATAATATGATCAATGTATGAAATATAGGTTCACAGAAAGCATGCCATGACTACCAAAGTAAATTCTAGAGCTGCAATATGCTCAGGAAAGAGAGAAGGTGAACGCCATAAAACCATCTTAAGCACCACCATGAACATCAGCATCAACAAAAGAGGACCCGCGTAAAGAGCCACCATGTTTTGTAACTTACAAGACAATATGGACATCAAACCATCTATTGATAGAACAGAGAGCAAAACACCCTCGAACTATCTGTCCCTTGCAACTCATTGCAGATAAAGCCTATAAACCTAAGTCGAACCACAAGGCAAAGAATCAGACTCATACAAAACATGACACCATCAAGCGATGTGTAATATTGGGCGCTGAAGCAATCAAGCAACGCCATATTTCAACTAATAACCAAGAATGCTCCATTTCCCGCCCCAGACCAAATTGATTAGATACAAAGGTGCGTTGAATAGTTAACCAACCCACTGAAACCTCACATCACTAGAGGTCATCTAAAAAGAAACAATTTGTCTATCAATTAAAAGCAAAAGCATAAAAAATGAATATTGGGGGTCAAGTCAAATGCGAGAAAAAAAAAATTCTCACGTTTTCTTCATTTGAGCCTTCTCCGCATATCGCTTCTTCGCAAAGATCTTACCCTTAATACCCAGAGCCTGCGTCATTCAGAAAAACAGGGCATGAGGCATATGATCACTTCAGTTCATCACGTAAGTTGATCAGAGCACGGAAAAAGAAAAATAACGACGAGTACTTACTTTCTGGGCCATAGCAGAGCGCTTGTGGACTTCACGAGCCTCCTTCTTGCGTTTCCGCTCGAAGTGGTCATGGCGATAGCCATGGAGCTTCCTGTGTCGGTCGATGTAATCTCCTTGCGGCTACAAACAACACCACCACCCCTATGAAACGGAACCACGCTACATGCGAATCGACGAGAAACTTCAGAAAGCTCAAAGAGAGGGTCGAGAGAGAAGGCGTACCATGTCGACCGGAAGAAAGGCGGTGCCGGAAGAAAGCGAACGGAAACCCTAAGATGAAACTCAACGGGCGAAGATTTGGGAAATTCTATTTTATTAGGGCTCCGCCCTTGCCTCGTTTACGAGGGCAAAAATGGAAAAAAAATAATATCTAAAACGCCATTATGAATGACTTCTGTTGTGTTTAGAAATCGGAGAAGGAGAGAAAATGTACATAATTTAAATCAAAGTCAAAAGGCTCTACACTGGCTTTTCTACTTTCGATTACAAGTTTTTCATCTATCGAATTGATGTAGATAGATGGTCGTCAAGCTCCGGCAAGTGTCGTCGTGTTCTAACAAATGGCAATACATTGTGACGGGTGTGATTAATGATGGAATGTAGCAGTCAAACCGTTCATAGGGCCAATGAGTATTTGGTCTTTCAAGTAATGGCTTTACCGTTCATTTCTTCAATAAAGTCACTTGAGAGCGAGGATCTTGTCAATATGTACCTCGATGGGTTTATCTGTTTCAACTCAACAACTGAATGGATAACTCTTTTTTTAGCTAACCTATCTTGTTAAGGGTAGGATTAGATCGTGTAGCAAGATTATTATGGATGTGTATTCAAATGCCTAGTGATTCTACAAGCATCTCATCATCACTTTCCCCGCTTCCAGTTTCGAATAGATGCAACACAAAAGACACGAAAGTAGACGAGATTCAAATGACCTAATCTCATTCATCTGTCTTTGCTTCTCTAGGGCCGATTTTACTTTCCAAAAATCATTTTTCTACCGTCTCGAAAGCCCTTTTGCACACAAAATCTCTTCCTAAACTCCTGTTCTCAAACTTTCGAAAGCTCCAATTAGTGGCAGATTCTAGCCACCAAAAGCGAATTTCGTACCAAAACCAAGATCATAGACATAGGCTTAGCGTGGGGGCAAAACTGTAATTTTGGGGACTTAAGTAGAATAATTAGTAGCAAAAAAAGAAACGCTTCTTGTCCGAATCTTACGGAGCAAATTGTATCACAACTACAGCAACAACTTAAGGAAATAGGTTGGTAAAAAATGTGAAATTACGGTCAGGTGCAGAATGAAATTGGACTGCACATCCGATGATACGACAACACGAAAGAAGTCAAGAAGGCATAAAGAATCGAGAGAAGCTTATGATATTGACTCGAAGAAGGTCACAGGAGAAAGAGTGTCTAATCTTAAATGTTTACGAATTGATGATAAGAAACGGATCTGATTGTATCTCGTTTTGATTGGACGTTGCACATGATTGGGTATTGATTGGGTATCGACGGTAATTGGAAGCCGACTGTCCATTCTAAAAATGTGTAACTCTGTAATAAGTGTCATATTACATTAATGGGAAAATATTAAAAAAGTCTTAAATCCATTTCACCGGAATAAGGATTTGCTCTTTCGATTTTGCGAAACAAAACGCTTAACACATGATCATCTCGTCTCCTTTTGCTTGTTTGTTCGCACAATGTCGTTCTCGAAATGATAATATGAAGAGGAAAAAATAATGCAGAATGTTTCTCGAGCATTGGATTAGCTGATGTTTATTCCGTTCTGTGACGTCTTGGAATATCTCGATTATACCTGAGGTCCAAGCAAGTATTTCTGCCATTACAACCTGCCCAGATCGTCGGCACTAAGAAGATCAAACGCAGCCCATGTATCATAGGAATTACCAGACTCATTTGGTAAACCTTGCCTTTGCCTTTTCGGATTCTTTCTTAGAGGAACCAATTCAGAATGTACTTTCCCAGTTGAAGAAAATGTTGAGGTTTTCACATGATTCGCAGTCACTATTCCCGAAAGTGCATGAACAAACATATGAGCAGAAGCAAGACTACTTTCTTCTATGCTTTGTTCCTAGTTGGGCAAAGCAAGACCCAACCTATGGATACTGATGGGGACAACTCCTACCAACTGGGAAACTCTAAATCTATACAACTTTAGGCATTATGAAGTGTAAGCCATCCAATTCAACTGGCAAAACCCAGAAGGCTACAGCATGATGAAATTCAAACCAGAATGCCTAAGCTACTGTGACCCAAAGTCGAGATCGTCTAGAATCGATCTGATCTTAAGTAGTCACATTCGAAGGTCAAGGAACTTACGAATATCTCAAAGGGTCTTTTCCCCGAGGTCATTTGACCAGGCTTAATCTGCTCGAAGAGTTACTAGCAGCAGATTACCAACCCCCTTCAAGAAAATAACTTGCACATGGAGGAAATTACCATCGCAGGATGCTATCGACTTAAATGGATTCAACATCATCAGGAGCACCTTCTCTGGATCATCAATTAAGGATGAAGCTAAGGAGGAAGTACATGTATTGCTTATGAGGTTTCACCTTATTTGCTTCCAAATTCTGCAGCTTCTGCTTGAAGCCGTCCCAGAAAGGAACTCAGAGTTCCTCTCCTTCACCGAATTCTTTCATACATTAAAGGCCAACGTAAAAAAGAAGGAAAAGAAAAGAAAAGGACTTCCCCTGTCTCTGGAGCACCCAAATTTACAGACTTGAACAGAGACTTCATGTTCCGAGCACCTTCACCACATTACCAAACCAAACCAAGAAAGGAGGAACAAAAGACTGAGCAATTCATAATAAATGCTATCTAGGCACCGGTAAAACAAGAGAGTACGCTGTGGCTTCTTCTGAACCTCACCACCTGCTTCGAATGTGGAGGAACATCGCCCTTCAACACATTCATGTGGTCCTCATCGCTGCCGCCGGGTGGGAGCCCAAATGCATAATCTCCAGTCGAGCGGTAACGGCGATGATGGCTTTGACGATTAACAGTCTTTTCGACAGCAGGCCCCAAATACAAACGGGGCTGGGGCTGAGCCGGAGCCTGAGCCTGAGCCTGACCATTCATGTAGAAGTCAGCAATATTGTAAGTCTGAGCAGCACTGGCCGACAAGCACTCGTATCGGCTCCGAACTCGGTTTTTCTTTATTGCTCTGTACATCATTGGAATCAGACCATCCATTTGCTAAATTCAACCCTCTCAACTTCCTCTCTCTGGGTATGTCTGGTTTTGCAATTGAGAAGGGCGGACAACACTAAAGAACAGATGGGGTAGGAAAATTTTGTCAAGATTGGGTTTGGTGGAAATGGGAGAAGAATGATTCCACGAGGCTCCTTGTACTTTTCCCTTATGTCCATATAGATATAAATAGACCGTGAGAACTGGGAGGGTTACAAGTCTGACACGGCAATTTTTCTTTTTTGGGTTTTCTTGACTTGAAGCCAGGATAGGCCCACCACCAAAAATCATAGGCCTCCTTTTCGTCCTTCTTCATCTTAACCAATGTGTTAGACTTCAAGGCTTGAACTTTCAATCACAACCAGGTCAGTTTCGTCATCCTCAAGGCTATAAAACACGTCACCTCTATCAGAGATTTCAAACATTTAATAATTTTCCGTGGACAGGGTATGCTTTTCGTCCTTGTTTACGAGAAGGGGCGAGGATAATTTAGAGAAGAAGAGCCATGTTAAAATCGATGGCACAGTGTAGATTGATCCAGCAAAGTCATGTGCTCTGCTTCTCTCGTGTCTCTAACTAATCTACTTAGCCTTCAAGGCTTAAACTTCGCAGCCATGTCCCTTTCATCTTCCTAAGGGCTCATATCTTGCTTCTTTCACGCTATTAAACTCCTTCTATGGGGTCCCTCTTTTTACACTCGTTTACGAAAAGCGAAAAAAAGTAATCTTAAAAAACCCAAAGGCAAAGTGTGCAAGAGTTGATCATAGAGATGTGATCATGTCCACCAAGTAACAGCGACTCATGTTTGCTGCGATGTAGCACTGACATTACAGGATAGCAGCAGGAGTGCAGCCACGGCGCTGGGGAGGTGGATCGATCAGCACGAAGAAGGGTATGCAAGGATTCCTTTCACATTACATTAATTGATGAACACGAGATCATGTGATCATCAAACCGTTTTCTATTTCTGGGTTCTGAAAATATAATAAATTATGTCCTGAAAGCATCTTATCTAAATGCAATACACGCGCAAAAGGACCAAGTTGACAGCAAGAGGAGCCAAAAGAAAGCTCAGAGGTCCAGAATTCAACAGGAATAGATTACTAAAGAGGGTTTTGGACCAGGTTCTCAATCCTCAGTCAGGCGCTTCAATAGATATTCCACCAGGTATGATTAATGCATATGCTTCAATAGAAATTCCACCAGTTATGATTAATGCATACTCATTCCAAATGAATATTCTCAAGATTGATGCCATCTAATCATTTGTTTGCACATACATCCTGTCTATATTAAGTCAACTTGCTTGGATTCCGAGATAAATCATCCAAAGCTCATGCTTGTGGCCGGCACGGGCTGTCATCCTTCTAGCTCGCTTCTGACTCATGTTGAATGTATGGACGATTCTATCAATCCACATGGTAGAAATCGGAACATAGTCCCATGCTGATAACAATATTTTCACTTGCAACTTGATTAGTCGGTAACATGTTGAGAAGTTACTGATACTTTTACGAGAGTTGCAACAGATGTTGGATTGTTTCAAATTACCCATTATTACGATATTTTGTCCAATCATTATTGATAATTTGATAATATTGGTAACTTAGTCACACGATACAGACTAAACAATGATTGGTACTTCTGTAAATATGCCGGCAACTTACAAACAAACTCCAAGCTCAACAAGTTGCCAGTCAAAATGTAGTTGTCGGTAGGTTTTGAAATTTACTGATGCTTTTTAAGGAATTATCGACATGGAATTCACGATCAGAAACCTGGAAATCTGGCGGAAGGTATACATCCCATTCCAGAATTGGATCCATGAATCTACAAAAGAGATGGATGAGTTTAACAAAAACCAGAAAGCCAGACAAGACCCCAAGTGACGCAACTCAAGAGAGTGATGGTAAAGAGATCAGCAATCTGAATTTAATATAAGTGTTAACAGAAAGCCCACGGTTTGCATATTGGAATAGTGCTCGGAGGCTTCGATCTGATAAGTGTTGCCATCACAATCACCATCGGCGGACACAGAAGAACGCAATGACTTGTGATGCCGGATGCTGACTAGCTTGAATCAATGTTATAAAAGGGGCAAATGGAGGGAGGCATTTTCTGGCTTCTTTTCAACCTCCACCAGATTCCCAGATTGACCCGGCATGTATGCTCGTTAGATAAGGCTAATGAAACGATGACACTCATTTGACAAGTCAATGGTTGCACATAATTTGATTACTGTCTTGGGTAGGCAATCTTTCAGCTGCCATTTGTGCTCCTTCCTAAAGGTTGACCAATTAATGTTTTCTAAGTTTACAAGATGAAGAAGCTTCCAGGATTGCTTTCTCGCCCCAATTTTTTTTCTCTATCTTTCTCTCTCTCTCTTTTTCTAGAACTAAAATAGCAATTACACCACACAACCTTCTTTTTCTCGCATTTTAGGACTCGATAGTGAAATCGGAGATAAGCACAAGCAAGAGAACCGAGTGAAGCTCGGAATAATGACACAATACAACGAGAAAAAATGTTTTCAGTCCATATCGTCACGACTCAAGCACAATGAGTTTTCTAAGTTATCGGATGCCAATGGCGCATTTCTTCAGGCATCTCGCGATTGAGATGTACGCTCCATGGCCTTTGAAGCATTCCACGACTAGCACATTATTTCAATAACGAGAGTCCTTTTCGAGTATCTGCTTCATTTTCGTATTTCTTTATTCTTCTTCTTTAATTGCATAACTAAGGGGACCATCTCTTGCTTATGTAATCCTAATTGGCTGTGTTATACCTAACAGGCTTTATTATTATTAAGTCTTCTGACTGGTGGAACTTTTCAATATGCTTTGGTAATCTCTCTTTGGCCAAGTCGGAACGTACGATGGTCTCCAAAGTTTTGTGTCACCGGGCGAGACAAGGCCAGGGATTGGATGAAGAGTATATGCCTTTTGGTAACTTTGGGCAAAGGACAATCCGATGCTAACTGCCTTGCCTCTTTTCTCACTAACTTGATTGACTCGTTTAACTCACCTTCCTTAACTTTGCAACCTCATCAATTGGAGTTTTTTCCCCCAGGATCTTTTTCTGCCCTGTACTAGATATTCTGGAAAACCAACACCATATGAATTGACAGTTAATGTTACCAATCGTAATTGCGTCATGTTAATAGACATATTACGTGGACTCTAACTAGAACACAGCTCGGTAATCTATCATGACACAATTCCAATGTACGGACAGATGGCAAGATGCGACACAAAATAGCTAATCAGCATATAAACGTGTTTAATGCTCAAAACCATCAGATGCCAGACAATGATTGAAACTGCATACCATGTCCATGTGTTTACCTTGATCTGGTTCAACCAGTGCAATCAATAAATTTTAGGATGACACAAACATGTTCACATCAGAGAGATGCTTCGCTCCATATCTATTGCAGCCCAACCATATCATAAAACAGTTATGACATGAGACAGAATGCCGTAATAAATCTTCTCTCATTGAAGGAATGCCTCATTACCTCATAAAAGAAGTCCCATTTCATAGTTTCTGTGTTGGACCTTCAAGATTAGACATAACTAATCCTTCATATGACAGAAAGTCCATAAGTTAACCCCTAGTAGCATTGATTGAGTGAATTAAAGCACCACCGGTTCATTATAAAGGCAGAAAAGGAGGTCATCATATCTAAGAGAAGATTTGATGAATTACCATCTGGCACTTGACTCATATATCAACCGCAAGCACAGTTCAGTGAATCAGAAGACAACCTGGGGTGAACAGTAGTACTGACCAGCATATTTTCTTAATTAGCTTTCCACCATGATGCAGGTACAACTAGCATCCCTTTTTAAGGACAATGCAATAACAGCACCTTAGACTTCTCTGGATATGAAAAGTTCAAACGCGAGCTTATCTCTTAGACAGCAGGACATATATGACACTTGTTACCACATTAACCTGATTAAGTTTCCAAACAAAGCATCTCAACAGACCAATAACAATTGGAGCAATATACAATCTGTAGAAGCAGCAGTATGAATTATGGAGGAGTTTTTGGATCTTCAGTGAGATAAGGAAAAAGAATATAAAACTAACATGCACACAGACTAAGATTAAAGTATTGAATGAGCCAACCCCATTATCCAAAAAAATTTGCATCTATCGGGCAATGCATAATGTCACTACCACCCACTTAAAAAGTTGAATCTGCAGCAGTGAGCAGATGAACAGCAGGCATCACTTCATCTTTAAGCAGTATATTTTCAAGATTAACATATAACTCGAAGCGACTATTACTAAACAAGGGAACACATCTAGCAGCACAAGCGTTTTGCAAACATAATAAGTCAAAAAGAGGAGCAAGTTCAGACACCAAATCCCATATAGCTATATCCAGTCACCTTAACCAAGAGAAATTCTGGAAGAAAGATCATGTTGCTAACATCAGGCTGCACTTTATTATGCATGGTGTTGTTAAGAAATTGAGTCACATAACAAAAAAATATTGGATTACCTACAGAACCAGTTAATATATTTCAAAGTTATGTGGCAGCTGTGTGCTAACCCATGCATCAGAAGATGGAGGGTGGCTGGAGAACGAGAACATAAGCTCAGAAAAATGGCTGCTGTTAACAAGTGCCCAGTGCAGTTTTTTAGTACTTAATGAGAAATTTGATTTTCAAACCATATGCATAAGACAAGTAAATCACCGCATGGTTATACTGTAAACTTCCTCCATATATAGCTTAACGTGTGCCGTCGAGGCAGTCCTTAACAAAACCCGATAACATATATATACTCTGAAGCAGGTTAATGAACATTTTATCCTGTATAAGCGTTACTTCAGCATGTCAGTACATGCTCCCATTCTCTTCATCGATTAAACGTGTCTTTAACTTACTGTTGGTCATACATATGAGTTTCGATCAATCTCAGAGCACTGGATAATTTGCTTCTACCATTTAGGTTAATCTCTTTCTTGTATAGGTTTAAGGGATATGCAAGATACTTAGAAAGTCCTTGGATCTTGCAATGGAACCAGAAGTGAGGGAAAAGAAGGAAAATAGGGTTTCCATTGGTAGTATCATAGGGTCCAAGATTATGTTCAACAAATCACCACTAAGTTCTCTTAGTTATTGTTTCCTCAATTATTCCAATTCCTCACTACCATTGGATGGAAGGACAAGATGGGATCACATAGAGAAGCATTTTCCACATATTTTTTTCAGACTGCCATTGAACCATCAATATAAGCAACCATTTAATTTAGTGTCGGTTGTACCCTTCACCCTTACTCGCCCAAATCTCATGAAGAGGTCTAAAACTATGAGTAAGATCAAAAAATGACATCTCAATT
Source organism: Melaleuca alternifolia (assembly GCA_019926035.1). NCBI lineage: Eukaryota > Viridiplantae > Streptophyta > Magnoliopsida > Myrtales > Myrtaceae > Melaleuca > Melaleuca alternifolia. Next base: position 82,588 of record JAGKPW010000322.1, read on the forward strand.
TGGCTATTCCTTATTCATTATTGTTTCACTTATATTACTCAATGCTTCATCCTTTAACTAAAGACCAAAAAAGCAACATTTTCCATAATTGGTAATGAATTCATAGAACAAAGAAAGACGTGAAACAATCCTAGAACACCAGGTAAGTTACATGGCCAAAAGCACAATTAGATTATAAATCCATACTTGTGCAAGGCTACCAAGAACAGTGTTTTCAACCCCAACATTCAAGATAAATATCTAATTATTTTCCAATTCTAACACAATAATCTGTCCAATTTTTGCCTGCTGAATTTGAACTACATTTCAGCAGTTACAGAAAGATTAAATTGTAACCAGCTATCGTTTCTAGAGAGCAAATGCATAATGGAATGAAGAAAGAAAAGAATTCACCAGTGCGCTTCAAGTGGCAATCTTTAGATTGCATGAAGGAAAACCTCCCTCGTGTTAGATTTCAAGTACTTAACCTTGGTCAACATTAGATAAATGATCCCACTGCTTCTACTTGAATAAGCTGTTCTTGTAGCATAGATTCCAGTCTGAATCACTTGAAGTTGAAGCAAGAAGGCCACCTCCATCAAAGCTGATGGACTCAGCTGATTCCAATTGTTTTTTAAGGTAACACATGTCTTCAACTTTCTGACCAGTTTCATGCTTCTCTCCCACAAAATGATTTGCGAGCAAGGTATTGTTATTGTTAACATTTTCAGCAGCGTCATTCTGAGTATTTACATTATGTGCAGGACTTTTATGCAACTTTACATCAATATGGCTGCCAGTGGCTTCCTCATCATCAGACATGCATTTGCAAACTTCATACTCATCCATCTCAAAGATCCTATTAACTAAACCATCTCTCCATGATATCCTCAAATCGGATTGTGATAAATTGTCTATGCTGGAACTGGAAGCCCAATATACTTTGCTATCAAGGACATTTTGAACTTGTGCCAAATCGATGGAGTCGGATGGCATCCCCAGACAATCTAACTGGAAATTCAGATTTGTTAAATCCCATGTAGACCTAGGGTAGTCTGGAGATAAAGTGGCATTACTAAAAGATTGAGTTAGTAGATCAATCTCAGAATCCATTTGGTCCTTCCTTCCATGCTGAGCATTAACCCACAAGAGGCGGAAATATCCGTCTGAACTTGAGTCTGAGTTTGGGGTTCGAATAACATTTCCACTGCCCAGCAAGTCTACAGTTAATGGGTCATCCTGTTGATCAACATCATAACTCAATTCCCTTTCTTCCTTTGAAGAAAAATTCTTCCAATTTGGGGTTATCTCTGCTGGAGAGCAAACATCACCACTACACTCCAAAGGCCGCAAGAATTCATCAAATTCAAGGAATCCCCTTGAAGTAGTCACTTCGGGATTCCTTCCCCTACTATTGCTATCCGTACCTCTGGTTGTACATGTCATATTACTCTTATTACCAGCATCTGAAGAAAACATAGGACCAGACGAAGGTGAAGTAAGAGCACAAGTAGAACCTTCCTCTTCGAACCTCTCAAATGGGCATGACTCATTTTCAGAATAATCTTTCTGCTCCTCATCCTCCTCGTTACATGGAGACAACAACCAATGCATCGAAGCTTCGCAAGGTAAAGGTACTGGTGAGATGCTAGGTTTGTCAGTCACCCCACTAAAACTTTTATCGTCATCATTGCCGTAACTACCACTGACGCTAAATTCCGACTCGTTCTCTCTAACACTAAGAATTCCCCTAGGCCGGCATTTTCTTCTATCGGCTACTCCTGACACAACATAGCCAGCACCGAAACAAGGATGCCGGTCGGTCGTTGCCCCTGTTGACGTGATTGTCCCAGAATAGTTCATCAAACCTGATCCGCATTGCATCTCCGGAGACACAGAAGCCTGTATAGGAGGAGTCTTGATTTTGCTATTACTTGAGTTTTCCTCCATATTTTTATCACGTGCACATCGTGTCTCTACTCCGCTAGATGTCTTACGAATTGGAGTAGAAGTAGCATGGCCATTTCCAGCTAAATCAAGCTCAATGTGTTCCTGCTTCAATGCTTCGGAACTGGATGGCCACTCACCAGCGACATTGCCATCATTTTCAGGAACAGAAGAACTGCTGCACTTCTTGCCGGTCCTAGACGAGCATGTTTTAGCAGATTGCCACTGGTAAAGACAAGGAGGGTTCTTCTTGAGCTTCTGGTGCTTGACTACTCTAGGTGCCTCCAAAATGGCCATCTTCGCAGCGCGATTGCGCTGGAGATCGGATTTTGACTGCTTTGCAGGGGCCGATTTGGGCGTCCTAATCGCGGCACAGGTTCTACTGGGACCGTTCTTAGTCGAAGAAGAGTGGGCGAGAAAGAACCTGAGGCAGCCTCTCGGAGCTTCGATGGAGGTGGTGGAAGAAGATGAGCAAGAGGACGAGGCGTTGCTGCTCCGGCTGTGGCAGACGACGCCGTTGAGGTGCCGCAGCGGGCTGCGACCGCTCTGGTTCTTCGTTCTCCCCGGAACCGCCGTCGCAGGTGGCGGAGCTTGAGCGCATTTCCGCTGGCTGGTCGACGAGGACGACGAGGACGACGGCCGTTTCATGGTCGGAGACTAGAGAGAGAGAGAGAGAGAGAGAGAGAGATCTTCGTGAAGTCGGAGAGGGTGATCTGATTTGAAAATGTGGGGCAGGGGGGAAGCCACTTTTGTGGACATTTTTACCCCCGACATCCATCTAAAATTACGAAAATGCCGCACGAGGACGAAAGAGAGTGACCAACGGTTAACGGGTGAAGGAATCACTGACAGAGTATCCAGTGGGAAATCGCCACGTGCTCCACCATGCTCCCATGAGCCCAGCTCAAATCGACATTGGGATCAGGGTGGGTCCCGTTGATCCAACGGTCCATGTAATGGTAGGTGAGTGCAGCCGAGATTATTTTGTTGCTCCCTCCCCCTCCCCCCAAAAAAAAAAAAAAGTTCTAGAGAAATATGAAAATTTTGTATGGTAATAAATTTTGCTAATTGAAAAACTTATGAGATATTTAGATTGTCATCATTTTACTTTCTAAAATAAATTGGACAGTAGAGTAAGGCAATTGCCTTTAAAACTATAAAAAAAAACATGGTTATTGGTAATAATACAAAATATTACATTAATGCAACTGTTTATAATTAATGATTGATCGCTCTATAAATTTCATAACATGCTATAAAATATATGTATAAGTATATTTCATTAATAAATTTCTCGAATAAATAATTATATATAATGTCTAATAACATGTTAGGGATGACGCTAACTATGATTAGCACAATTGTTGATTACTAGACTAAATTATATATAATAGGATGATTTAGTATTTTGGATTTCCTAGGGATAACAATATTAATGAGATAAGATGTCTAAAGACGATAATTTAAAGTAATAAATATGATATCGATTTTGAACCATTTTAATCTCATGCCATTCTTTTTTATGAGTTCATATGAAGCTTATATTAAATTTATAAGTTTTATGCATGTGTATATTATATAGTCACTACTATCAGCTAAGGACATTTCGAGTACTTAAAAATATGAATCTTGTACCCTTTCTATGATATATATAGTTATATCTTAATCTAACTGTCAACTTAGTATATTATGGATATCAATAATTATATTATACCCTTACCAAAAAAAATTATAGTATACTAATTACTGCTACTTTACATGTAAAACTAGTTGCCGCTTTTCAAATAGTTTTTCTTGGGGGGAAATGTTATGGGATTACATATAGTATCAAGTTAAATAATTAGTAATAAAATTAGTTATTGTGCTATTATGATATGGCTTTTTTTAGAAGGTCATGGGGCAATGCACTTTTCAATGGGTCAATTGTTATGTCAATTGATAGGTACCTTTATTTTATCATACATAATATAAATTGCTCAAAAAAAACTTATTTTACTATTTTAAAAAAAGCATTATTTTAGATTCTATTAACTCTTTGAGATTTCAAATTGAAAAGGCAAGAAAAGGCATACAAATGCTGCATGGCAATTTGGGACGGAGAACTCCAATTTATGGTGCAATCAAGTGGGAGAAAAATATTTTATATATTAGACTTACATGAAACCGTGGAATCGAACAATCACTTTAGCTGCACAACATTCAATCAGTCCCAGCACTAAAAAGTTTGGAATCTCTCAATTTTAATTAGCTTTGTGAATCGTGGGTTGCAGAAAATACTCTGCAGTCTCGTGGAGATCAAAATAAAATGGATTAGACTAATGAAGCTCGTTAATGATATTAATGAAACAAATCAAAATCATTTGTTTAAGTCCCACATAATCGTAGCTACTCCTAGTAGAAAAAATCATGGGACAAGCAAGTATCACTAGTTGAACTTGGATAAAAGTCCAACAAAACTATTCTAAAAATATATATGATTCGAAGTTAGACTATTTTAATATAACACAATTCTCGTAGGTTAACAAATGATTGTTAATGGGACTTGGATTGGATGTTGGCATAAGGAGGATGAAGGATCTACATAGATTTTATCATCTTTTCATCTCGTAATTACTCTAAAAAAATTTAACGAAGCAATTTTCATAAATCGTTATTTCGATTTAACCTCTTAGCTTTACATGGATAATTTGGTTAATTTACCATCAATGTCACATAAATAATTGTCTACATCATCATGAGATCTCTCTTTCTCATGTCTAGTTAATCTCCTCCATGTGAAGACCAGACGAAAAACAGAGTTTTTCTTCGTTTTGCACGTGGATCGGGTGAACTCCAGTTCATCCGGAGAATATCCTGTCGTCGGCAGACGTCATCGTTTCCATTCGGCCGAGTCATGTTTGCCGTAAAGGATCATCACTCCGTGATCTGTTCCTGATGATGCTGCTCTCTCGATCTTATCAGGGCGCACGCTGTAACTAGTCTTTGGGGTCTCGGCAAAAGACATGGCCGCGAAGAAGAAGAAGATCATCATCGACACCGACCCCGGCATCGGTATGTCGAAGTTTAATCTCAATCCCCCCAAAAAAGAAAAGGGTCGATTTTTTCATCGAGTCACCCGATTTTGCATCGTGGGTATATCTCGATTCTCACCGTCATGAATCGGTTCGACGAATTCAGACGATGCCATGGCGATCTTCGTCGCGCTGCGGTCGCCGGAGGTGGAGGTGATTGGCCTCACCACCATATATGGGAACGTCTACACGACTCTGGCCACCAGAAACGCCTTGCATTTGGTATGTTCACTTGGTGGTGTGTGACGGTTTACTGCGGTAGGTTTTCGGGATTTCATATAATCATGTTGAGCTTTTGTGGTGCCGGTCAAAGAATTGATCTCGATGTAATTTGACATTTTTTGTGGGTCAAATGTTTTGGCCTTACTTTTTTTGTGTTTTTTCTTCTTTTCCTTTTTGTGATGCAGTTGGAGGTTGCAGGACGGACCGACATACCCGTGGCTGAAGGGTCCCATGTGACAATTACTGTATGCATTTTCCTAATTGCACGCCTTTTTTTGGTTTGCCGATATCGGATTCAGGGGACCCTATTGATCAGTTAGACTCCATTTAGGCTCTTGAAATCATGACTCTGTCACCTTGACAGAATGACGAGCGGTTGAGATGCATTTGCGGTTGATGTCAAGGGACAAACATGGTCGAGTGATAGGAGTAGCATCGACACTAGGACATGTGAGGGACCCTTGATTTTGTATGCATTCTCAGTTACCATGGGTATCTTTGTTCTGGGACGTGTGCATTCAACATATGTTATGGGGCTTCCGAGGCTCATTTTGTTTCTAAATGTGGGCAGCTCTCATTTGTCATTGCTCACTGAAGCAAGTAATCTCTTTTTGTCACCATAGCAAGTTTATTTTATAAAGCAAGAAAATCCTGCAGGGATACCTCTTGGTTCTTCATAATAATTACTGGGAACTCTTGGATGCTTCACATCATAATTGTGATGTTCTACATCATATTTGTGATGTTCTTGAACTGTAACTCTGCAGATCTCATACTTAAGTTTATAAATTGTGATGGCGTTCTGATTGTGAGCTGATTCTTGTAAACTCTTCTAGACGACTTAAAATCTACTTTAAGAAAACATCATCAGTTGTTTGATTTCATCATTGTTTCTTCTAAAGAAAGGTACAAAGCTACGAATTGCGGATTTTGTCCATGGCGCTGATGGACTTGGCAATCAAAACTTCCCACCACCAAAAGGAAAGCCAATAAAACAGTCAGCAGCCACTTATCTCATTGAGCAAGCAAACCTTTATCCTGGGGAAGTTACTGTGGTTGCCTTGGGCCCGCTCACAAATATTGCACTGGTCCGCTTCTTGATCTTTTGCCATGCTTGTTTTACTTGGTAGTAAAAAGTGTACCATACTTGTTTCATTATGGCTTATTCAAATGTTGTCAAATGGATCTGTAATACAGGCTCTTCACCAAGATCCAACCTTTTCCAGAAAGATTGGGCAAATTGTGCTTCTCGGTGGAGCTTTTTCTGTGAATGGCAATGTGAATCCAGCGGCTGAAGCCAATGTAAGCTGTAAATTTCTTCTTTTTCCCCTAGGAGACAAGTATCTAAAATCTGCAATGTAAAACCTCAGCAGCTGCTAGAAGCTTGCTTCAAGGCTCTCTTTCTCTTATTAATCATGGCCGAGAAGTCTGTGTGGCCTAACTTTCTTTGCTAATTGTCCATCATATTGGTGGTTTATGTTGGGTTGGACATACCTGGTTCTATCTGTAACAACTTCTAAATGTCTTTTTTATTGTTTGAGGGTGGAGAAACTTACCATTCAAACCTGAAGTTATTTGAACGGTTCAGGTCGAGAGCTTTAACTCTCCTTCTCATTCTTGTACATCTTTGACTGGCTGACCAGATTTTTGGCGACCCAGATGCTGCCGACATTGTATTTACCAGTGGAGCTGATATTCTGGCTGTGGGAATAAATGTAACCCATCAAGTTATTTTGACAGGTGAAGTCAGCTTGTTTTAAAATTTGCTAGCAGTAGTCATGTTTTTGATGGACTTAAAAGAGAGATTAAGCATAGAGCATGCATAGATAATGCTACTGATTTTCTAGTGATTCTTTAGTCATTCTAGTTATAAGTAAAGCTAATTACCTGCCCACTTTTGGAGAAACCTATGTTGTTATTTTTTTTTTTTTTCTGATGATTTAACTGAAGGGTCAATTTTACTTAAGGGTCAGTACTGTTTTCCAGCATAGTTTTGCAAGTCTGCTTTTGTCGCTTACTCTATGGATTTTTCTGTTTGTTGGCCAAAGAATGCGCTACGGATTATGAGGCAACATTTTTTCATTAAGTGCGACAGATTACAAATATTCAGCTTCTTACAATAGTGACATCAGAAGTCAGGCCAGTCAACAACCACAAACTTAATACATTTAATAAAAGATTTAAATTGTGTAATAATGCTTATATTGTGAATTACACACATAATTAACTAAATAACAATAATAATACTTGGACTGCCAGGTTTTTTATCTGAACTGTTTTAAGACACTACAGATGCTGATAGAGATAAGTTGGTTCGATCAAATGGAAGATTTGCTCAGTACCTCTCCAGAATATTGGAAGTGTACTTTTCCTATCATCGTGAAGCATACTTCACCAAGGGTATGCTTACTGAAACATCTTGATTCAAGACATGGTTTTTATTATCTTCTCATCAGTTATTTGTAACACTCTTATATCATCTTGGTGCAGGAGTTTACCTCCATGATCCGACAGCGATACTTGCAGCTATTAACCCTTCACTTGTAACTTTCACTGAAGGTGTGGTTAGAGTGCAAACAACTGGTATCACAAGAGGACTCACTATACTATATAATGGACAGAAAAGGTAAGTATAATCCTGCAACTAAATCATCGGGGGGCCTTTCAGATCACTTGTTCTACTAATTCAACGTAATTTTTTAAGAGTGCTGACTGCTGATGGTGGATGCTTGATATTAGTTGAACCTTATAAAAAGTCCAGGATCATTTTACATTGTGAAGGGCGCAATTGTGGATTTGAATATTTGCTTAAAGTTTGGAAAATCAAAGAGTCATTTCCTTAAAGTTTTGATTTTGAGATGGAACACATGGAAACAATATCACCACTTGTCGAATTTGATAGTTATTGACTAACCAGATTTGTGTCACGAGTACCCTTAAAAGGGACAGAAAATATATATGTATTTTATCTTAAGTTGTTGCTGAATAACGCAGAATAAAAGTATCGGGGTTAGGTAGTTTTTCTAAATTAAACTGGAGGAGGTTGAATCGTTTTCAAATGTTTGCTGTAGAAAATTCCTTCTCTTGAGCATGCTTGTTCTAACCACTCAAGCTACACCGACTTTGTTAAATAGGTTTGCTGAACACACAGAATGGTCTGACAAACCGAAAGTGAAGGTGGCAGTGACTGTCGACGCTCCCTCTGTTGTGAAATTAGTCATGGATCGACTCATGGAGTCATGACTTGAGATGGCACTGGCTAATTGATATAATGAATCGGGTTAAAGCTTATTGTAAACCAATGAACACTTTGTTCGAAGGTTATTGTGCCAGAACGGCAGATTCAGAAATTCCATAGGTCCTTGATCATCACCACAACTCGAACATCTGATTTGGTTTTCTTGTATCATGTTGAAGTGACTTGCGTGCTTCTTTCGATAAGGATGTCCCACTTCTGAGTCTGAATTGACTCTCATAGTAACATGTCGCTTGGTATGAAACCTTCCCCTTATGTTGTGTGAAAAGAAGAAGGGAAGATGCAATTTGGAAGGTTGAACCCTCTTATCTCCACTATGCCACCAGGCCTCTTCACTAAAATGTGCGGGTCAATAGCAAATCTTACGCAAAAGAAGTGTGGATTGATATCCTATGTAAGATGAATTGACATCTTATATAATTCATTTGAGAGAAAAACACTTCAGCGCATCTTCAGTAGTTCCCCATCCTGACAGCTCTGTGAACAAAACCACCGTTGCCGACCGCCGCCATCCGTTGCCATATCAGGTGTTGCGCACCACCCATCAGGGCCTCTGCTACGTTAGTATTCTCTCCTTTCTCTCTTACGTGATTTGAGATCGCTTAAGCCCTGGGAACTCCTCCCTGAGAGGCTGAGAGGAATTCACTTTTTTCGGCGGGGAAAGAGCGGGGAGGAGCCTCTTCAGGATGGTGGTGCAAAAGCGAGCAACAACCCTAGCGACGAATGGCGGCGGCGGCGGCTTTGTTTAATGATGCATAGGCAAGGCATAGATGGGAGGTTAAAAAGTAGGAGATGAAAGATGCCCGTGCGAAACTAGCAATTCGCAGAACAATCTTTTAAATTTGCCTATTTTTATTATTTAGGAAAATGGATCAATAAAAGAACCCACCCTGCTGTGGGCGAGTTGGTTCGAGCTTTCAATGCCCTTTCCGCTGGGCAAGGTTCGAATCCCAACTTGCTCTATTTGCGCGACTTAAGTGGGGTGCCATGAGAGGTGGGTTCCTACACTAGTATACTTTCATCATTAACAATAATCTATAGCTAAAGGGTTTCGTTGATGGTAAACATGTTTTCAATAAAATTATGATCGCGAGCGACACAAATGAAAATTAGAAAAATATTTTTCAACCATAAATGAGTAAGGAAAAAAGTGAAGAATTAAACTGGCGATTTGGCTGCCTCATTTATAATCAGTAGACGAAACAGGAAAGAAGGTTTAATAAATTTGCTGGACAAAGTCCAATTTCATTGAGCCATGAAAATTCACAACAATCTTTAGGAACTGAATTGTCAAATGGAAGTTCCTCAGCTCGGATACGGGTTTCATTTATCTACACGACCCGGCTCTGGTTGACGAAACTGGAGGTGGTTTCAAACAAGCCATGGGGACTGATGCTGACTACAACTTCAAAGCTGCATGAGGTTGGAATGTTTGAGTCATTTTGATCTCCTCATTGGTGTGCTTTATCTTATTTGCTTCATTGGAATAATTGGTCGAGAAAAAGTGAATTTGAAAATGGAACTTTTCAATGGAAAAGAACTACAATCCAGTAACAGGTGACTTGACCATCACATGGTACACTTTTTTCACGAATTATAACTCAAATGTACTTTGAGGAAATGCATAGAATTCGATTACACTAGAATCATTTGTTTCGCGGAATTTTTGTTCTCTGGATTGCTTAGGAATATGGATCAACATTAAGCGTTTTCCTAGTTGACGAAATTAAATTCAGGAAAATGATTTCCACTTCATCAAGTTAAAAATTATTTTCCAAATATCTTATTAAAAATTGGTGCATGGACTAGAACTCTGTGATTGCACATAGGATCCCCAACACTTGGGTCCCGAGCCCTTGGCACTAGAAACCCAATGCCCTAGCCTAGGCACTAAGGACCAAGCCTCAAGCGTTGGGATCCCAAGCATGGACGCTTGTATCCTGAGCCTAATATCTATGGACTCAAGCTCAAGTTCTGAGGAACTAGACTTGATAGTTTGGTATTGGGGCATAGACACTAATGTCCCGGGCCTAGCCTAGATAGATTGAGGCTTAAGCATCAAGAACCCAATCTATACCCGTGCCCAGGACCTATTTACTCGTGCCCAAGTCCTAGGCATTAGGGTTGGGTCCATCGAGGCTAGGCATACAACCATAGTGCTTGTTCCGACTAACCGTATGCAAGTTACTAGCACCTAAATGGTTTGTGTATTCTAAGAAAAATCAATTCATAGTTTTCTTTTTGAATGAAGAAAAACAATTTGTAGGTTTCAGTCAAAAAACCTTAAATATCTCCATTTTTCTGAAAAATGACTTATTAAATAATATTTAACAAATTGGCAATATGTTCACCCATAATACCATTATGACCAAGCAGATATCCTTCATAACATTGACGGTTGGAGTGAATTGCAATTAAGTTCTCCCGATCAAGTCTCAATTGAAATTGCTACTAAGTTTGTGCAATCATTACTGAGCATTCGACATGTCACGATCAGTGATTTGAACATGAGACGTTTGTTAAAAGAGCTGCACAACATCACACTTTAAATATATAAACAAACCCCTATAGGAGTATGTTTAGAGTGTAATAGCATGTCTAAATGTATCTACCTAGATCATATTGACTCATGTAATACGTTAAATCATTGAAGCAATTGTGTCTAAGTATGTAATAAAACAGATTGAAAAGATCAAATAGCAAAGGACCTTTATATTATTTGTGTATGAAACGATTAGTCCGTTAAAATCAATTCGAATACCCTTAACCCTCACTGTTTTTCTTTAACTTGTACCCACTTTATGCTTCTCTTTTTTTCTACCTTTTTCTTCTTTAACTTGGACCCATTTGTGATCCTTTTCTTCCCTTTTTGTTCACGGTCCACATGCATTGTTCTTAGCTTGCACATGACTCAAAGAGTCGCACCCTTTTCTTCTTTTGAAATTTTTTTTCCTGCCAGAGCTTACGAGTTACGTCGGAGCGACACTTGCATAAATCAAGTGCAAATAAGCCTAATCAACTTAGCCATTGTTAAATCATGTGGATCTCATTTGGAGTCTACATGGCTCCACGTATGAAATGCATTGGTCTCCTCTCATCCATTATTATAATTCATCATTATTTCTCTCGAAGAACGATAGAGAGTTTGAAGTTGCGGATCTTGTCCATCAAAACGTCCCACCACCATAAGAAAGCTATATTGTCAACATACAACTTTTCTGATCGAGCAAGCGAACCTGTGGTCACTTAAGTTATGTTGGGCAAGCTCATTGTCTCCTCTATTACATCTCAATTTTCGAATTTATTCCATTTTCATGTGAGTTTCTTTTGCAAGACTGTTTACTTTGAACTCTCTTATGTATTTGATATTGAATCACCGCGTAACTTTTGGGCATCTAATTTTCGGTATGCTCTTGTCTGCATTATTCATGCATTTTCGACTCGTTTATTGATGGTGTCATGTCTTTCAAAGCCATACGTTACATCTTTGTTAAACGAGTTGCACAATATGGTACGTTTAAGATACACATATGTCCAGCGTGCCTAAGTGTATCTGATCAGATCTCGTAATACATTAACTCATCTAATTGATAAAGACAAAAAGCATTGAGACTCAATTTTTCTCCTAATGCGCCACGTGGCCTCTTTACTACAACGTTCGTGTCACAACAAGCAATTCTTTACCTACCCATAGGTAGCCCAGCTGGTTAGGGCGAACTTGAATTTCGTTGAAGTCTTGGGTTCGATTCCCTAGTGAAGCGCCGTGATTTAAGTGGGAGACCATGGCGGTAGGTTGCTGTGCTAGTCTCCCCCGAGGAATAGTTGAGATGTGCGCAAGCTGGCCCGGACACCTCGATTATAAAAAAAGAAGAAGCAATTCTTTAAACAAGAAAAATAGCAAACATTATGCAAAAGAAGCGAGGATTGATATTTTATATAAGATTACATCTTAAATAATTCATTCGAGGAGGAAAACTGCATTAGCGTATTAAAAAATCAGTGGTTTAACATGCGGAAAGAAAGACTTGGAGATTGAGAAAGGCTGCGAAAAATCAGTAATTTGAGTTTTCTTAAACTTTCCCTATTCGTATTCTTTAAAGAAAATGAGTCAACAAAAAATATTGTTCTTATTTGAACCCGACACCGCTCCTTTGCTTGTGCTTTAATATCTCTTCGCAATCTTCATCCATCGCACAATATTCACTGCATTCTCACATGCCATGCATCATATTATTCACAGAGACATTATATGTAAACACAAATCACAGATAAATACAATCGAAATATGGCTTCCATCAGACAAATACAACGAAAAAAATCTATATTATCTTACGCATAACCATAAAAAGAAAATGTGCATCGATCAAACCGATAGTGTTGCGACGAACCGTAAATCCGCTCGCGAAGGCTTGCTGTTCAGATGATTATTCCATCACTCGGCATCTTGTGAAAACTCCATCTCCCTCCGGTCTTTATAAAACATGCCCCACTCAGGTTTATAGAAACAACCAAAATGAGCCATCAACAGCCAAACGAAGGCAAGAAGCTCTCCGCCTTTGCTCAGCACCTGCACATGTGCCTCTCCCTTAACATGAACTGCTGCATACGACAGCATCTCCACCCACACTCCGCTCATCACCTCCCACTTCCTTTCCCCGAGGCTTCCCATCTTTTGGGCCAATTCGATCCCCTGGCGAAGCGGGAATTTTGGGTTGGGAGCATCCTCGAACAACTTCGTGCATAGCTCCTCCATATCAATCCAGGGGAACCTTAAAAGATCCATTAACGCAGCCCATGACGTTATTTCGGCAACCCCCGCCACCGCTGACACCACATTAGACTGATTAAGGAAAAGATACAACATGTAATCCGAGAGGATTTTGCTGAATTCCCTTTCGTTATTTCTCACGTCTTTGTCTCTGTTGTACCATAATTCAGTAGCAATATGCCATATTATGATACTGTCATCATAATTAAACTTGGTGACATATTTTAAAAGATTATCGCAATCGATTCCCCTTGGTCTATTCTGGAGAAACAGATCGCCTCTAGCCTCAACTGTCTTCTTCACCTCCGTCAAATCATACAAGTCCTTGGATTTATGTTTCACCTCCTCAAAAATAAATATCCATAGCCCCTTCATAAAGGGATTCGTGGACATGTACCTCGGATTCGCAATCCTTGGATATTGAAGAAAACGAGAATATCTCTTGGCAATTAACAGAAAATTTCGATCGATGACCTTCGACGGGAAACGGCAGATTTTAGAAAAAGCAATGTTGCCCCCGCACCGATCACGCTTATAAATCCGTCTCGGACTCTCACACAATGATAGGGATAAAAGGTTGCAAGCAGAAATCGATTCTGACCATCTTCGAAATATTGATGGTGTATCAAAGGCTTCATAATCAACACCATCGTTACGCTCCGCTTCACATGGGACGAATCGAGGCTTCCTCATATGATCTGTGGTAGATACTAACTTGTGAAGAATTGGATTTAGTTTGCATGATCGCGGGAAGCACCTCATGATTTCGGCAGCAGTCCAATCAGAAAAAACGAACATGAACAGAGCTATCACATCAACAACAATCCCTCCAAAAAGAAGGGAATAAGTAATTACCACATCTAGTTTGGAAAGTCGATGTTTCTTCAAGTGATTGAACAGGACAAAAGCTATCAGAATGTTAGTGGAGGCTATGAAGCGGAAAATGTAGCTGCAGATAGTCCTCATTACCAACCCTTTTGTGTGGAGCATCTCGTAGATGAATTGGAGTTCGATTGATATCACCCTCAACGCATCCACCGCAGAAACTTTGTAGAAATATTCGCGGCTCAGTTCGCGTGCTTTTCTTGGGAAGATGAAATCTCCGAGGAAGACACGAAAGATGAGAAAGAAGTAGTAAGCGTGTTCTACCAGAGTGCTCTCGGCAAGGTTTGCTTCTTTTTCATCAAAATATACATTCCCTATGTTCTCGAGTTCTTTAACATACCCTTCAGAAGTTTTATCAGAACTGTCGCCCCATGGAGTCAAAGATTTCTTGATCGTTGGGAGGCTTGAGAGACCAAGAGCTAGTGTCCTCTCCGCATTTTTTAAGACCCCAGCAACAAGCACTAGTATTGTTGGGATTTTGAGCGACTCGTCGCTGGAAAATATCTGTACACAGACATAAATGGCCGCGCAGACTTGGAAGACAAAATTGAGCAGGTGTCGTCGCCAAAGCGAACTGTCCTCCAAGGAGAAGGCGGTGATGGTGTCTGGACCGCCAAGATGTAATAAGAGAAATGATGCCCAAAACGCCTTAAGTGCTCCATCCACCTCAGCTACATGAGTTGACAAATTGCCTTGGTTGTGAGAGATGAGCCCGATACCAAATGACGCTATCCAATCAGCCAACAAATAGGACAACCACAGGAGCAAATGAAGGCAGCTGTTCGCTGTTTTTTTTCTAAGGGGTGCGAATAGAATGAGAAAGATTTGAAGCAAGAGACTCAATAAGACGAAACTTCGAATGTTCCATTGGCTCCATAGATTCCAAATGGAGTTTGATTTCATGTTCTTGCTTAGTTTATTTTTTGTAGCTCCTTCCTAATATAGTACTAGTTACAACGAAAAGTAAAGGAGATTTCGGGGAACTCCTTCTTGCTTAGTTTAGATGATTCCTTGCTTATTTGCCAGGACACAATATCTATTCAAAAAGCCAAGAAGGCAAAAGAGCAAGGTATCTCATATGTTTGGTGGTAGAAAAGAAGAATCTCATGCAAAATGGATAGAAGAAAGGTATCTAAATTGTCACGTTCATGTTTTATCGTCAGGTTGGTCTAATCTCAATTCTACTTGCAATGGTAACAACCCAAGTTTCACTAGTCTCCATGATTAGTTTAGTGAAATGCTTGGTGATGCCACGTCAAATAATATTGAAATGCTTGATGATACCACATCAAATAAGACCCTTGATATTATTGATGAATATGATACTATCTGAAAAAGCCATTTGAGTGTGCTTGTAAAGGATAAGTAGGTTATCCTCCATATGAGTAAAATTCAATCCTTTTAAACCAACTTAAAATTAAGAACACGACATGCCCAATTATAATTAGGAAGAAAATTATATATATATATATATATATATATATCGAATTATACTCATTCTGACACGTTTATCTAAACTTTTTTGTGAAGCAAAAATCTTAAATTTGTATTTGTTTGTCACATTTACTCTTTGTCAAGGTTTGTTATATAATTTTTTTAGCCAAAACAATGTCGTTTATTTCTAACTTAAGCCACATGGGTGCCATGTCAATACATTTTTTGACAAAGGATAAATGTACTACACAGTCATAAGTTTAAGATTTTTTATCATATAAAAAAGTTTAGCATAAATTTGTCACGACAGGCACAGTTAAAGATTTTATTTGACCAAATCGAGTTGACACGGTTTATATGCTAACTAATGGAGCTGGTCTTGTTTGAGCGAATTATTAGCAGATCGAAAAGGGCAACGAATAAAGGACATGTTCATTATTTGTGTATAAGAAGATTAATCCGTGCATACTCAATTTGAATAAGGTTACAACTATTTGTCCTTTTTGCTTAATGTTAACGATTTGCCTGAAAAATTAACCATCCTACAAAGCGATGGTACAGTCCTTAGCCTGACTATTTTTCTTCAACGTGGGCCCAAATTCATGTTCTTTTATGACATCTTCCTTTTTGTGTTTAAGTTAGGTGAGTTAGACCCATACATGTTCTTTCTTTTTCCCCTTTTCTTGACGGCCGTCAAGCAATGTTCTAAACTTGCACGAAATCACGTGATTCGTGATTCACGTTTTTTATTTGAATGATTGTTTATATCGTTTATAAAAATAAATGAAAGAAGAATATTTTCATTCTCCATAAAAATATCATGACATAAAACATTACTAATCATGAAAATATGTTTTGTTGGATAATTATTGTAAACGATCGATCGAGGAAAATATACGGAAACATAGCATAATATACATAATCTCCTAATATCCTAAATACATCCATAAGATCCCCTCAATACATAATCTCCTAATATCCTAAATACATCCATAAGATCCCCTCAAACTCAAGGTGATTTAAAAGATGTCTACTTGAATTTGGTGAAGAAATCGGTATTTTAATCCAGAGATGAAGTAGAGACAAGTTGAATAGTGCCGCAAAGAACATAAGAATGAATGAAATTACAATCAATCTCAATGTGCTTTTTGTATTTGTTAAAAACATTGTTATATGAGATATGGATAGCATTTTGATTTGCACAATGAATGACCGATATGCTATGATGATGCACTCTCATGTCTTTTAGTAGTCACCGCAACCCTAGTAACTTTGATGTCATGTTAACGGGAGCTCATTCTACTTTGGTACTAGAGCGAGCGATATTGGTTTGTATCTTGCTATCGCTAGTACTGGATCAACGATCTTGAGGTTCAATGATGTGAAGAGTATTAGCACTGCATGACTAATGATGAATTTTGGTGATGCGGGGATGTTTAGATGGGTAATTCAATTTTATTAGTATTTTCTTTTTGGGCTTTTTCTTTTGCTACTAGTGGCAATTTTGTAATTTTTGGTTTACTGAAGTCCTAGTAGGGTTAGGTTTAACATCGGATACAAAAGGTGTGTGTTCATGTTGAAGAAGGGAATTTTAGATACTAAAATTTGGAGATTTCTTATACATTTTGCGTGTTATTGTTTTGTATACACTTTGCGTTGCGTCATTCACCAACCCAATCGAAATCAGGATAAACTGTCAACTCCAAGGTAAAATAAAAAGAAATGTAAAAGCCACGGTAACGTATCCTTGACATAGAAAAGAATTCGAATGATTGAATCCAAATGAGTCATAGAACGCATCATCATGTACTGATTAATAAATTGAACAGCATAGGCATTGTCAGGTAGGGTAATTGTAAAATATATATGATTCCCAACCAATTACCGATAAATGGTAAGATTCGAAAGAAGAGCTTCATCCTTGTCATTGAATTTGGCATTTGACTAAATGAGAGTGGAAGTAATCTTCGCGAGAAATAAGATCGATGACGCATTGTCACGCCCCGCCTTTTGAATGCGCGGCAGACCCCGATATTTTTCTCTTCTCTTTTCTTATCACGGCTTTCTCAACGATCAAAGTTAGATCACAATGAGAGCGAGGTGAATTGAAATTAAAATACAATTCTTCCAAAAATAATATTACCTCTGTCTCCAACTAACCAGAATATAATTTACAGAACACTCCATTTTCCTGATTTCTTCCCATATGAGCTCTGATCCACATCTAGCACCATCTTTTCCTCATGCATAGGCAATACTTTCTCTGTGAGCGCTCCTCTTCCGAGTCCATGTCTCAATTCCTGAAATGGAGTATTGGTGGGGGGGGGGGGGTGAGATATGGGGATATCTCAGTGAGCCAACACCCTAATCCAGAACAAGGTCTGCCATTGCCCTAGGGTTCTTATTCGCACCTCACGTCTCCTCAGTCGCCTAGGATGTAATCCAACCTCTCTCTCTCTTCAATTGTGTTTGTCTTCCTCTATACTCTCTCTATCTTCCATGCTAAACCTATCCAAAAGCTTATCGGTCCATAATACCCTGGCACTAAGCTCAATCAAGTCCTATTGTAATAATTAAATAAACTATAAATAATTAAATAAATTGCACGATTAAATCAATAATTAAATAAATTGCGCAAGTAAACCAATAATTAAATAAATTGCGCAGTCGATAAGTCAAGGCTGTCCTAAACCAGCCTGAGAACCTAACTAATCTTCCTGCCTCAACATCATATCACAATTCAACCTCACTTAAATATCGTTATGCAAACCTCCAATTGGACTTTCTTGAAGTCCAATTATAAACGGTCCCAATGTCTTGATACTCATTCCATCGCCGCACTCAATTCTGACATCCAACACCCGTCCATAACCGTCCAATTTCACCCGATCACATCATAGAACCACACAGATGAAAATAAATCTACTAAGGCAAATAACATGCCTAATTAAGTTAATTCACGGGTTCAACAATTGAAGGCGACACGGTTTATGAGGCTTGGATCGCGCTCGAGCTCGATATAAACCTTCAATCTCCAATCCGATTGCACAATTAGGTAGCCCAAGCTCAATGGAGTCCAACGACGACTTCGACGATTTTCCGATGGCAGTCCGGCAAACCTTCGGCAAGGGTCCCAACGACTCTTCTTGGCTCCATGAGACTGGCCAAGGCTATGGTTAGCGATAGAAAGCGACAAAATAGGCTAAATTACTCAAAAAGTCCAATAACAGACTCGGTTGGGTCTTTGGGTCTCGGGTCGGGTCAAAAGGGAGAGGTCGAGTTGGTTTTAAGCTCGATTCTCTCTCCTTGATTCAAATTAGAGTCCGAGGTTGGTTGGGCTTTGAAGAGGACTCCCATATGAGTTGATGGATACCAAGAAAGGCGGCTGAGGTGGTCGGAGGGACAAGGAATCTATCGTCAACGGTGGCGGTTCGAACGACAAGAAGAGTGAGCCAAAACGAGCCTTAGATCGTGACATTGGGATCAAATCAATCAAATTAATTATTCAATCCTCACTTCCCACACTCTTTAGAATCTATTGGTACCGTTATTGGAGGATGGGTGTTGCTAGATTGGCCAATTGCTCAACCTAGGGCTCCAAACGAAGCAATTTGGGGCAAATGGAGCTCGATTGAAACACTACCAAAACTAGATCAAATCAATCCAATTAATAGTCAAATATAGGTTTATGGGCGCTTAGAAACTTGTTGAAAGCGTTGGTTCTAGCTCTAGATTGAAGGTTTGGAAGATATGCCAACTTGAAGCTTGAAAAAGCTTACCGAAAAATAGAGCAAGACCGAACTGCAGGGCTGTTTTTCGGGGCTTCTCGGCGGTAAAAGAGGCGTAATCAGCGGTGGTGGTTTGCGGCTGCTCGAAGCTAGAGTTCAACGATTCCAAAGGTAACAACGGCGTCCCAAAAGGAGTTCGGAGCTGGGAGAAATCGACGTTCAAAGTGAGGGGTTTGGTTTGAACGAAAAACATGGAGTGTCGTGGTTAACGAGGAAAATTAGCTTGCCGTGACCGAACGGCTGCCACCCATTGGCCAACGTGTACTCCGGCCAAGACTAAAGGCAGCTAGGCTCGGTTTCACGGCTTTTGGTGTGCTAAAACGCCGGCGGCAGGGTCCATTTCAGCACGCCACGTGCTTGGTGAAATGCCCGAACAAAGGAAGAAAAAAGAAGAGAGGAGAAGAAGCCGGTTCGGTTCGCATGGATTGGATCGGGTCTGTGCGCAGTCGGACCGGTATGACTCGCGGGTTGGACCGGTCCCGCGTTTACTTGGTCAAAATTCGAATAAATATTGATAAAATATTATTTTAATCATTAAAAATTCAAAATAAATTCAATAAAATCTGGAAAATTTTTCTATAAATTCAGAAAAACTTCCCACAACTAAAATCACATATTTTTGGGCCAAATTTCCATAAAATATAACTTTTGAAACCAAAACTTCTCACGTTCTCTCGAAAATTATGTAAAATTCTTGAAGTCCTTGAATCGCGATCCATGTCTAATTAACTATAATTCAAAGCTTAGGGAAGGTCATGACGCGGTCGTACACACATTTTTCTTGAGATATATAATAACCATAATCATTAGATGCAACCTCCAATCCTAGAAAATAGTTGAGTCATATGAGATTTTGCATTTCGATCTATTTTTTGAGACATTATTGAAGTTTTGCACTGTCAATTTGATAATCGCCAATAATGACCATATCATTCACATATAAAAGTAGCATAGTTTACTAACAATGTGCGCATCTAACAAAGAGAACATGGTCATAAGGACTGGATTTAAAACCAAGAGATTACATGGTTGAGCTAAACTTGGAATACCATGCATGGGAAACTTGCTTCAACCTATATAATGCTCGATGTAATTGGCACACTTTGGTAAATGAACGAGTGCTTCCAGGAGGAAGTTGCATATTAACTTCTTTGTCATTGAGATATTCGAATTTAACATCCATTTGAAACAAAGGCTAATGCTAAACAGCGGCAATAACAAGAATATTGTGAATAAAAGTAAGATGGAGCAACGTGGGCCAATGTCTCAACATAGTCAATGCTAAATTCCTAAGTGAAGCTTTTTTCATTAGCTGAGCTTCATAGCAATCCATAGTACCATCTGCATTAGTTTAATCTTATATACCTATTTATAACCGATAGCAGACTTATTAGGAGGCAAATCGACTAAATCCTATATTTGAGAGTTTTTCGAGGCTTGCAACTCATCTATCATGGCTTGCTATTAAAGAGGACCGGTATTAGCTTCTTTATGAGAGTTCATTAAGGGAAATAATGGTAAAGTAACAATTATAATGAGTAAAATGAGCTGGAGGTTGACTTACTTTGGTGGAACAGTGGACAGAAGTAGATGGAGTTTCTGATGGTGTAGAATCCACTGTTTCGGTAGGCATGTCAGAAGTTGTCGAGGAGGGATCGTTAGATAGTCCTACAGCAAGATGAGAATAAGACAACTGTGAAAAGGAAGATTCACAGATGAACAATAGTGTGGGTTCTTTCAGGAATAAATCCTTTGAAGGATTGGTAAATAGTGGGACATGATTTGAATGTTAAAAGTGACAAAAGGGATGAGAACATCTTATGTTCCCATAGTGAAACATGATGTGACATGTAAAGATGCTTACAGATAGGGTCCCTACATTTATACCCCTTGTGCTCAATGTAATACATACGAAACAATATAAAAGAGCGTGAGGTTCCCATTTTGTGCGTTCATGTAGGAGTACAAAATAAGCATTAACAAGGATTTGAATATGATCATAATAGGCAACCTTGCCATATAAGTGCTCAAGGAGAAATTTTCCAAAGATAGGAAGTGTGGTACAATTAACAGTACAAATAATACTGAGACAAGCTTCCCTCCAGAAGTGTTATGGACAAGAGGCGCAGATTAAAAGAACTTGTGTGACATTCAAGTTATGCCTACGTTTATTTTTGGCAGAGCCATTTTGTTGATAAGTGCTTGCAAATGAATGATGAATAATAGTACCATGTTGAGAGAGAATTCTAGGAAATTCTGTGTCTCAATATTTCATGGCATTATTCGAATGAAAATTTTTGATATAATTAGAAAATTGTGTTTTTATCATGGCGACATAATTACCATAAATAAAGTAAGCTTAGATCAATTTTTTCATAAGATAAAATCAAGTATAATGAGAGTAATCATCAACAAAAATAACAAAAAAGTGAGAGTCTCCCATGGCGGATGTTATTGAAGGTCCCCAATATTTTAGAGTGAATTAAATCAAAGGGAATATGAGAGATAGATTTACTAAGATTAACTGGCAAGAAATGATGTTTTCCTAATTGGCAATGCAAGCAATCAAAATGTCTTTACCAACATAGCCTAAATAACCACTTGAAATCAAAGATTGATCTAGAAGTAGATGGATGCCCTAATTTGAGAATGCAATACAACCAACAAAGGAGTTGGGAATGTTTAAGGAAGCGAGCTCATATAGGCATCCCACTCTATGGCCAATTTCAGTAGTTTGTCCCTTCTGTGGATCATGTACATAACAAGCATAGGAAGAAAAGTGAATATCAAAGTCAATGTCATATAATTATTCAACTGAAATTAGATTTAAAGAGAATTTAGAAACCATAAAGGTGCTGGATAAGGACAATATGGATGTGAAAATGTTTCCTTAGAGAATTATTTGCTCAATTGAACAAACTCTCATTCCTCAATACTCTTTTCTTTATGAGCGAAAGTCACTAGAAACTCTAAACTATATCCATTGTAATAAATTTACCTAAAATTATTTCATATAATACGAAAAATCTCAAACTTATACCTATGTGACACATTGATGTAAGTGTTATAAATCCGTTATATGACTGTTGGAAAGTAACTAGGGTTGACATTGCGCCCATATGATTTAAGTAAAATAAAAGTAACGTTGTTTTACTTGAAAAATCATTATACGAAACTTTGATGAAGAGTATTTGTGTCATATAAGTAAAAAAAAATTACAAGAAAAAGAGTGGGCATAATTTAAAATTTTTGGTATTACAAAAAAATCAAGGAAAATATGTTACTCATGCATAGTTTGGTTTTTTGTGGCATGTTCCCTTTCTTTATAGGAAAACATTTTCAAACATGAAATTGACCACTAATTGACAGATATGCCCTCTTAAAATGTTTCATACATGAAATACCCTTAAACTAGAAAAATTATCAAAACACCCCTTAAATTGACAGATCGACCAATATGCCGTCTATTCAAAACTTACTATTCATTCCTCGAAACATGAAAGGCAATTTCATCATTGAAAATCTTCTGTCTTCCTCTTTTTTTTTTTTTTTGTAAAAGCTAGATTCCAATTTCTTAAGAATATGCATTTATGTTCTTTGGAAGGCTATTTGTTTGGTAAAAACAACGTCATTTTCCTTCTCTTTCTCCTCGCCAGCTAGCTGATGAGATTTTCAACCCAGTCATTTTCTTGCAAGCAATATATACATTGGTGTCGTGTAGCTATCCATATGGAGAAAAAGCCACGCAAGTCGAAATAAAGTTACCATGAGAAAGTCACGAGACTCCAATCTGGTCTCTTTTTCACCTTTAATTTTTTAAAAAGTTGGCCACACTTACATATTTCCAGTAGAGGCACTTCGAAACTGAAGAGACTCCTTAACAGTAAACCTCTATCACTTAGGAATTATAGACATAACAGCAGGTGGTCCATGAATTGAGCTATCTTACGGAACAAGCACACGCCATGACACCCTCTTGTCCAACCCAGTGACAAACGTCTCCCATATATTATCCCACTTCTTTTTGACCCGGAACATCAATATTAGCTTAGCGAAACGTAATGGATGGATTGAGAATGCAGCTGGCTAGTCAGCCACTGAATAGGCCAACCATGTGAGGAAAACAATGTGCTCGTTCACCGTTTTCTTTATAATGGGTGAGAATAGAATGAGAAAGACCTGAAACGAGAAATCTCATATCATGATATTTTAGATATTTCATTCATTTCGTAGATTCGAAATGAAGCTAAATGACATGCTTTACTTAAATTTGAATATCGTCAGTCCTCACTAATATAATTTCGGTTATAGTTAATTGTATAGGAGGAATAATGGGTATATATATATATATAGATATATAGATAAATACATATAAATTACTCCTTGCTTGTTTGTTAGAAGACATTATTATCTACTCAAAAACCCAAGAGAGGTAGAAGAATTGTGAATTGAGTTTATCGTAAATGAACATAAACATGTATCTCATGAATCAAATGGTAGAAAAGAATATCCCATGCATGTGTGGTGCATAGTGCTTTGTGTTGGGTCGATGTTTTATTGCCAAACCCATCCTTCTCACTTCTACCTGTAAATCCAATTGTACCTGCCGCTCTCTGAATATTAACTGCACGTCTATATGTAGTTACAGGAGTATTGAACCTTGAAACTTCATTATCCATGATTAGTTTAGTGATATTTCTTGGGTGATATCTCATCGAATAAGACACTTGAAACCTCTTTTCTTTCTAGATTGAACTAACTTCCATTCATCGATATCTCTTTTCTTTTTTGGAGAACATTTTCATTCGATTGCAAATCAGTTTATTCCCTAATAATTTAATCTGAATGTCCGTGAAGAAATGGCGATCTATCAAGGGTCACCAAAAGTGAATTATGCAAATAAGGCAGGCAATTGTTCGATATCTAAAATCATGAAAAATACAGTAACTATAAAAAGAAGCAAAACAAAACGAGATATATAAGAAAATAATACAAGAAGTGCTGTAAATTTTGTACAACAAGTTGTTTGATATTGTATTTCTTAGTTCGTCTTTTCAAAGAAAAGAAACTAAAATCAAGTCGAGTGGCCACGGTTTCCTTTTGGGAATGGGGAATCCTCACTTCTAGTGCTGTCGATGGAACTGCTATACCTGCTCTATTTGTGAGCAACCGGGTATGAAAGATTTCTTAGAATGTCGCTCGTGGGTCATCAGGCCTGTCATTTTGCTCCCCAAGGAGATCATCGTCCCGAAGAAAAAAATCTAAAAAGTCAACTACACTACACAACAGACAGGATTTCGGGACCATTAGTTTCGTTGTTCCTCTTGAAGACAGGAATGAGAAGCGGGCTCTACCTATAGAAGTGCTGCGGACTAGCTTTTGGAAGCTTATTGTTTCGGCAAAAACGATGTCAGTTTCCTCCATTTCTGCTTGCGGGCTAGCTGAAGAGATTCTCACCCAGTCGTTTCCTTGCAAGCTGTAGTCCTTTTTGTGCATGCTGCAGCACGCCAGATGTATAAATAGTCATGCAAGCCCAAATAGAGTTACCAAGCGAGAGTCACGAGACTCCAATCTGTACCCTTTTCGCCTTTCAATCTTCTGAAAAGTATACCTCGTTTACATATCTCTAGTTGGAACCCTCCGAAACTCCAGCTGCCAAAGATATATCAGTCGTCGCCTGTGGAGCACGCTTCAAATGATTAAATTGCTGCAACCACCGGATCTTTGTCAAAGATTGGCTAATTTGACATGAGATGCAAAATACTGGATAAAGATGAAACCTCTCTCACGTGGGAAATATGGATATGACAGCAGGTGATACATGAATTGCACTCCCCCACAGAAGAAGCACGGCAGGGGAGCATATACTCACGCTATGACACCATCTCGGCCAGCACGGTTCATCATACATCCCACCTCTTTCTAACACGGAACATCAACGTTGGCTTGGCGAAACGTGATAGCCGACTGGAAATGCAGCTGCCTGCTCGGCCATCAGATAGTCCAGCCATAAGAGGAAAAGATACGGTCTTTTATTTCTTTCTAATGGGTGCGAATAATACAAAAAAAGACCTAAAAGTGAGAAGCTCTGTACGATGAAACCTTAGATGTTGCCTTTGTTTCGTAGATCCAAAATATCGTATTTTTGCTTCGTTCGAATTTTGTTGCTCCTCTCTGATATAATGTTAGATTGGCAAAACATATATAATGGCATGTGTCTGCATATCCATATATACATATATATAATATGTGTGTTAAGATGATTCTTTACTTGTTTGTCAACGGACGGTATTTATTCAAAATCTCAAAAAAGAATAACAAAATCGTGAATCATCTGTCAAATTATATCTCGAAGTTGAGCTGCTGTATGAAGTTGGATTTGAATTGAAAGATGTGAATCATCACGATTATTTAACCGGATCTTTTGTTTGCTGTTATAAAGAGATCGTGGCCGTATTCGTTAACTGTGGGAACACCTCCATTCAAGGAAGAGCCGCGCCAGAAAAGGAATTCTTATTACGCGGTGGGTCCAAATCAAAAGCAGGTCTTCGGATCGAGGAGTGAAGATAGGAAAGAAGACAAAAAGTCAAATAAGAAGTTTTTGGTTTTAGGGTTTTCCTCTTATGCACGGCCACGCGGTTCCTTCAGCCGAACAGACGCCGCACGGGGGCGGTAGGGGAGGAGGAAAAGTGCCGCTCGAAGAGAAAAGGACGCTTGTTCGCAGCCGTACACGAGAATTTTGCTTTGAGCTTAAATACGTGATGACTTATGCCATGAGTTTAAAACATTCAAACGTGCAAGTAATTATAATTACTCCGATTATAGTTGATTTTTTACTGTTGAAATTTCTCTTGGTAAATGTAGGTATCAATACTTGAACCGAATCACGTAATTATTTAACATCCTTATTATATCTCATTTATTTCTCTCTTATATTTCTATATTGACTTAAATTGTAAAATCCTTTCATTTTCACATTAATATTATGACAATCGCTATTTAATGAATGATTACAGACAAGGTTTGTCATGCATTAGATGGAAGAAGAAGAAAAGTATCTTTTGCATGAGTTTATTTTATTGGTTGGTGACTAGGTCCGTTTTTTATGGTTGAATTATTCCTATCTCAATTCTACTTGCACATCCATCATAGCCACCGAAGCTTCTAACTATGAAACTTCTGTATCCATAATTAGTAATGTGAAATGTTTGGTGATACCACATTTAACAACGCACTTGAGATTATTGATGAATAAGATACTATTTAACCAGTCATGAGAGTGCAATTACATAAGATGAGTAGGTTATCCTTCATTCGAGGACAACATAATCCTCTCAAACGAACTCAAAATTGAGAACCTAACAAGACAAATTTGTAATTTTCGTATGAATTATGTTCAAAGGAGGGTATCATAGTAATTGTCTCTGCTCAGCCTTCCAAGTAGCAAGAGCTTGACATATAATATAGTCCAAGTTATGCTTATATATAGGTACACTTGTCAAAATGAGTCCAAAACTCGTTTAATAGTCCAAAAGTATTTAAATAGGTCATAACAAATTTTACATGCCAACATAAATGGGTCTACAAAACAAGCATGCCAAATAAGTGAGTTATAAATGGACCCATTGTGGACTGGTTTACAACCTACTTAAAAGTTAACCCCTTTAAGAGGCCTCTACCTTTTTAAATTAGCCGATTGTTATCATTTATTTATTTATTTATTAGCTATTTAAAAAATTATTCTTTTTCTTTTTCTTTCTTTTTTCCCTTTTAAGTTGAACGAGAGTTGCCAACCAACTCTCACCGATTAGAAGCAAGGGTTGGCCAACCATAGGCAAGGGTTGGCTAGCCTGATTGGTCAGCCTTTGTTAGCAATGGGCAAGGGTCATGACCTTTGCCCAGACCTAGCGAGGGCCAAGACCCTCGCCTATGGTTAGCAAGGACTTCGAGGCCTTAGGTAGGTCTAGGCCAGGGCTCAGCCCTCGCCAGACATGGAAGAGGAAAAAGGAAATGAAAGAATAAAAGAACAAATATTAATTGATTACAAAAAAAATATCAATTTTTAAAGAGAAATATAACAAATTTTCACTATTATTATATTAAGGGAAAGTGTTTTAGCAATATTATTACTTTTTAAAAAATCATAAGAAACAAGTTATCTTAGATTTGGTTAAATTTTAAAGTATTTTAGCATTATTTGATATAGGCCAGGTAGGGTATAGGTCAAGTCGATTGTGAGTTGAGATTTTTGCATTACAAATAAATGAGTTAATAGATCCATTCGAGTCGAGTCATCCAAACCCAACCGAAATCAAGGTACCCTTTTGACCTATCTATAGATAGGTTACTCAGGTCGATATTTTTATTGATTTTATAGCAATCCATGATAGATCAACCTAATCAAAGAACTAAATAGTCCTACAAAAAAAACATAAGAAATCAAAACGAGAATTAAAAAAAATCGTATAATGTCCAACAAATAATCTTAGAATTTTGTGCTCAATGAACTAAAAAGACAAAATTGACCTCCTTGCAAACTCATTTTAGCATTTTGCTTAGGGTTTGGGTTGGTTTTGAGTGTTTTGGTGGGTGTGAGAATTTATAATCTAGGAATAGTCATTTTTTTAAGAAAAAATGACATTTTCATAATTAGGGATACTAGAATAATTCGTGTGAAAGTATAAAGTTGCGTCCAAAATGTAAAACTCAATTATGTATTTGAAATTTTCAAAAGTAGTGAAAGATAAGTAGAAACTCAAGTGAAAGTTAAGCATTGTTTTTTATATTTCCCTTTTACTTTAGCATGAATGTTTCTCTTTCTTTGTGAAAGACAAAGATGTTCTAAACTCGGGCTTGACTTATGAGTCGCCTCTTTTTCTTCTTTTGATACTCTTTTTTGGCTAGAGTTTGCGAGTCACATTGGAGCGACACTTCCACAAAGTGGGTTGCATAAGAATCTAGTCAATCTCGAGCGCCAAATCACGTGGGATCCACATAAATTCAACGATAGAGATGCATTGATCTCGTCATCAGTTATTTGACTCCATCAGTGTTTCCTCCCAAAGAATGATACAAAGCTTTATTGCGGTTTTTGTCTTTGGCGCTGCTCCATATTAATTTCATTGGCATGTGAATTTCTTTTGCAAGAGCATTTGCTTGGCATCTACTTCTCTATATGTGCTTGTCTGAATCATTCGTACATATTCGACTCGTTTATGTGATATCCTTTAAAATCAAACCCGAAGCTTTTTGTTAAATGAGTTGTGCAATACCCTTATAAAGTTATGTTTAAGAAGGGTGTTACCATGACTGGGTGTATCAAACCAAATCACACTGACGCATACAATATGTCGACTCGGCTAGCTAATTATGTCCAAGCTTGTCATTAAGTCATAAATAGATTAACAAGGTCAACTAGCAAACAGCATGTTTGTTGTTTGTGTACGAAATGATTAATCTGTCTAAACTCAATTTAGATACGCTTGCGATCAAGCATCCTTGTCACGTCATTTTAGCAAGTTGTGTCGAAAATTGGCCATCTAGCAAAGGGAAGCTACAACTTTTTAGCTCGTTTTACCTTTTTCCTTCACGGTCGCTGCGCAATGTTCATAACCTGCTCAAAATTATTTATTATCTTGGCTCTTCATTATTCTGAGAAAAGAATAAAATCTATCTTTCGATCAATAAATATATTTACCGGTTGGATTTCGGTTCGGGAGTTTCTTTTATATTTGTCAGTTATTCTAACACCAATAGAGAGAATAAATTTACAGAATACTTAAATTAACAGCTTAGCCGATTGTGCTTGGTAGCATTTAACCATTTTCCTTGCCACACTCGAAATCAAAGTTGGTGTTTCGAGCTTCAAGAAACGATGGGAAATCATGTAGGACATTCCGGCACGTTTTTGTAAATTTCAGATGTTTAATACTAAAATCACTTAAATTGCGAGAGCCGTAGGAGAATAAAAATGAATGTGTATAGATATCAAGCAATGCCATCTTGTTCCTCAAAACTTCATTTGATATCACGTTTAATAAAAGAAAGAAAGGTTGAATTGAATTCTATGTACCCGTTAAAAGCCGAGGTTTCCAAGTGGCTTTTCTTTCTTTGTTCTCCTTCTCACTTTCTAATTTTTTATGGAAGTGATTTCAGAACCGCCATCAGTAGCAAGGGTCACGCGGAAGAAAATTATGTTCAATCCAATGCGAGTACTGCATGTAGAAATGGCATGCGTTTAATTTTCTAGACAGTTCAATCTGACTTACAATTTATGAGATTGGTGTTTATACCGGCAGCTTCTATCACTAGTGAATAAAATTGCAGGCATTGACTATTCATTTCAAGCGATTAATCGAATCAATTTTTTCGCAAGTACCGCACCCCCATAAGCACGTTCATACTCTCCCCTTGGGCAATTTAACAAGACCGATAGCAAAGATCAGCTAATAATGCTTACGTTCCATCCGAATCGTCGCAAATCCTACTAATCGCAACTCAATTTCTTGCGTCCTTTGAATTTAAACCAGTGTAATACTAGATTGGCCACTAATTTAGAAGGGTTAGAAATCCAATAAGACCGCGAAAGATGGCCTCGCTATGAACCTGATATTCGGGTTCAGAAACTTGCCTATGCCCTATTAAACTGACTCCCATCCATTGATCTCTCTCTTTATTTTCTTAAGAATATGCTTTCAAACATGAAATCGATCACAAACCGAACACCGTGGCCTCTCAATAATTTCAAACTAAACTTGTACAATGACCAAAATAACCTTTGAATTGGGGAATTGCCTAACAAGCCCTCCCAGACCTAACCGACCTGCCCCTGAACGATACTACTTACACGTCAGAACATGAAATGCGACTTCGGAAGGCTAGTTGCTTGGCAAAAACAAAGCCAGTTCCACTACATTTCTCCTTGCAGGCTCGGCTAATGAGATTGTTCATGCAGTCATTTTCTTGCACGCTAGTAGTATTTGCGTAGGGTAGCAAGCCAGATAGTAGACATAGTCATGCAAGTCCAAATAGAGACACCAAGACAGTCGCGAAACTCCAATCTGGCCTTTCTTAACGTTTAATTTGGGAAATAAAAAAAACGTTCACAACATTTACATATTTCTAAAAGGAAAAACTTCGAAAACTCTAGCTGCCAAAGAATCTATCCGTCCTCCGCGGACGCTTTAAATGATTAAACTGCGGCGACCACCAGATTTTCATCAACGGATGGCTAATTTGATATGATACAAGTGACTGGATAACAGTAAACCTCTTTTGTGTAGCAAATATCGAACATGGAAGCAGGTTGATACATTAATTGCACTAACTTACGTTGAACATGCATGGTAGTGACGCATTCTCATGCTATGACACACTCTGGTCCAGCACAGTTGATCATATATCCCACCTCTTTTTAACACGGAACATCAAGACTGATGAGTTAATGTCGTCTTGTGGCACTTGGAGCATGAACTGAACTTTCATCTTCATCGGCGCTGTCTTCGCTTTGCCGCCTTCATCTCCAACCTACATCAAGATGCTCTATGAAGTCAAAATTTCATCCCTTACTCTTAAGGAACTTTAAAAAGTGATTCTTAGGCGAAAAGCCCTTCAGAGCAAAGGAGGAACAGCTCAGGCAAATATAAAATCCCTAACTTTAACTCACCAGGCACTAGGAAATACTTTTTCTTTCATGTAGGAAATATATAGGTAATTAACTCCATCAGAATGCAGAAGCTATTCACATCAGACTAATCTAATATAACTACCGAATAGAGAGAAATGTGCCATTAAGTACAGCAACTGTTAGAACCACAACAGAGACTTCTTCCCAGATTTGTGATTTCTCAATAACTAATTCCACTAAGGGGGATAAGGCTTTTCGTATCGTTATCATAGTGTTTTTACTCATATCAATGCCCTCACATATAGCACTTACCCAAAGAGATGCCCAACCTAGGCGGACCTCCGAATCATATCCAGCCTTAAACTTGAAATCCTTGCCATAAGTTTGCTTGTAAACTGCACTCCAGTAATCGGTATCGAAATTGTACAAGTAGCTAACCATTGAACAAATAATATTAATCATAACATGTCCCTCCACCAGAAAAATTAAGTTGATATGAAGTACTGAAAGAGATAAAACAACGGATGCAGCTAATGTACAAAGTTTACTGACATAGTAAAAAATGCCTAGGTCAGAAAACAAAATAAATGAACACAGCTTAAATAATGGAGAACCTTTTACAATACTAGCAAGTAAATGTAAATCGATGGTTAATACCACCTCACTGCCTCTGTTTATGGGACTTCATACTCTACCTGCATATTCATCATCAAGAAGTATATGCCAGTTTGGGTATCGATGACAAAAGCATTGCTTCAAAGGCAGAATTCCATACAAATCATCACACGTAACATGTCCAAAGACTAATCATGGCTAATCAAATTGACTGAGTCTGTCACTGTTTTTTTTTTTTTTCCATTGAAGAATTTGAACATGAGCCAAACAGAAAAGTCAAGTCAGGAATTCTGGAAAAATGAATGTCTACCTAATCACTTTTTGCTCATGGTCACAAAACCAGTTGCCTGAAGTAAACAATATAGCTGATGGGCTATAGGCAACACCTACTGCCAAATTCATCATTTAAGTGCTAGATCTTATAATCAGACTAGGTGACTAATAGGTGGGACCAAAAAGCACAATGAAATATTCTAACCTCAACTTGCTAGAAGGGCTAAATCTACGCTTGAGCGCAACTGAGAGAGCATTTGAAGGCAGAGAAATGGTTGGGATAAATGACATCTCCTCATCCTGCAGTTAACACGACGCTCTCCACATTAGGGCATGGAATATGCTCATACGGAATGGAATGAAACCATATTGAGCAGTAAATCCCTAGACTAGGATAAAAGATTTACCCAATAAAAGAAAAAAAGAAGCCCCACAAGTTCAAAAAAACACAAAAGCCGAGAGGAACCACCTTAAAAGAATATCTTAGTTTCAGTTCTTCGTCTGCATATTGGGCAGTGCACACTCCATTCCAGATTTGACTTTTAAGAATCCCATTTACTGACAATGTTTTCTTCACTTCCTCCTCTTCTCTTTCTTCCAGTGAGATTTCACCAAGAGGGAACTTTAGTGTTGCCCTTGGCTATAAATAAGGATAGCAAGTCAATACAAGAATGATTAGACAGTGCTAAAACATATAATCATAAATGATTCAGCATAAGTGAGATGGAGGACCTCCTCCCTGAGATATGGACTCGAAAATGTCACCGAGAAAAATCTTTCAAAATAATGCCTCAACAGCATGAAACTTCTAATCTTCTCAAGTCTGATGCTATTTTCTTAAATTGAAAAGATCTTGTGGCTCAGAACATACACATTTCTGAACTGCAAGAGAAGTGGAAAGAAAATCCTCCAACAAAATTGCAGTTGCTTGGTAGAACAATGCAAAAACTAGATCTCATGGGCATAGTTTCAAACTGAATTGAGGCTTATTGGCCCATTGTTTAGCACCTGTACCCTTCTGTTTTTCCTTGTGTTCAAGTCAAGGCAACGTACTAGCCTCACAAGCATATGGACAATGAGTAACTATTTCATAATCAGCGATGAGCCATTGGAAGCGGTCAGTGACAAAAATGCACCTCAAAGAGGCGACGACAGGAGTACACAGCTCGTTGTTATAAACCAGAGGTTACATAAGCACAGATAAAGTTACTTCAACAACTTTGCAAAGGGAGGGATATACTAACCAATCCCACAGTAGGTACAGGAGATGACAGCTCGAGTGCATAGCCAGGTTCTGCAAGGTCTGCAACCAACGATACCTCTCCTCGCTGTGCCTGATCAAGCGAAAGACTCAGCAAAAGTTAAGTAATGGCCACAAATCGCAAGCTCAGCAGATAAGGCTACAATTCAAGACCAACACGCTTTTACTGAAATACAAGCTCACAAAATTAACACATTACTCTATATATTTTCCATCTGATGAACAGTAATCAAGCTCAAAGTTAGCACCTTTAAAATACATTCCCAATCAGGCAATATGGAATTCAATAGAAATTGGAGTAAAATCGAGGTCAAAGGAAGGATCGACAGACCTTGATATCGCGCTCGGCTTTGAGATGCAACCTCGGGCCGAGGTCGAGCGCCGACTTGACGAGCGCGTCCTGCTCCTCGACGTCGTAGTGTATGGAGAGGTGCTTGGAGACGAAGGCCAGCTGAGGCTGAATGATCTCGCCCCTCTTGTCGTTGCTGAAGGAGAGCTTGAGCTTAGCGAGGCCGTCGAGGAGCTTGCAGGAGACCTTGTGGAGGAAGACGGAGCTTTCGCTGTCGTACTCGGAGGTGACCCGGAGGGCCGGCCTCCTCGGGAACGGGAAGAGGATCCGGGGCTGCTGCGGCGGCAGCGGGGGCTCGGAGCTGAGCGGCGGCGGCGGAGGCGGGGTAGAGGGCGGTGGGAGTAGGTGGTAAGGGCTCGGAGGAGACGGTGACGAGGAAGGGTCAGCCATCGATGTCCTCGTGTTAGAGAGAGAGAGTGTTGGGGGGGGTGTTTTGTGTACAGCTTTTTTCTGTGTTTCCTTTTTTTTTGTGGTTAATTGAGCGGAAAATGGATTTGATTTTTGGATGATAGCGCGGGCGGGGACTTTCCAATCCTAAATCCATATTATAGTTTGAGAAAATTTCAAAAAATAACTCAAAGTGTTGTCATTTTCTGAAATAAAAATATGAAATAGATATTATTTTATAATAATTTAAAATGTCATTTTTATCTCAAATAAAGATATGAAATGGTGGTTATGTGCAATTGTAGTTAGATCTCTTTTAGATTAATTAATTACTTTAAACTCCTACTTAAAATATAATATATTTATTTAACACAATAAAAACACTTTAGACTCTTATTTAAAACAGAATCAACTCGATATTATTTGGGTTCTTATTTGGAATTTTTCAAGGAGAATATATCTTAAATTTTGAACCCTTTTATTGTATTTAAAGTTGTTTTTCCGAATTTTTAGGGAGCACGCTTTTTCGCTTTTTATTTAAAAAGGAAAAAAGATATAAATAAGAAAAAAAAATAGAAAGGGGGAAAAAAGGAGTGGAAGAAGATGGCCCATGCAGGTCTCGAACCTGCGACCTTCGCGTTATTAGCACGACGCTCTAACCAACTGAGCTAATAGGCCGCTTGCGATGTTTTCTCTTCTCTTTATATATATTATAAGTTTTAAGGCTAATAAGGGCGGATTTGGATTCCCTGACGTCGCTTCAGGAATCCAACGGCTTTTGGGAGGAGGGGAGCGCGCCTTTCGCTAGGGAGGGGAGATTATGGGGATTTGGATCGCCTGTTGTCCAATTTCAGCCGCCCCATTTTGAAAAAGTTTAAAATAAATCAAAAATTTTTTTGACTTTTTTTTAAAAAAATTTCCAGCCGCCCGATTGGAATCGAACGACTGAGAAGTAAAAGACAGCACCCTGCTGTGTGCCGTACGCACAGCAGGCAATCTGTTTCTAGATTATGGACGGCCAATAGGGAAAAGAGTCACCTGATGCAAGTCAGGTGATCCTTTTTCCATGAGGACGGGTTTGGCCGCATTTTTGTTTTCGTAAATAACTTTTATTCAGAAACATTTCCTTTTTATACTTCCATTTCTTGCGCGAAATTTCTTAAGTAGAATATGCATCTTGTGATTGCATGAAATTTCTATTTCCAATGTGAAAAAGAGCCGAAATGCGTTTAATATAATCCTAAAAACTTTCTATTTCCAATATTTTTCTTTTTATTTTAATTATAAATTTTTCAGCGGGGTGAGGAGTTAACAATTCATAACTTAATTAATCAAGATATTCCAAGATGGACATAAAAAAAAATCTCATGTAATAGTTAGTAAAAATATAGATGGTTGAAAATAATAGGTGCATAAATCTTTCAAGCTTTTTTAGCTGCAAAAAGAAAAGCGAACATTGCCTAATGGAATAGGTAAGGAGAAAACAACTGAGGATGGGAGCCATCCTCAAATTGAGGTGCTTATTTGCACAAACTCATCAAACTTTTGAGCAAATGACACTAGAAATCCATGGAGCATGGGTTTACTCAACTGCTATGAACATAACGATAATAGTATAACCTATTTTCAACTAGTCAAATCCATATGTACATCATAAGCCCCCGACATAAATCTTCAATAACTATTTAACTTTTGGAAGTGTTTAAAGAAAACTTCTCTAGTAATTTTTGAGCACTTCGACGTTCCCGTGGATACATGATGTTCAAAACTTCTAGATTCTTTCTTAACTTTGATGAGGAAACGTATAGAGATATAAAGAGAGCTCAACTAATTGATTGGGAGACAAACGGAATGGAAAGTGGAGAGCATTAAGCCCAATCTTTTTCTTCCTTTTCTTCCCCTCGCATAAAACAGGAGGAGAAAAAAAAGAGGCTTCCTTCGATCTACAAATGGGACGTGCTTCTCTACTCTCCCCTTCACCCACTTGCGAAGTTTCTTGCACAGAATGCTTGCTGCTGGGCAGTTCACTATGAACTATGCTCAAAAGGAGGAGAGCCCATGCTTAGCAGATTGACGCTGCTCCCGCATCTCCCCACCATGCTTAGAGATCACGTGTGAATGCACAACATTGGGAAATCAGTCGTCGCTGCTTTCGACTATTCAAAAGCAGAAGTAACTTCCTCGATACACCGCCTCGGTTATGCCATCTCCGTGTGTGACGGAGCTTAGATGAAGAAACCCGAACAGAAGTGACACTGAGCGATGCGATGCTATGCTCACCCGACATCTCATTGTCAACTCCCGTTGCGTGCACAATACTTTCAAGTATGATGCTGACTATACAAACCATCCCAGAAATATAGCTAGTGACCATATAAAACTTGAGGAATAACTTAAGACTCACATGTTCAATGACAAATGAATTAACGGAAGAGAAAACCATTGAATGGAAAGGAAGATCTGACTCCACCATCTATCACATGCGTAATAAAAGACCACATCTCATCTTAAACCTGCAAAGTTTTTTCCTCCGAGAAGGATTCATTGTTATCTATTAAAAGATGACTCAAATGTGTTGAGCTTAGTTGTCATCAAGTTGCTCAGTAGGCCAAAACGTACGCTACCGAGCATATCTTCGACCGAATCTCTATACTATCCAACCAAACATTGAGCTTAGAAATGCGGCCTTTCTCAGGCATGCTCAAACTGCAAAATTACAATTAGAACCATGAAAACTTGATGATCGCTAAGCCCTCTTTATGTAAATCACACTTCTATCACAGCACATTTAAATAAATTACTGAGAACCCAATTGGGGCACGAAGGCAGATACATACTCTTCATGGGCAGAGCCTGCTCCATATTCTGTCACAGACATCCTATGTCGCATGAATATGAAAGAGCATGCTATATGAAGTGCCTCATCTCCAAAGTTATCCCACTTTAGGCCTATCCATAAGTTTAGTTGAGATAGAAAATTTTGCAGATGGAAATCGACATGGTGAACCACCTTCTATCAGTTTTTCTTCCTCAGTTCATAGCTCCTCCTAATAGCATGCCAAAATGCAGGTATTGCTATGTCATCAGGCACCTCCTTAAATGACGGGAGATAGTTCACATCTACGATTACATGATCCCGACTTCCATCCTGAACCTGTAATTCCATAGCCCCAACAATAGATGATGAATACAAAAAGTCAAAAAAAATCTAAAAGTTCAGTTTATCACAATGGTGACTAACTTAAACACATGAAAGGGTCAATCAGCAAGGTATTATGCCAGTTCCTCCGCACTCTTTTTTTACCTTGATGATAAAATTCAGTCCGTCAGAATCGAAGTTAATAGTTTGTCGCATACTGTATTTTTGTTGATGTTATTCTTTTACTCAATAATTCATTCTCAACAGAGTGGCCATTGTTATCTGAAGAACAAACTCCTAGTCACACGAATAAGCATGACTTTTTAATTCAAAACACTTGTGTATCTGTGAAAGGAAAATAAGTACATGGCCTCAACCGGAGCTAACTAAACAGGTTATTGTACAATCTCAGATTCCAATATTGGGCTTCCTCAAATTCGACATAGAAATGCAATTTTGGTTATCCTAAGACAAAGAAGATCTTTGTTAGAGGCTAGAAGGGAACAAATGTCAACTTTTATTCAGGAAAAAATGTTGGTCTGGTTGAGGATCCACCAACCTTAGAATCATTCTAAAGTTAGACGAAACAGTAATAGCTTAACAGCTCATTTCTCTCCTTTAGAAGTATAGTAATGCATACTTGCATCTCCATGAGCCTAGGAACTTTTGAATTGATAACATTCGAGATCCAACAAGATTATACAAAAAGTTACTTACGACAACATCAAAGCCAAAGATGGTCAGGTCAAGCCTTTGGGAAAGCCACTTTGCAGCACCAGTGACCAGATTAAGATTGAGAGACTCAGCAGAAGTGGCGATAGAGTCATCACCACTAGACTGAGTGTTTGTGGCAGTAGGTAGAGATCTTAAACTGTAAAAGAAAATCTTCTGTCAGAAGCTAATGTCAATTATT
Organism: Melaleuca alternifolia; assembly: GCA_019926035.1. Taxonomy (NCBI): domain Eukaryota; kingdom Viridiplantae; phylum Streptophyta; class Magnoliopsida; order Myrtales; family Myrtaceae; genus Melaleuca; species Melaleuca alternifolia. Next base: position 120,501 of record JAGKPW010000322.1, read on the forward strand.
TTAAATATTTCCAAAGACACCTGTATATACAAAAGCAATGGCACATGCTCTCTCTCTATATAAATCAATGATCAAGTAAGCAAAAGAAAGACGTAAGAATGACCTGTCAAAGATTAGAGGTTGTAGTCCGTTTCTTTCGGCTAATTTCATCAGCGTATGACCATTTGGTATAGATTTTTTAACGGCATGGAAAACTTTATCTCCCAGGACATAAAATTTATACAAGGTTGAAGAATGATTGACGTACTCCTGCAGTATAAGGCATCATCCCAATTACAGTAACAAAGATCAAGATATCTTAACAGTCAATACAGAGATATTCCAGAGAACTAATAACCCAAAACGAAGCATAATAGGGAGTCCATGATTGGATGTCAAAATCATCCAATTTGTAGGTGATGTTACTAGACTATGCATAACTAAACCAGGCAAGGCTACATAAATCATCTAAAAGGTACCTGAATAATTGCTGGAATTGGAACTTTCAAATCCTTGAAATCCTCCACTTTGAACACAATCGCCTGGTAGATAGGCCAAGAGGACTCATCATTCACATGCTAGAAATTCACTGCTATAAAGTGATGATAAGCTTGTACAAAACACATGCTGAGGCAAATATGCACTATTTTATGCCAAAGAAAGGTACATATAACTAGTTTACTGTAGTAGCAAAGAGAAGTTAAAGTTTGTCAGCAACTTCTTCCACTAAGTGGTCAGCTAGTTATGCTCACGGTGGGACCATATTCATAAAAATCAGATTTGGCGATGCTAGTGAGGAGGGCCACCGTAATAAATACCAACGATGTGCTAAAGACATTAAGGAAGTATGTGGAGTGATTAGAACTTATACAGGATCTAATGAAGATCAACTGCAACGACACAATGTAATTCCTACTACTAACCCCACTTAGTGGGATAAGGCTTTGTCATTGTTGTTTTTTATTGAGTAAGATTTAGAGCTCTCCAATGCCTTGTCGCAGAAGGGAATTGGAGAACCTTCACGGATACATAATTTCTCATGGTCAATAATATTTCTCCCATATTTTCTCCTTTTCATTTAAAAGAAAAGGAGAAGCATCTTTTATGACAAACATGGATTTCAAGTGTATAAAGTCTCCCTATTTTGTTTAATATAGAAAATTTATAACTGTTCCATGAAACATCAGGCAACTAATAAATGCATATAAAATAGAGCATGAACAGCAGAAATGGAATAGCTACTCTAGGACCACAACTTCATTTGATACGAATTGAAGTTGAAGTTGCATAACCAGGGACAAAAAAATATTAGTACCATACTATGAGCATCAGCTACTCCACAGGCAACTTGTGGTTTTACTATGCAGGGAGGAGATAGCTTTGCTTCTGAAAGTCTTGTTATCAATTCAGGCTCCTTAAAAGTATCAACCTGCCCACGTATAAAACTTTAGATCAATCTAGAGGTGATATCTACAAATTCTACAGAAAATCAGAAATGGCCAATTTAGCTTAAAGTGCCTAAACTGGAACATATATTTACAATACTTATGGATGCAGTTTAAGATAGTGATTTCCAATAAAGAGATATCCAGGAATGTTAACAATTTATGCTTGCTGAAAACAGACACCATTAACAAAGAACCTTGAGATAATGGGGACCCCTGATTCTATGACTGTCCTCCATGCTGAGATCCTGTAGTCCACAAAGTATATTTTGCATCTCCAGTCGATCCAATACAGGGTAAACTTTATCAAATGGATCGATGACACAACAATGTGGATTATGTTCCAAGTACCTGCAAGAAAAAATAACATGGATAGTGACACGAGATAACCTCTCATTTCTCTAACACCACAGAGTTTGCTGGTCCTTTTGTCTCTAGTTGCCTAGTTTAATAACAATTGGAACAGAAAAGCAAAGATGCGCAAGAATAGTGTTCCCTGGTATGAGATTTTCCTGCATTAGGTAAGCCAGGTGCCAGCAAAGCACATCACGATGAAGCTCACCAGCATTATGAGTTAAGTAACAGTGACTTGCACTTGATAAGCTAAGCATAATATAGAAATGTAGATCATTATCAATTGAAACTTTGTCATCACAATTAGGTGAAAAAAAGTTTGCAAACAACTGACAAATATGCATTGCAGTCGTTTATACAATGAGATGTATTTACATACAAATTGCCACTAGTAGTAGAAGTTACCTTTTCAGTTCTTGCATGCCTTCAATGTAAGTAACTCTTTCAGTTAGTTCCAAAGAGCTGTCTAAGTTGATGCATAATATTTCATCAGAAGCTTTATGAAGAACCAAGTCGACACCTTGTAATTGAGAAACTAGTGGAAGGTTGAAGATCAGAGGCACAAAACTCAGCCCATTTTGACTAGGATACATTGGGAATGCCCCCCTCTGCAACAGCAACCAAACCATCTTTGTAAAAGTCTTTTTTCCAAGAGTCTGGAGACTTCAAAGTAAAGATGAGGAGCAGCATTCAATCAAAGGACATATGACAGGACCAAAAGCACTTTCACCCGTTTCAGATGATAACAAGGATCAGAATTTCTTCTGTCTTTTTTAGTTCACCAGTTTCAGAAAGTATATGAAGGTGCTTCAAAGTATAGGCTCTTCAGGGGCCAAGAAACATTTCCATGAAGTGTTACACCTTAATAAAAGCATCCTACTCCACGATTTACTCCTTTGATAAACACAATGTCATATTTTCTTCATACTGGTGCACATTTTGCGTGTAACACCTACAATTCCAATCAGCAATGGTTCTAACTTCCTTATGGGGTTGCTCACCTTAGCAAAGTCTTCTTCACGTGATGGCTTCATAATGTAACCGACTCTCAGTACACCATTCCCACTTTGCTTCAATGTGCATTAAGATCAAGAATAAACATGACATAATGAGGACTGCACTTGAAGTGACACGATAATAGGAACAGCTATCAAAGATTTGGATACTAATGCAATAAACTACCTTCTTAATTAAGTTGCATATAGTCAAAGGGAGCTCTCCAAGCATGTTGATAGGCAAGTCCCAATTCTCATACTTACTGCTGCTATTGAGTTCTGAAATGGAAAAGGTTAGCAGTTTTGAACAATAACGAATGGCTAGCTAACACCACGACCAAATTAAAATGGTATATTTGCCTATATTGAAAAGCTTAAATATATAGAAAGAAGGGATAATATTATGAAATTGAAGAATATCACATATGGCAGCAAAGAAAACCAGCAGCCATGTTTTCATAGTGACCTGGAATTAAACTAGTTCACCTGCTAAGGCTCAACTAAAGAATGGGTTGAGGTCACCTCTCAAGTTCATTGTCGAGCATGAGTAGCTAAACTATCAGTTAAGTCAAGTGGAAATTTTAAGACTGGTGCGTCTAGTGAGCCTACTCAATAAGTTCAATTTGTATGTTCTACAATTTGATATACATACATTTAGAAATGAATCAACAAGTAGCTGTTGAGACATCATTTTAAGAAAGAAGCAAGTGGTATACAACGTCACTTACGAAAATACTGCTTCCAGCATGCACTAGTATTCCTTCTGTAAGCCTTAGTTTTATAGCCACCGCCAAGTATTATCGAAGAATTACTAAGTTAAGTAACAAGCATTTTGAATTTTAGAAGGTTGCCGAGAAGGAAAATGAGATCAAGATCTAGATGGCACAAGTAATTATGATCAGAGAAATCTACATGATACTGAAGTACACCATCTGCTTCTTATATCATACATGACATGCTTCTTGAGCTGTAAACCAAAATTTGATGTCCCAACAATTGCCTTACTCCACCCGTCTCCACAACATACAGAAAGGCAAGCAAGAAAGCAAATATCATGCCACTTACTGACAACAGTAGTCAACCAACCGCAGCTTCTCAATCTGACGCAGGTTTCCTTCTTACTCTCAGAGACCACGTACAGTATATTCCCTTCAGTTTCCCCCCAAGCTTCGCCAATATCATGTGTTGCATCATCTTTGGAGTGAGGATTGAAGCTAAAGTAATCAAAGGAGTAAGTCGTTGCCAGCTTTTTCAAAGAACCTACCTACGCTAAATCAAGCAGACAAGACTGTTTATAGCTGTGTAACCAGAATAGAGTTAGTTATTAAGGCATAAAAAATGGCAAGAGGCAGAGCATCAACTCTCATAAATATACGACCGAATGCAAAGACAAACACAGACAATCAGAAAATAACTCTGTAATCAAGATAAGAGACGAGACGAGTAGTAAAGCAGAGGCAGCAGAAGTTGAGCCCTATATTGGTTGAGGCAGTGAATACCCATGCACTTCCCACATACACCTTCCCAGATGCAATACAATGAACAGAATCAGATTACTCTGTAAGCCGCATGAAGGCCCACTTAAAGTCGACATTCCCACCAGGTGGAGTTGGAAATTAGCATGCAAAGGCATTCCTTTCTATGCAAATGAAATTACCAATGCCAAAGTGACACAGACTATAGCTTCCCTATTTTAATGTTCCCAAGCAATTCGTATCTAAAAAAACGCGATCTAAATTACCTTCTCAGCTGACGCATCGTCCTCGTTCAAGATTCCCTGCGAAGATAAACGAACAGATAAATACCTGTAAAACCCACGATCAAAATCAAAGACAAGGGGAGACGAAGAGGTCTTCCCGCAGTCTTCCATTGAAGAAGTAGATAAACCGGGAGATCAATGGAAAGGACACAACACATGCAAATTCGATAACCAGACATGGCAAAGACAACCGAGTCAGAGCAGTCAATTTTAGAAATCGCTTGGCAATTCTCCAAGCAGGGCCCAAGTGAGAAATGGGGACGATGATGGGGCCGAAACGGAAAGAACCGCATGGGCATGCGAGATGCGAATCCACGACCAATGCACACGCAAATTGCCGGCTAAGAAGAGGGGAAGAGAGAGAAGAACCGTGGGGATCTGAGAGTGGCGAAGCCTGCGGAGAAGAGGTTCGACGTCCGGTTGCAGAGGGCAGCCATCTCCGCGCCCAGCTAACAGCACCGACTCGTCCAGAATCACTCCTCTCACTGCCCTCGCCATTCTCTCCGTGTCTGTTGAACACGTCTCGCTTTGTGCGCTTTGAGAGTGACGGAGGTTGAAGAAGGAAACGCGAGTGGAAGTCGTAAGTGGGGAAGCTGATTCTGTCTTAAATTTAAAATATGAACTTTATTATAAACATGTAAAGTTAATACATACTTTATTATAAATATGCTTGCCTCGTCAAGTATCATTTTTTATTCGTGTAAAATTAAAAGATATACTTTACTATAAATTATTCTTTAAATTACATCCTATCTCGTGTAAATCTTCAACATGCTTAGGATTTTGAATCTATTTACTATTGATATATATTATGTTTTATGAGAAATTTTTGTAACATTTTGAACCGTTGCAAATATTGTGAAAGTCAAATTTGGATGAACCTGAGTAAAATCTTTGCGCCATCTTTTTTTATTTTTTTGTGTGATCTTCTTAATTCGGTCTGCAATACACCCTTTTCTCTTCAAATTCATGCGAGGCGTCTGGAGAGGATGCATGGAGTTTCGCATCGGCTAAGCTCGGTTTCATTTACGAGGTGCTCCGCAGAGAGGAGACGGCTCCCCATTTCCAACTGGAGCCGCATTCTTCCATTTCGCGGCCTTCCCAGATGCCGCGATTGCCTTTGTCCTGTTTGATCGCTTGAAGAAACACGGACTCCCCGGAACTCGATGTGGCGACAAGGCGCGCTTTCGCAAATCGTGATCTTATTGGGCGCACAGTACATCACGGAGAGACGAGCGAAACGGGTAACATAAGAATTCATCGTTTCTGCTGATCTCCCTGGTTTTCGGATGTGCGTGCTAGCTCGATTCCTTGTCGTGTTTCAACGTCTGCTTCCGTTTCCGATTCATTCGGGATAAGTTGCAGGGCGGTCAATGATCAACTTAAGCAACTATGCATGATTCCATGATGGCATTGCAGTGGCAGAGTTACTGTGGCTGCATACGGTGCAACACAAGCGCCCTGAGCAACGCAAGTTTCATAGATCAAAAGCGATTTCAGGGCTTGACTGAGGATCTTGTGCGACGAAACGTAACGGTTGAAGCAATATATCTGCATCGTTCTTACCCAGTTACGAGCCTCGAGACGACATGACTAGCCCCTTCCATGATGCGAGAGCCGAAATTGTGTCGGGACTGCAGACAAGACGCGAGCATACTAGCTAGTTCCGACACTGGCGACATACCTAGAACCAAGCATTCAGCCGAGCCGCAGGAACAGCTGATATCGATCCCCGTGTGCTCAAATCATACATCTTGGCGACCTCCATCGTCCGCCATGGGATGACATGCTCCAGTTTCGCGACAACAACGAGCAAAGTCTGCAGAGAGGAGAAATCTGTTAGCCGGAGAACAAGCCCGCAGACGAGACTCTTTACCCCACCTGAATATTTCTTCTAAACTCGACTTGATCTCGAATGAATTATTCACACGGGGCACGAAATCCCAACGAAAATTTCTTCTGAAACATTTCCTGTTGCTACGTGAGCTCGACGGCTGATTCTTCGGTGAATTAGAGCTGAAAATGACTGGTCGGACTTCCGGGACCATTTTCTCTTGTCAACACTCACAAGACCAGACCAAACCATTTCTGCATCAGACAGCTACAGCACATGAACAGCAACGTAGGTGAACATTGAAAACGATTCCAGTGAAGATTTTCGGTCCGAGAGCTGTGTTTGTGGTGAAGGTCCGAGAAGCGCTCCGAAGGTCACATCTTGCCGTCGTTTCCTAAGTTTTTCGCGTTCGAAAATCGATGAACTCTGACCTCCACAGGATTCTAGCGGTCCCCTCTTGCTCAAGTCTGGTTTATATGTACGTCGAGCTCTTCAGCATCCACATTCGCAGGCATCTTCTCCTTTGTTCGCGGCGTGTTCCGAAGGACGGCGACCGAAACAAATGCAAGGAGAAACGGAGGAGAGCACCGCGACACCGTTGTTGCCGAACCAGTCGGCCTTCCAAGAGCTGATCCACAGCAATCCTAACGGTACGTTCATCAGCTTCGCTCTCGGGCTGCATAAAACCATGGAAGAGTCGACCCTTTGTTCTCGTGCGCATTTAACTCGAAAGAACGAACCGATTCACTCATGTATCAAGGCTAATCCCTTGCGACAAGAAGGCAAATTCTGATCCCAAATTGAACTCGAATTCCCCCGGCCAATCCTCATCGCATTCAAATTTAGCCATTCCAACCCCATTTGTCCTTCCTAAAACCTGAGCTACGCTTATTTCAATAATAGAAGCTTAAAAACCCTATGACGCGAGTGGATAAGACCACCCCATTTTGCGAATACATCTCTAGAATTAGAAGTTTCATGAAAGCCCGCTAGTAATGCTCTTTGCATTGAAGTTTCGGCCCTAATGAACACTTCTCGCACATACGCTAGTTTTCCTGTGTTTGGTCCCTAAACCATACACTTGTTGGAGGAAGTCTTGTTTTGATATCATATTTCAACACCCTTAAATTAATTTGGTCGAGATATTGTCTGCTTTGACCCGTTAATATAAAGAATCACAATTGTCTTTTGGCATAAAATGAACACTTTTAAATTAACTTGTAAATCTTGATTTTACGAGTAACATACTAAATTTTCATCCAAATTTCGATGAGGTTTTACCTTTGAATCTGACTACCTCTTCTCCTCTCTAAAGCTTCTCTCTCTCGCTCTGTGCCTCCGTTTCTTCTTGTTTCTTCTTTAGGGTCCCCTCTCTCAAACGTTCAACCCCTTTTTTTCTTTTTGGGTTAGCTTTATGGAGCGAAGTCATCCGACACATGAGGAAAATTCCATCAGGCCCTCTTTATTTTCCAAGAATCAGTTTCACGGGAAAATTTTGATTATTGTGTACGATCCATTTATCGAACTTTCTCAAATTGAAAAGGCTTACAAAGTGGCCCATTTTTGCAGTCTTGATTGCTTCTTAGGTCAAAGTCGTCATGTGGATTTTCAAGAGTTAATGTTGTTGGCATAATTTGCATCTGAGTAGCCATTTAACTCTCAATGCCATTGCACAAGCAGACTCTAGAAGTACCTCTGAGATACCTCATAATCCATTTTACAATAGACCAATGTTCTTTATTTTGAGCCGAAACCTACTGACAATTTCAATTGCATGAGTACTACCTGTTTTTATACAAATTAATAGCATATATCAAACTAGCCACGGTTGTTGCATAAGGAAATTTCATCATGTTTTCCTTCTCTTTCTCACTTGCAGGACACTCCTTATTGCTCAACTTAAAATGGCCAATAAGTGAAGTAATTATGGCCTCGCATTTGCTCATGTTGAATCTCTCTTACATTATTTCAATGCACTTCTCTTGAGATAGCCAAATTTTCGTATTCCTTGTGTCACAAGTAATTCTCATGCAGGAGATTTGCTTACCCAATTCTAAATCTTTCATTCCAAAAACTTACTCAACTCATTTTTTTTTTACTTTTGAATTTCTTAGCATCATGATTGATAGTCATGATATCACCCACATAGAGTAAGAGGATAAAAAGTCATTATCAAAAATCTTTTCATAAAAGCTCAAGAATTAGAATTGCTGTTATCATATCAATGATCTCCCATCATTTATTCAAATTTAATATACCACTTCCTTGACGCTTGCTCAAGACTACATAAGCTTTTTCCTCAACCAGCTTATAAGATGTCCCTTACCTCCAGTTTTAAAACACTATGGGTGTTTCATATTTCTTCTTCTAAATCTACATGGAGAAAACCTAGCTTCCATCACACTACTCAATTTATAATCGAACTCAATTGCCAAACCAGTAATAACTAGAAGAGAATATTTTATTTTCCATTGGTGAGAATATCTCTTCAAAATCAATTCTTCTTCTAACAAAAACCTTCACAACAAGCATAGCATTGAATTAAGAATTTCATCTGTCTATAACTTATACACCTACTTATTTTTTAGTATTCTCTTGCCGTAAGGCAACTTGACCAGTTCAAATTGTTAGGATCGGCGCACAATCACAAATAACGTAAAACGAGAGAGAAAGAGAAAATTGAGACATAAGGTTTTATCTCGGTTCACCCTTAAACTAGGGTTACATCCAGCAGATGATTCCATTATATCAACACCTCACAATTCTCATTACACCACTCAGCAAAAAACAAAAAGAGTATATATAATAGTAGCTATTCATGAGCCCAAATCCAAACTACAAATAAAAAGTTATGCGCTTGAATCGTAAAAGCCATCTAGTGTCCAAGGAGCGATGCCCCCTTAAGACGCTCACCCGCTCAGCGTGGAGCGAGACCCGCGAGCTTTCCTGGCGTAAGGGAATATGAACCACATCCCAATACAAACAAGTAAATCTCATTCAAGGATTTGAGCTCCTCTTGCATGGCTTCATGCTGCTCATTCTTCTAGTTACATGACATAATCTCTTGTCAAGTTTTTGGTTGACTTCATAAGTGAGTAGCACATATTTGTGGGGTTGATACCTCTACAAAGGTCTTGAGACATGAAGGGATCTTCTCGATCAAAGGGTTGCTCTTGCTCAACTTGTTATTCTAGCTCAATTATTTCACCCATTTTAATAGAAGGATCAACATTTCAACCAGACTCAACGACTTCATGATTTTCGCAACTTCCTTATACTTTTCCTCAGTGATAAGGATGTGCTAATATTAACATAATGCTGAGCTATAATCTTTGACTCCTTAACTTCAATGGTTTGATGCTAAAAAAAGAAACCACATCTCAGACAATGTAGACGATCTCTTATGCCGACAAGAGACCTTATAAAAAAAATCCAAGAAAAAGATTAATATGGTCTAAAATCATGAACGGGTCGGGTGAAGACTTTTCGGGCTTGGTGCCCCGACCCGGCTCGGCCATTTACCGGTTCGAGATCAAATTGCAGTTGGCGATAACTTCTGGTCTTCCGTCGTCGGTCGGCTCTCGGATTTAAACGAGAAACTGCGGAAACAGTGGGCTGAGAACGTTGCTTCGCGCTAAATGCGAATTCTCTATTTCGCCCCTTCTGCTTCTTCTTCGTCTCCGACTTCCATCGTAGCATCATCAATCCGAGCTCTGCGGCTGACGATTCCGCCGTTTCCGTTTCCGTCTCCGTCGTCTCCGTACCGTAATATCAGTCGGGAGCGCGAAGGCAAGGTGGAAGCCGGCCCCCCAATGGCCGAGAACGACGGGGAAGACGACTGTGGTGCCCCGAAGTCCAAGCTCGCTGCCCACGTCGATCGGATCAAGCAAGTCGTCCATGGACAGTCGAACGGTACTCCTCGGAGCTTTTCTCGATCTCGGGCGTTGTTCGTTTCTTCTTGCGGTTCTGCTGCCGCGCGTTTACTCTTGTACCGGTCGAATTTCCGTCGTGTCGGCTATTGATCGACCTTTTACTCTCTCTTCAGCTCAATTTGAGGAAATTCGATGCTAGTTTTATTAGATTTGATAGCTGGAATTTCGGCCGATTGACTCTGTTATTCTCCTGTGGAACCTTTATCCTCATGCAAGCACTACTTGGAGGGCTTCTGAGAGAGATGGAGAATCCTCGTAGAGTTAGGTTGATTTTGCAAACGTGCTTTGGTGGAATATTTAATGCCAGTTCCATCATATGAGACATGTTGAGTGGCGTTTTTTGTTATCGCGGGGAAGTTCAAAAGACGTCCTCTTGGACAGACGACTACGAAAATCCTAACGAACCTGCCAATGGAGCCACAGAAAAGCAAACTAAGGATGAATTTAAGGTCAGGTTTGGTCAAAATCGAAGGTTGACTACGTGAATTTAGTCCATATAACTGATGGGTTGATTTCCTTTTGTTCTTTCCCTGGAAATTCAAGGAAGAGAATTTATAGAGATCTTATCTATAGTAGTGAGGTGGAACCTTGGTTGATGCTTTTGTAATGATAAAAGCATTGTGTTCTGTCAAAATTGTTCTGCGACATACCAGTGATTTTGGATGCAAAAATGCTCTTTTATGCAATTTGCTCAGGCAAGATAGTTTTCAAGAGATGGCCGATGAGGTTCTTGGATACATTGGTTGATATAGTTTTACTGGGCCAAAGGCCTCCAATCGAAGAGCCTAAAAGTGAATGTTCTTTTGTTTACATTTTCCTAAGAAGATGGTTTCAAAGGGGAAGAATTCTCAATGCATTATCTATTTTATATCGTTTTTTTTTGGGGTGGGGGAATGTTGGGCAAACTTACGAAGTACAATTGAATACTGTAATATAATAACTCGAGTTCCTCACTTATTAGATGGTTGGGAGAAGTGCTGGGAGCAAGGATTGACCCCTTGGGATTTAGGACGACCGACCCCAATAATTCAGCAGCTTCACCAGATGGGTGCTTTGCCTAAAGGCAGGGCTCTTGTTCCTGGATGTGGCACTGTAAGTGGTACCGTCTCTTCAATTATTGAGCAACCTATGAGATCCAAAGCGAATATTGCTGTTTTAGCTCTTATGATGGATATGGCAGGGCTATGATGTGGTAGCTATTGCCTGTCCTGAACGTTATGTTGTGGGAATGGACATATCAGAAATTGCCGTAGACAGAGCAATACAGGTAAGAACACTTCTTGGGCTCGAATTTATGCATCATGCTGGTGACTGGGCATTGCATCCTTGCTTTCTTTTGGGTGTAGTATATACTGTGTTTTCCTCTGGTTTCCTGTATGTAGCAAGTCGTTTCAATATCCCATGAAGATTGCAATCTGACACTTTACTATTCTTTTTGCTCAAGTTGCCCTTGTGGGACTACACATCTCTGTGGCTACTATCAGTGGGAAATGCCAGGGACTAGAAATGATGCATTTCCTTCTAAGTAGTGCCAGTTCCAGCGGCATATCAGCTGCATAATTTTGTCGCATGATTTTGACTGTTGGAATGATGTGACATGCTAAGAACCAAGAGATTGTTGCTTCACTGCTTGCTAGTAATGTCCCTTTACCTGTAGATAGACATTAGCAGAGAATCATTTGAGTGGAGCATTATCTCTTCTATGTTTCACAGAAGATTTGGTACCAGAGCACCATTTTGTTTATTCTATTATCCATTTATGATGGTGGATTAGTTCGCCTATGCTTGGTCTGTTCATCAATTAGGCAACCATATAGCATGCCATCATCTACTTCTATTCTTGAGATTAGTGAAGGATGCCTTTAAATTCCAAAGTGAAGCTCTTGTGCCAGAATATGCTTTGTATGATTTTTCTTTTCAGTTAGTGTGTTTCATGCCCTTGAAAAAGCTGATGTTGTCTGGAACTTAAGTTCATGTTCCATAGTGAGATGCTTGCTTAGCTGACACTCTTTGCCAAAGTCTCATTCAACATCTTATGCATGAGGCAGCTATTCTCTTCATCGCCAAATGCAAATCATTTCATCTTCCTGAAGGAGGATTTCTTCACTTGGCAATCAACAGAGCTATTTGATCTTATTTTTGATTACACGTAAGTCAAATTAATCCATTCGTGTTCTTTTGATCTTCTTCCATCTCTGTGTGAAAATTGATGGTAATCGGATTTTTCTTTTACCTGCAACAAACAGGTTCTTTTGTGCAATTGAGCCAGAAATGAGAGTAGCATGGGCAGAGAGAATGAGTGGATTATTGAGACCAGATGGCGAGCTCATCACCCTGATGTTTCCGGTTCTAATTCTTACTCTCTGATTTGCTTTTCTTTTTCCTTTCTATTGATGCTCCGTTTCCCAATATAACAGAATTCCTTTGACCGTGTGAATCAGTCTTTGAATGGACTTGGGAAATTTGTGAATGCTATTAAGATCCACATTCTTATGAAGGCTGAAGGATGTGAGAAAAAAAGAAGAAGCACATTTCACTTTGCTTTTATTTTTTGTTCCTCCTTGTCCTCTCTTTTGTTTTTCCTTCTTCATAGAAAGACGTTTTCAGCTTTTTCTAAAGCCTAGCAGGTTTCTGAGATTAATCTCTACTTAATTACTGATTGTATATCCATATATATTATTGTGCTTGATTGGTTGTGCAGATCAGTGATCACGTTGGTGGACCTCCTTATAAAGTATCAATATCAGAGTAAGCACTCATTGTTTAATTTGGTCTAGATACCAGTGCAGTTTATAAGTGCATCAAGAGCAAAATGCTGCATATTAGAAGCTAGGCTAATATGTATATGTACAGTTACGAGGAGGTATTGTGTCCCCTGGGCTTCAAGGCTGTCTCCATTACGGATAATGAACTGGCTGTTGGACCTCGCAAGGTATGTCTAGATGGTTGCTGCTATTCTTGATATGAAGTTATGGTTGTTGATTCTATTAGATGCACTTTTGGTATTTGTTGTGTTCCTGCATTTCTAATAATGTGAGACATTCTAAGTCGGTTCACTTGATTGATGCTTGATATAATTGGAAAATTCACATTGAAAAGACATACCAAAGATGAATGTAACAAAACAGGACCTAAACTCTACCCTCGCTATTTGAGAAGTCTACTCCAAATAGCTTGGTCGATAATATAAAGCTGTTTAAGGTGGGACAAACAGTGTAATAGCATTGTTGGTGGTAATATCCTTTCTTCCTGGTTTATTGTCTTGACATTAATTAACTGATGAAGCTTTACCGAAATTGTTGAATGCAAAATTTGTTAGGCAGTGTATGCAACACTTCTTTTCCTGTTGCATATGGAAGAGGGAAAACGTTGCTGTCGCATCATGTTTGTCAGGCTGTGCTCTCATATAGTAAAGAGCTCTAACATGACTTTTCTTTTTTCCAGGGAAAGGAAAAGATTGGGAGGTGGAAAAAGATAAGAAACAACTCCTCCCTGTGATATCCCACAACAGTGTCAATCTTCCAATCTCATCATACATAAATCAGAAACTACAAGCAAGAAGTAAAAGCCGGGAGGCAAATTTGCTTTCCCTCTTTCCCCTCATTTTCCCCTTCAGTGTACTTCTATATGTACAGATACTCCTGGACTTGATGAACGAGCATGCCGAACGATTCAGTTTGAGAATAGAGCTGCATGCTCCGATGCGAGCTTGTTGTTGAATAAGAAAAACACTTCCGATAATTGATTAAGAGAAGGAGCAAGACCTTATCATATCCTCTGACTTAGAAACTGTTGCAGTTCTACCTACCACCATAAATTCCATCAAAGCAATTGTTCACGTAGGTCTTAAGTTTTTACTGATACGCAACAACAGCATCGAGCAAGGTTTTATTGTTGAAGCCGTCGTTCTGTATTATTCATTCAAATGTAGAGTCTATAAGCTGCCATTGCGAAATGCTCATCCTATTAGTCTAATGTCTTAATAAATCATGCAATGTTGAGAGAGGAAGATTGGCCTGTCAAAATTGAAAGGAGACGGATGATTGGCTTTCTACTGTCACAATTGTTGTATGTTCAGACCTTTCGAAGATTCCGGCTAATCCCATAAGGCGATGATCTCATGACATGGCCGATCACAATCAGTAGTTTTTAGGACAGGAGGCTCGAGTTGTCTAGGACTTGAACCTCAGATGGTTGACTTTTTTCTTTTTCCACGTTTGACAATCCAATTTGACAATCGAATTGACTTTGTGAAAGTTTTCCAACTATTTTCTCATTTTGGTGAACCACCTGTCCTGTCTTGGGGAAAGTAAAGGGAGATTGAACTGGCATTGTCATTTTGGACAAGTTTTCGCGGGAAAAGCCACACGAGCGACGTCACACGTGTGTGGCCACGGCAACTACCAACGAACTGAAACTGTCTGCATGTCTCTCTCTCTCTCCCCCTCTGCTTCGTCTTCATTCCTGTCCCTTCGCTTCCGTCAACCTCGCCTCTCTTCTCGCTCTTCACTCCCATTCCCGTCCTTCACTTCTCTCTCCTCTCTCTTTCTGTCTCTCTCTTCCTCTCTGCAGCTTTCGCTGATCTCTACATCTCTCTCTCTCTCTCTCTCTCTCTCTCTCTTCTCTCTTCTATTAGCACAACGGAATCACTCTGAAAAGATCACATGAAATGGACGGCGAGAGAATGGAAGACGAAGACAGGGACGCGATCGCTTCCCTGAGCTCCGTCCCTCCACCGCGCAAGATCCATTCTTACAGCCAGCAGCTCCGGCCCCCCTCCTCCCACAAGAAGCGCCACCAGATCCGCAAGCACAGCCTCGATGATGACCGCATTCCCCCCACCATCGACCAGTTCTACACCCATCAATCCTCCTCCGATGACGATGCTGATGACTTCTTCCCTTACTCCTCCACCGCCTCCGCCAGCGGCGATGACTCTGACTACGTTTCTCACAAGGCGGCCGCCAGCAATGCCTCCGCCCGGGAGGATTTTCATCCCATGCCAGAGTTCGTCGCTAGTGGTGGCGGAACAGGGATCTTCCGTGTGCCGCCACGCTCGGCCGTGCATCCAAGCCGACCTCCGTGTTTGGAGCTGAGGCCGCATCCCCTAAAGGAGACTCAGGTGGGAAAATTCCTTAGGAACATTGCTTGTACGGATACTCAGCTTTGGGCTGGCCAGGAGAGCGGAGTGAGGGTTTGGGATCTTGGGAAGGTGTTTGAGGTCGGGTCAGGGCTTGGGGGTAGGACCCGGAGAGGTGATGAGGATGCCGCGCCGTTCCATGAGTCGGTGACGACATCACCCACCATGTGTTTGATGGTTGATTCTGGGAATAGGCTGGTGTGGACTGGTCATAAGGATGGGAAGATCAGATCCTGGAAGATGGACCAGCCCTTGGAGCAGGATGCTCCTTTCAAGGAAGGCTTGTCGTGGCAGGCGCATCGCGGTCCTGTGCTTTCTATGGTCATGACTTCTTATGGTAAGAGAGTTTGGTTGAATGATTCGACCAGCATTTTCGTTCTTTATGGCACTGCTTGTTGTCTTAGTGTTGCAAGCTTTTAGTTTAGCCTAGAGAAAACTTGCCGGTTAATAATGGGCTCTCTCATTCTGAGTCGGTGCTTGATATTCACAATTCACTAACTAATATAGGACATTAGGAGCTCATTCATATTTCCACCCAACCCACCTTCCAATCAAGACAGAGAGAGCATAATGGTCATCCTTTATTTCCTCCAGCTTCATGATTTTTCGTTGAGTTTCGAATGTGATGGATAAATTCCAGGCCAAAGTGGTCACTCATGAAAGTTGACAATGTAGTTATGCAGCTTTTGGACGATGGTGAATATTCATTTTTTAGGATATTATCCATATTGTGTAAGGGGCGCATCTCTGTAAATTAAGCCTTTGGGTTATCTCTATGAAAGCATCCCACATCACTTCTCTATAGGGGTCCCATGGGCTTATATTCATGTGGTCCTGCTCTTCCAGTCTAAGCCTTTGGGTCCTTTCTAACATGATACCAGTGTAAGGTTCTGTAGATTTTTCCTTGTGAGGCCCCGTTTGTCAATTCCAAGTCTCCTTCTTAGTCTAGTTTGCACTAGGAAGAAAGCCTCAAAATTACCCACATTGCTTATCTGTAGGATTTTAATATGCCTCATATTTGTGTAGCCTTAAATTTGGACATTTGAACAGTTTCCATGGTTGATCTTGTGAACAAGTATGTAAATTTCCAGGGAGCTAATTTCAGTAAACTAGAGCAGGGATGATTGACAGAACTTGCTGATGACATGGAGAACAAAGTATGTGCTGGTCATGTTGAGCTGCCAAGTTGAAGGCTTGCTTTGTGAATTGTATTAATCATTGATTCCAATCCCTAGTGACTGCGGCATGTGCCCCATCCAAATCTTTTCTAATGTTTAAGATAAAAATGGTTGAATCATTCAACTGTATGAATTGTGAAGCTCGACTGCTTTCACTGTCCTATAGTTCTTTCGGAGTTCTCTTACTCTTAAGGGACAGTCTACATGACCAGGAATGCATAGTTCACTGTCATAATCTTTTCTGCCTGTATCTGTATTTGTACTGTTAATATGAATTAGAATTTGAAACTTGCGTGCAGACCTATTAATGTTAAATTATACAGGTGATCTTTGGACTGGATTTGAAGGCGGTGTTATTAAAATATGGCCATGGGAAACCATTGAAAAATCTCTTTCTCTATCACCAGAGGAAAAACACATGGCTGCTCTACTGGTGGAGAGATCATTCATTGACCTAAAAAGCCAAGTCACCGTTAATGGTGTTTGTAGCATTTCTTCTTCAGATGTGAAGAGCTTATTAGCAGATACCGTCAGAGGAAAAGTTTGGGCTGTGGGACCGCTCTCATTTTCAAAATGGTATGTGTCTTGAGACATCTCTTCTTTGGGACCGGCCTTGTGTCTATCTTATGAACATCTCTTGTATAATTTGTTGACAAGAAAAATTGACATGAAATGGCTTAAAGAGAAAAGGAACTAGTCAATTGTCAAACTTAGTTACCAATTCTAGATCAGCATGCTGTTCAACTACAATCTGTTGGTTCATTCTAGAGATCATTCTTCTTATACAACATTGTTACGCTACCTAGACGTACTTTTCTGTGGATGATGTTAGTACCTTACCTTGTTTAACTGCAAGATGAATTGGCGGAAAACCTGATTTCAAGGCTAGCTAGGTTAGCTTTTATTTGGATCTTTTGTTGAAATACCATTTTGCTTAATGCTCTTAAGATTTAGACATTTGATATGGTAGCTATTGATTTAAAAAATTGGATTTAATGCTAACTAGCTTCAAATTCCAAATATGAGTATTTGGGGCTTCCGGATATATGCAGTCAGAAGTTCAGATTAAGGATTTTAATAGTTGTTAGAACATTCAAACTGGGATATATGTAGTTTGAGCATTCCATCGTATGAAAACTAATAACATCTATGAAAGATAATGTAGAAATTATTAGACATAAAAATCATTTCAATGACAATATTCTTGCTTTTGAATATTTTTAGCTTCAACATGGTGATTGTTTGCAGGAATGCTCGCACAAAAGAACTTTTGAAATGTTTTAACATAGAGGGTCAGATCGAGAACCGGGTTGATGTTGCTTCAGTGCCAGATCAAGCAGTGGAAGATGAAATGAAAGTTAAATTTGTCTCTACATCAAAAAAGGAGAAATCTCAGAGCACTGGTTTTTTGCAGCGGTCTCGTAATGCCATAATGGGAGCTGCTGATGCAGTTCGTCGAGTGGCTACAAAGGGTGCTGGGGCATTTACGGAAGAAAATACCAAGAAAACAGAAGCAATTGTCCAGACTGCTGATGGAATGATTTGGACTGGATGCTCAAATGGGTTACTGGTGCAGTGGGATGGACGTGGAAACCGTTTGCAAGATTTTAATCACCATGCTTGTGCAGTTTTATGCTTCTGTACTCTTGGAACACGAATTTATGTAGGCTATATCAGTGGATTAATCCAGGTATTGGACCTTGAGGGAAATATAGTTGCAGGGTGGATTGCTCACAGCAGCCCGGTGATAAAATTGGCAGTTGGCAGAAATTACATATATAGCCTAGCCACTCATGGTGGCATACGTGGGTGGAATATAACATCTCCAGGACCTATTGACAACATTATACGATCAGAATTGTCCACAAAAGAAGAAATATATACAAGACAACACAATGTCAAAATATTAGTTGGCACGTGGAATGTTGGCCAGGGAAGAGCTTCTCAGGAGTCGCTTTCATTGTGGTTAGGTTCTGCTGCCTCAGATGTTGGGATTGTTGTTATTGGGTGCCAAGAAGTGGAGATGGGTGCTGGGTTCCTAGCCATGTCAGCTGCAAAAGAAACTGTATGATTTCTTTGACTTCTATTGATGATTGACAACGTGCCAATTGTGCAATGCTTCAAGGTTCTTTTGTTTCTTGACAGGGAATGTGGAAGTAAGACAAATCCTCATTCCCAATGACTTATAGTGGGACCAAGTTCTCTTGATATCCTTTTGATTTTCTGAAATCTGGTTACCCAATAATTCACTCCATCAATTGACAAGAAACATTCGGTGATTGCTGACACCATCAGCCAATTAATGAATGTAATTAATGAATGTGATCCATCTCTTAATGGAAAGATCTTTTGTTTTATTTTCTTTCTTTTCTGCAGATATTTCTTAGAGATATAGTTGTGCAGTTTTCCGGTTTATGTGATGCTCTAGTATGTGATGAAACTCCTAAGTCAATTTCTCAAAGGGCCCCTCTCAATCATATGAACCTCTAGTTTTTTAGAAGATATGGTTTTTCTCTGCTCCATCTGTTCCTTCCTCATCCCCTTGCTGCTTGGAAGTTGGGCTCATGCAAGTTCAAGCATGTTTTTGATGCACACTTGTCATTAGAGATTTTCTTAAAACGAGTTTTCACAGTCTGCCCATTTTAGGTAGGGCTTGAAGGGAGTTCGATTGGACATATGTGGCTGGATACTATTGGGAAGACTTTGGATGAAGGAAATACTTTTGAGCGTATGGGGTCGAGGCAGTTGGCTGGGTTGCTCATAGCTCTCTGGTAAGTCCTTGCTGGATAACTGCGAATGCAATATTGACTGGTCACTGACTAGGGCATTTTTCCAATTCGGACTACCATACTTTCTTTGGCAACCCATGGTACTACATATTTGACTTCATCTTCATTGATGTCCTTTAGTGTGTTAGCGCTTATGCTGTATCTCTGGTTTTATTATGTTAGTATTTGGCGTATGCAGCTCAAATTGCTCTTATTTTTTAACTTCCAAAAGGCCAACATTTAGTATACCTAACCCCAGATCATTTCCCATTACTTCCTAGGGTCTCTGACCTCTTATTTTGCTGTACTTGGTTCAGGGTTAGAAAGAATCTCAGAACACATGTTGGAGACGTTGATGTGGCAGCAGTTGCATGTGGCTTTGGTCGTGCAATTGGCAATAAGGTTTGTCCATTCCTACCATATTTATTTGAAGTTAGAGTTTATCATGTTTGCAGAAGCAGAATTAGATAATTTAAAAGTCGGATTTTGTTTGCTCACAATAGCCTTCTACCTGACATTCACTGATATCAACATGCCTGGTTGAGCAGGGCGGTGTAGGTTTGAGAATCCGTGTCTATGATCGGATTATATGCTTTGTGAACTGTCACTTGGCAGCGCATTTGGAAGCTGTCAATCGGCGGAATGCTGATTTTGATCACATCTACCGAACTATGGCATTTAGTCGATCATATCATGTACTCAATGCTGCAGCTGGTATGGTCCCATACCTGATTTTGTCTTGCTATCTAGCCTTGTGCATATATTTATTTTGGCTACTCTATTCTTCTGGCTTGCCATTTGTGCTCTCTATTGCAGCTGGTGTCTCGTCTTCGGCACAGATGCCTCGCAGTATGAGCGTGAGTAGTTCTTTCAATTATTTACTCTCAAATGGCATTTCTTTTCTTTGTACTTTTCCTGCCACTCAAATGGATATATTTAGATTTATTAGATTGAGGTAGCAAGCATT
This sequence comes from Melaleuca alternifolia, assembly GCA_019926035.1. Taxonomy (NCBI): domain Eukaryota; kingdom Viridiplantae; phylum Streptophyta; class Magnoliopsida; order Myrtales; family Myrtaceae; genus Melaleuca; species Melaleuca alternifolia. Next base: position 140,852 of record JAGKPW010000322.1, read on the forward strand.
GGTGTTTCACAGAACACGGGTCACAACTCTGAGGAGGCAAGACCAGATCTGTCAGAGGCAGATATGGTGGTGTTTCTTGGTGATTTCAACTACAGACTATTTGGAATTTCTTATGATGAAGCAAGGGACTTTGTTTCCCAGAGAAGCTTTGATTGGCTTAGAGAAAAGGATCAACTCAGAGCAGAAATGAAGGAAGGGAAAGTATTTCAAGGAATGCGAGAGGCACTCATCAGATTTCCTCCAACTTACAAGTTTGAACGTCACCAAGCAGGTTTAGGAGGTAAAGTATTAATAAACTAGAATCTTAGCTTCTCACAAGTGTTGCATAGTACATGGAAACAGATAGCTTACTGAAGGTCCCCCAAAATGGAGCTCATGTGCCTGCTTTTAATTAGTTCTTGTTTTGCTATCGGTATTGAAGGCTGTTGGTTTTCTTTATCAGGTTATGATTCTGGGGAGAAGAAGCGAATTCCTGCTTGGTGCGACAGAATTCTTTATCGTGACAGCCGGTCCTCTTCAGTGTCAGAATGCAGCTTGGAGTGTCCCATTGTCACATCTATATTACAGTACGTGCCACTTCATCTATGCCCACTTACAATTGGGGAATTCAGTGTATAGCTAATGCTGTTTCTTTTGTAAGGTATGAGGCTTGTATGGATGTGATCGACAGCGATCACAAACCTGTACGCTGTAAGTTCAGTGCTGAAATTGCTCATGTTGATCGATCAGTTAGGCGACAAGAGTTTGGGCATATAGTGAAATCAAATGAAAACATCAAGACCATGCTAGCAGAAACACGTCGTGTTCCAGAAATTGTTGTGAGCACTGACAGCATACTTCTGAAGAACCAGGACACTTTCGTTTTAAGGATCACCAACAGATGTGCAGATGACAAAGCCGTGTTTAGATTTATCTCTGCAGGTCAGTCCACTATGAGGGAGGATGTTCGACCATCAGATCGACGTCCAAGAGGTTCCTTTGGCTTCCCACGATGGCTTGAGGGATTGTTTCACTCCATAGGCCAGATGAAAACACCGATTATTCGATATTTATATCAAGAAGCCTTTTCTAACGAATTATATTTCAGTTCCCATTAAACCAAGGATTAGCCATCTAATTAACTTGACTATAGTGGATAGCAGCTTGACCTTGAGTGGATCTACATTTGGTCCCAGGACAACTTAGCAGTAGGAGGTGTTCCAATTTCACAGATTATTGCCATCCAGTAACATTCATCTGATAGTTGATTCCAACACTTCCCATTGTCTTCCCTGTCATCTCCTGGAGAATTGGATTATGTCATTGCCTTAACATGCGTGATCCCCTCAAATTGTCCGCCCAGCTTAAAGTACCTTGTATCCATATCAACTAAAATTCTTTGAGACATTATTTTAGCTGGGTAAGTCTACAATTAGTGCATCTTTACCAAAAACAAAAAGCAAAAAAAATCTTAGTGCCTCAATAATGCAAGCATACTTTAGGACATCAGCAAACTCATTCTATGGGTCTTTCTTCTTAAGGAATCTATTTGGTTTCTGATGGAAGAGGGAGACTATAAGTGATTCAGGTTATCGGGGGAATATTTGTTCCTATTCCTAGCAAATTCTTACTTTTCCACTAGTATTCATGATATCTTTCTTGCATATTTCCTAGATACATATCTACCATTCGAAGTGGAGGTAATCTTGTCTTGTATTGCAATATAGGTGACGCCAGCTGGTGGGATAATAAAACCTGAACAATTTGTGGAGGTCTCAATCCACCATGAAGAATTGCATACTCTGGAGGACTTGGTCGAGGGAATACCACAGAACTGGTGGTCTGAAGATACACAGGATAAGGAAGTAATATTAAAGTTGATAGTTCAAGGAAGTTGCTCCACCGAAATACGGATCCATCAGATCCGGGTGCGTCACTGCTATTCATCCAAGACACTTCGTCTGGACTCACATTTGAACGGTTCCAGAAAAAGTCAAGGTAGTTCAGTTTTCCTGCCTGAACATCGGCAGCACAGCAATTCTACCGACACTGTTGATGACTTCTGGAATTCACACAACCCTTGAATGCTCGAGGGGGAAATAAGATATTTGTTTGGGACCTTGTGCACACTTACCAACTGCACATACTGTTCTGATGCTGAAGGTTCCCTCAGATTTATGTGAAGCAGGCAATATCGGGATGTAAATACTCAGCTTCTTACTTCTAGGAGCAGGTTCAAATTCTTTTACCATGCTTTCAGATATTCTTCAAATAGATTGGTCATCTTCTAATTCCTTAACTAATGACGTGTCAGTCAAGGCTGTATAATTTTGTTGGCCAAATAGCTCTTTTTTCTTTTACTATAGAGGTGGAAATGTGGAAAGTAATAGGGAGAAGATTTTGGGTGCATGGTGATAATGTTTGTGTATAATCCCTGGAGAGAAGCAAAATCTTTCCTCAAGTATATGAAAGGAATGACTTATTGAGCTTCCATGATGCATCTTGTTCTGAATAGAGCATATTCTATCAGTAAATCAGGCATTTTCAGCTTTAGGCAGAAAAAGTTATGGTTACCTGCTGCGCAATTTGTTATTTGTAACTGGTTCACCTAAATGAAAGATTAAATCCGGAGTGACAAAATGCTTAAGTCCGCTGGAAGTAAATTTTTTTTTAATGCAATTGTTGTTTTTTCAATTGAATAATGGCTGTACTAAAAAAAAATCAAGTGTGCTTTTTTACTTATAAAGTAGCAAGAAATAGAAAAAAAATGCAACCCTTGACCAAAAGAAATTATTTTAAATTCAGAAACAACTTCTCGGTACAACAATGCCCCTGCTGCTGCCTCCGGCATTCTTACAGAAAGAAGTGGCTTGTTTAGTAAGATAGGTGAGTTTTATGTTCTGTAATGCAATGCCCCAGCATGGATTCGTCGGGCTGCAATCAAAAGTCATGGCAACCGGTGTGGCTGATGTTCCCTTGATGTTCTTGAACGTAACTCGGCTAATCTTCACTCCTGAATTCTGCAAAGAGAATAATCCAAGTGAAATAAATGACAAGAAAAAAAAAAGAAGTCACATGAGGCCAATGAAAGCTTGCTTGAGTCCTGGTCAACCTATTTTTATCCAATTCAAACAAAGATTTTCTTCGATCGAGATCTGTTGGAGGTTTAAGCAAGTACCTGATTAGGGCAATTTTTGTTGTCTGGACAGTAATTTTGGTCTATCATGATGGGGTTGAACACATTTTTCATGAAGATGTTCCTGAAAGAAATGGTTCTAGCAAATCCATTGCTTGGCCTTGCCCATGATTTGATCCTCACTCCATTCTGAGTTCCCGTGAAAACTGCACCAGTTACTGTCACGTTCTGAACTCCATCTTCGTTCGCATTCCCTCCCAGACTTCCGACGCTGCATTTTGTGTTTGTCGAATTCCACCCATTAGTGATATTTGTTTGTGCACGAGAGCATGAAAATTAGGAGTAATCTAGCAGATCAGTTGGGCTACTGATTTCGGATTTGGGTAGTATGCAGTTAATAGTAAATTAGGGATACACCCAGTCCTGGTGGAGTTAAACTATTTTATGGAGAAATTGAATCATTGATAATAACAACAATTCGTACTGGAAAGATGACAGTAACTGAAAGTATATCGGTCTCTTCATTTGTAAATAATTCTATTTCGATGTACCTAATGCCATGCCCAGGGCCACAGGCGATATGCTCGATCCAGATGTTCTTGGAGCCTGGCCCGAGGGAGATGCAGTCGTCGCCGGTCATGATGGAGGAGGAGGCAATGGTTACTCCAGTGGAAGAACTGATGTGGATGCCATCGGTATTGGGGCTTGCTGCCGGCGCTCTTATCCTCACGTTCCGGATAAGCACATTCGCGCAGTTGGCAATGCTGATGTGAAATATTTGGCTGTTTATGGATGTTATGCCACTGATCACGACATTGCTCGACCATTGCAAAGATATCGACTGCCCAGAAAGACATGGAAACGAGCAATGTGATTCTTATGTGTGCCATTTGGGCAGCTAATCAACCATTAGTGCAATACGGGCAAAAAACGAACCCTTATTGCTATTTTCAGTGAACTTACTCAGTTTCTACATAGTCGACGCAGTACCACTTGTGAAATATTTATCTACATGCAGAAAAGATGCTCACTTAAAAGTTACAGATATCATGTCATCGGCTAATGTGTTGGGCGCCAATTGACAACATAATGTCAGCCCATGAATGAGCGAGTCCATGTCGCAAAACCACCAAGCAAGTCTCGAGATGGTTACATTCACTTAGCCATATGATGATCGTCATTTGCTAGCCATATGATGACTGCCATTTGCTGGTCATTAGCCAACAGCAAGGCCTATATGCCAATCACACTATATACTCGCAAGTGCGATAGCCAAATGATTAATGAATAGAAACTCAGGCGAAATGCAAATCAATCCCTATCTTATACACGCTGTACTTGCGCAAGTTATTCCACACAAAAGTTAGTAGAACTCACCCTAGCTCCCGCAGGACAACTCTTGCCAGAGTTCTTGCAAGCCCAGTACCCAGAACCTTGTGCGTTGAGAGTCCCTCCATTAACCCATAATTTTTGCACCTTAATGAACAATATCCAGTACCCCGAATTCCCAAAACTCCAGTAATTTGATGGAGCTATCAGGGTACCTGCATTCTGAAACACGATCCTACTCTTGCACGGCCCGGTGAATGCCACTGGCCTCAACACGAAGTTGCCTCGTGGGACATAGACTGTGGCCGGCGCGGCTGAGCTGCAGGCCGACGACCACGCTCTTTGGAACGCTACGGTCGAGTCGGACCTCCCATCCGGCTTTGCCCCATAGCTCAGCACGTTATACACGGCCGCTTCTGATGGTTTTAGAGATGTGATCCCAATGAAAAAGAATAACACCAATAGAAGCCGTGAACTAGATGTGGAGCTGGACTTTGCCATTTTCCTGGAGTTTTGATGGGAAGTGTTAACGACGAGTTGCAAGAAGAGGAGTAGGCTATTTATACCCTACGGCGTGGCATACCATAAGATGCGTCTTCACATGTTTATATGATAATATCGCATCATTATTATGAATTTTTATGTTTCCATTGTGTGGTGCATGTATATAATGAGTAGAATGCAAGTGAATTAGATGGTACGCTCACGTTATTGCGTACTGGACGTAACTGCATGAGATGTACGGTGGTTGTGGGCTGTCTTTTCTTGCATATATTAGCATACGTTATGCTTTGAGGAGGTACATGTGAGTGAGCTGGATCAAATGACATGGTCAAGACAGATTTTTTGAATCGAGCATTGATGGTTAAAGGCAAGAAGGCGATGCAGACTTGGAGAAGCGCATCATGGAGGAGTTTTCCAATGAAGTTGCATATGGTTAAGGAATAACGATCACAAGGTGTCTAAGATTATGAGTCATTAGACATGATGATGCGTAATACATTTTATATCTTCAACTTTCCACGCCTAGCACTTGCTAGGAGGACAAAACTCTGATATGCACCAGACACACGTTCGATATGAGGATTTGCGGAAACCAACGATGGAGAAAGAAGTGAATCCCACATACAGAGGGAAGGATGGAGAAATCGACCTCGACATGCTTGTCCTAGTACCATATTGGAGTCGACTCCACAGTGATTCGTTCTGAAAGTTTAAGTTATCAGAAAACACGATGGAGGAAACGTGCTGTCACTTGTCCTAGAGACAAAGGTAGACAAACTGCGTGGGCTCGGTTGCTTAACCCCTGAGTTTCTTAATGCATGACATCGCCAATGAATTCAATGCGCATGTTCTGGTTTTCCTTCGATGATGAATCACACGCACATATGAGCTCACTTTTGCGGAGCTAGATCTTCATCTCCATGTAGAGGAAGGCCACGTGAGACACGAAAAGATTCCGGAGAAGAATAAGGAGCGCGAATCTTGGCAACCGTACGGGTCACTGTGTAAAAGACAGCCCCCTTTTTTTCGTGGGATAAGAGAAGGGCCAAAGCCCGAGTCTTACTTTGACACTTGCCTAACAAAGCTTCGACCAGACTGATCACTTATTAATAGGGGAAACCAATTCTATTGGTGGCTTATCTAGACCATTTCTTTTTTGTTCTTGTTTAATTATTGGTCAAATGAGTTAATAGTGTTTTACCCCCTAGATTTTAGATTTTAACCCTACACCTTTAAAATTTTTTAGAACATTTAAATGGTTTTGGATCCACATCCAATCTTAGAAGATATTGAAATGTAGATTCCTTAAAACCAGTGGAACCATGTCAAATCGTCAAATTTCAACCTCTTCTTTTAATTTAAGTTGGGCCCTTTTGTCAAATGTGGTAAAATGACTTGTTAAACTATAGATATTTAGGGGTTAAAAAAAAATATAGATCTTGAGGTCTCAGCTACGGTCTAACCCACCTCTTCTTTGATTTGAGCTGGGCCAAGTGTCCTCAATACTCCAATGACTCGAGCCCACTGCATGAAAAGGGAAAATGGGCAACCTCATGAAGAGTTGACCTTAACATAGTGTTGCTCCAAAGGAAAGATTTTGGATCACATGGCATACTTGACGAGGATAACAAAATTGATGAAAGTGAACGGGACAATGAGAGGGTTTTTTTTTTTTTTCAATGTCGATCTAAAAAATCAATTTACTAAATTATGTGTAGGGCCGTGGATAAGCCTTTCAACAATAAATGTGATACATCACTTAGTATACTATTATTATAGACCGGTCTTAATAAAAGAAATATTTTTCAAATAAAAACACCGACGATAAAAAAGAATGGACTACCAAGGACATTGCTCATGGCTTATTATAAATTTATATATGAGTAATGTCCCTACCTTATGACCCACGAAACAAGAATATGGTTAGAGGAAGCTCTTGCGATTGCTTCTTAGTGTCCTTTGTTGGTGTGCTTTTTTGGTGTTGTTTTAGGCAGGCTTTTAATATTATATGACTTTAGGTTCCATTTGTTTCTCATGGAAAAATGAACTTTGTTAGAAAGTATTTTCAAAATAACCAATTTTTAAGGAACATGACTACATTTGGTAATACTTTACAAATGATATAGAAATCATTTTTCAGCATTCGTACTAGAAAAGTATTGAACACTAGGCAGAGAACCAGCCGTGTTCATACCTATGCATGAATTAATTTTGAAGGATTATGTTACAGATCAGTTCAATAGACACTGCCTGAAATATCAGAAAATTGAGAATGCTCGCTCATGTCTATCCAGACGTTCTGCTGCACAATCTTACGGATGTGTCTATGTCATTAACATCGATCTACGAATTAAGCATGCCGGAGAAAATATATATCCCAGTGTTAGAAAACCATTTTCCCCCAAAAGCTTTTTCAGAGAGGAGACCGGCTAACAACGCATTCATAGCTCGAACGACCTTGAAACAAAATGAACAGTGAACGAGCAGAAATGGTCGTTGCCCCGAATTTCAGAGAGGGGTAAAGGGACTGCGCATGAGGAACCATTTCACTGATTCCCATGTTTGTCCTCCTCCATCCCAAAAGTCAACGGGTTGCTGTGTGGTTTTAGGAGCCACGGCCCGTCTTGCTTGACAGCAACTGATTCTTGACTAGAAGGAGGAGGTGGAGTAGGAGGAGGAGATTCTGGGAAGATTTCTTGACAACAACTAGGCAACCTAAAGGGTTCACAAGTCCTTTGTAAACATGGCAAGACACGGCAAGACCCTCCTTGGCAGTCTTCGATCCTGTGAGAAACCACTTGTCGCTGCAAACAACTCTTGATAAGAAAATTTGAGTGGCAGCGATCTTATCTCTTTCTCAATGTCGGTCAGAGCACAAAGCAAGTATTTTTTTCCTCATCTTGAATATTAATAAGCAAGACCTTGCTAAAATAATCTGCAAGACACTTGCTAAAGGAGCCATGATAATGATTTACAACCTATAGATCTTGGTGTTTACCCTCTTAAGGATGAATTGGCTGACGGAGGGCGTGTCACGCCACGAATCCGGCGTGCGTGCACAGTCCTGTTGTTTCGGTAATTCCTTGGTCCACAATCAGTCGCGGTCCTCACTTGAAAATCAAAGTAGGCACGCAAAAAGCGTAATAATATACATTCCCAAAATTTACGTCCAAAAAGGCGTATACATAACCAAGCACATACCAACCTAGTATACCCCGATACTGTAAAATTTCAAAAGCGGGTCCCATAGTTCAACCTAGACCACCTGTCCTAGGGATCTATGACCGTGCCTCCTGGTTGGTCACCGTAATCCCGGGTCCGGGTTCCAATAATCATACACTCCTGTCGGTGCCTCATGATGTCCTTGGTGGAATACTAGTGGACCTCCGACTTCGCCTTCGTAGCGCTCCCAATATTCATGACCGACCCATCTCCTTAGTAGAGGGTTCCATTCCCAGATGGTAGTCTCATGTTTTTCTGCTACCCTTCCAGAGGGGGTCTCGACCCTGTCTATGATCCATCCTTGATCTACGGGCTTGGGTGTGGGTTCTCGAAGTTGCAGCTGTTGGTCGAACTCCTGGCGCCAACCCATCACCATGTCATGTACGGCTTGCATTGGTCCGTCATCCACCACTTCCTCTTCTGGCTCCTCCTGTACTAGTCCTTCCTCTTCAGCTTCTTCTTCCTCCAGTTCCTCCTCTTCGAACTCTTCTTCCTCTAGTTCTTCCTCTTCGAACTCTTCTTCCTCTCCCAACTCTTCTTCCTCCGGCTCTTCTTCTTCCAGTTCTACTTCTTCTTGATCCTCTTCTTCAAGCTCTTCTAATGGCAGGTCATCTTCGTCAGTTTCATCTGTAAACTCCTCTTCCTCCTCAGGTTCCGCTTCCTCTATCTCCTCCTCTTCTATCTCCTCCCAGGGTAGGTTGTCCTCGTCAGTGTCCTCTTCCCATTCCACAATATCATTATTAGGGTCCATCTCTGTTACCTGGGGAGGTTGGGGTGGTGGGGTGAGATACTGGGTATCTCAGCGAGTTAACTCCCTATCCCGTGATTAGGTCTACCCCGGCCCTAGGATCCCTAATTTGTCACTACGCCGCCTACTAAGCTCACACCAAATCCAAGAATCACTAGTCCGTCACTCAAGTCCAGTCTAATCCCGAGTCCCATCGATCTAGACTAATCACGTAGTCTAAATAAACACTCAATTGCAGAATATAATAATACTGGACTTTAAATAAATAAATACGGTATTAAATAAATAAATTGCTGTAATTAAATAAATAAATTGCTATGAATAAATAAATAAATTGCATAATCAAAGAAACTAACTAACGCCGTCTGATTTGGCTGATAGTTTGCTACGTTCCTCAAATTCTCAATCTTGCTTCCATGGACCAATTACTCGGCTAAATCATCTTAATTTAACCATCTCAGAACAATAATACTAATAATGCTAAATTAATAAAACAGTAAATGATAATTAACTAACATCAACACCAAATTAAAAAAAATAATTTTGGTAGATATTATAATAATTTATTAATAATATTAAATGCATTTAAAATAAAACAATGCACGTAAATAACTAGCGCAAAGGTATGCCTAAGGGCGATTTAGAAAGTTCCCTCACCTTGGCTAATTTTCCAATAACCTCGCGGCGACACGGGAATTATTTTCCCTTTTTCCTTTTTCTCTTTTTCTTTTCTTCTTTCTTCTTTTTTTCTTTCTCCTTTTTTTCTTTTCTTTTATTCTTTCTCTTCTTCGGGCTGAATTGCTTCTGCCGTAGACTTGGGCTGCGCGAGGCCCACGAAATTCGGCCCACAACCCACGCGGACAGCCCACCTGCAGACCCGCATCAACCAATTCGGGTCAGAAGCCGGGTCGAGCGACCTTCGCTCGGTTTTGCCTTCAATTCGTCGCACACACGCAAAACCGAGACTCCAAACCATAGGGGTTTTGTAGAGGACTTCAATACGAGTCTAAGGACACCAAGAACGTAGGTTGAGGTGGTCGGAGGAGGAAGAAATAGAATTTCAAAGGAGAGGGGCGGCGGTTCGTCGAAGGGGGAAGGAGGAGACCAAGATTTGGCTTCAATTCGTCCATCCAAGACCAAATCGAACCAAATTTCTTTCAAAACTACACTCACAACACTCATACAAATCTATTGGAAGCATCAATTGAGAGTGGGTAGCCATGGTTTGTCGGATTGAAGAGCTAGGGCTCGGTTTTGATAAAATTGGGGCAAACCGAGTTCAATCCCAAAATCAGCCAAAACCCAACCAAATTAAGTGAAATCAAAGGCTAATCCGGGGTTTAACTATCTCTACAAACCCAATGGAATCAACGAATCAAGCTAAAGATCGAAGAAAATGGACGAAATCGCAATTTGCAGCTTAAACAGCCTACCGGCAAAACAGGGGAGGGAGCTGCGAGTGGCTGACTTCGGCGGCTCACCGGCGACGGCGTGGCTCGAGTCGACGGCAACGGTCGGTGGCTGCTTGAAGAGGACTTCACCACGATTCTAAGGGTATAAACCACGGCTCGAACGGAGATCTGAGGTGAGAGAAACGCGGCTTCAAAGATAGCTCCTCGGGCGGACGAAAAACAGGGGATAGAGGCGTGCGGGGAAAGTTTCGTCGCCGGTCGCGACTCACGACGAGCTCTCATTGGCTGAAGTCACTTCCGGCCGGTTCCCCAGGGCTGCTGCAGCAGACCTCGAGCGAATGGCCAGCCGTTTCGCCGGCGTGTGACCCGCACGGCGAGCTTCCCGATCGGTCCGTGCTGTGCGCGTGATGTAGGGGAGAACAGAGGAGAGAGAAGGGCTGCGGCGTGGGCTTGCTCGCACGATGGGCTGGGCTCGGCTGGGCGTGGACGGGGGTTGGCTGGGCCGAGCTCATGCACGGCTGTTACAGGGCGCATCCAAATTCGAAGTAAACTCCCATGAATTGACGATGTGTCTCTCCCCATAGAGGCCATAGGAAGCTGAAAACCCAATTGACACCGATTCAGGAAGGACTTCAGCAAGATCGATTTGGTGGATAAGCGAGGAATTTTTATTGTCGAAAGAAACCGGCTTACTATCAAACCTTTCGTTTGCTTTTGTTAGATTAAGTTTTATTTCTCAGGATGTATCCAAAATGTGGATCACCTCACCCGCACGCAATACCAGGCACTCAATGTCTCTATCTAGTATCTACTACCTCGAGGGAAAGTAGTGTCGGCTCTGCTTAAATGCATCACAAAGGCTGAAAGAATGTGGCTAGAACACTATGATCCACCAGTCAATAGCCAAATCATCCCAAGAATAGAAAAATTGACGAACGACAGCCCAAACTCCTAACTTGTCTTCCATCTACTATGCAACATATACAAGTCACTGTCTTTACCTTCAATTATTCGACCTAACAAATTCATCCATGTGGATCGTCTAAACTCACTATCGTCGCCATTGTATGGCGGCATACCAAGTGTTGACAGACAATTTGCTCTTCACTTTCTCCTTTTTATTTTCCACCTTTTTTCTGTAAGTTTTGGCCTTTGCCTTTTGTTTTTTTCCCCTCATTTGGGTAGTTGGAATGGAATAAAATTTAAAAGGAATAGAATGAATACCGAGTAAACGGAATGAAAAAAGAGAGTAGAATTGCTATAATTGATTGGGCAAAATTTAACAAAAATCTGAAAACTTTACAAATCTGTACACTCAAATCCCTCTATTAATCCCGTCCAATCTAGCTATCAAAGTATGATACTGCTACTTATCTATTACTTTAACATGACCCGTGAAATCAATTTACCTTTTCTTGTTCTTTTTTCATTTTAACACGTTCTCCTGTGAAAGTTTGTACGCATGTGCATCAGTCATTCTCTCAGTAAACAAACATATTGTACCTAGGCTATTGCATTTTCTAGAACACCAGCAGAAAGCAACCCTATCAATCACTGTCAGAAACCAGTTTATGAATCATCCTCTGGTACTTTCCTTTGCGCCATAGCACATCTATTTGACAGTCACCTGCTCCTTGAATGAGGTTCCACTCCTTCTGTAGCTCAGAGATGGAGGGCTTCCAAAGAGATTAAGGAATGGCCATAATAGATAAGATTTTAATAATTCGAAATATTAGTATAATTTATAAAAACGACGAGCAGGCTAAGAGAAATTAATTTCGTAGATTATCTTTGAGAAAGGAAAGTGAAACGAAACGAGAGCAATATCATGCCATATTTCTTGATTTTTTTTTCTTGTCGTAAATACTCCTCCATTTATGGATAATGCTTTTCTGTGAAGTCATAACGCATTTCTTTCTTATTCATTCTCACCTTCTCTCACATTAAGCGTTCCTTATTCTCACTACCCATTTCCGTTCTTCCTCATTACAAGTTACTAGACACCCCAATGAACCATAACATGAATAAGGTCTTATTCACTCGTCTAATTAATAGGTGCTAAAATGAGAATTTGTTTTCGCATGTTTCAAATTATCTTTGTTTTTTTTTTCCTATGCTTCCCTAGTCAAGTAGCGTAAATTCCATGCCAGTAAAATATTTTACGAATCTCTAAGTTAGATAAGACACGAGTCGAAGTTCGGTTGGTCGGCCTCAAACGTGGATTGTTTCCACTTGAATGTGTGTGAAACCAAATTCTTTGTCGTACGCCTGATCCACAAGTACTGGTCTTTTTTATTATTATCACTACCTCGACATATTATATTTGATAGTCAAAGTCAAAATAGTAGATTTAAGTGGTGACAGTCGATCACGATCTTAAAGAAATACCCTACGGTGGTGCTGTGGTGGCTCTGTGGACTTTGTAGTTGTGGTTTGATTCAAGTATTGTGTAATGGGTGACGAAACCCTTACAATAGATCCCTTTGTGATTCTGTGAAAAAGATTTTTCAAGCACTAGTATTTATGAATCTGGATGGGGCCAGCCTGTTCAACTAGTTTGGACCGACCTAGTTAAACCGACAAAAGCATGTGGTATAGACCGGATTAAATTCAATCGGACCGGTGTTTCTCGAGCATATTAAAGTGTGGTATCATTTTGGCTAATCCTAGGCTTATATTCATAGCTCAAATATATTCGCAGCTATAATAAGAAAAAGCTCATTATTGATTTAAGATGATAGCGAAACCCCAACCATGCACTGGACAACCCTATTAACTTTGCTTCACCAGGTGCGCATGAACAACCCTATTAGCTTTGCTTCAATCCGTCAAAACGGGTGAAATAGTATCAAATCGTCAAATTCCAACGTTTTATGCTGAGCTCTTTTCAAAAAGAGGTAAAATCACTAGTTGAACTGTATATCTTGACATCACAGCAAACGGCCAAACCAACTCTTCTTTAATTTAAGTTGGGCCAAATGTCCTCAACTCTCCACGGAGAGGCAAACTTGATAAAAGTAACAAGATTGATGAAAATAAAAATGCGAGGTTCCCCAACATGGCTCTATAAGTTAATTTATTAAATGATGTGTCGGGCCGTGAGTGGACCTCAAGATTGTAGCCAATAATAGTCTGGCATATCACCTAGTATATTACTTTTGTAAATGAATCTTAGTAACTCTATCACTTCTCAAAATAAAGAACACCTTTGATCTAAAGACGTGGTTAGTGGAGGACATTGCTAGTGGCTTATTATATACATGTGTCTGTGTAACTTTCGTAACTTATGACGCACTAGACAGAGGTATGCCTATTCATGTTTTGTACAGGTCGTCTGTTTCACAAATTTACCAATCTTACAGCCACCAGCTGGGCATGTGGGAGACATCTATAACAATGTTAGACAAACCATTTTTTCGTCAAAAAACTTTAGGAGCTGTGAGGAGACGGGCTTACAATGCATATATAACACATTCTTGACGACCGGAATACAAAGGGGACAATATGACTGAACAGAAATGGTTGATGCCCCGAGTCTAATTGACTGGTAAAAGCACTCTGAATAACGAAGCATGTCATTGAGTCTCATGTTCGTCCTCCTCCATCCCAGAGTTCAACGTGCTGCTGTGTGGTTGTAGGTTCATCTTGCTTAACAGAAACGGATTCTTGACTAGAAGGAGAAGTAGATCCTATTCCCAGTGCTGGTGGCTAATATAAAGTGGGAATCTCGTATCTCGTCAGTGGAAGCTCGGGCACAGGGACTTCGAGCTGAAGAAACCTGATAACCTGTCCTGCATTTGGCCTTCTCTTGGGATCTAGATGCACACACCACAGTCCCACCATCATCAAGCATTCCATTTCCTTCTTATCGAAGCTCGAACCTAGCATCTCGTCCGCTACTTCAAGCGTATGTCCGGCAAGGTAGAGCTCCCAAACCCACTTATAAACTGGGACATCAAATTCTCCTACCTGATAGGTCCTCCTACCACAAGCAATTTCCAGCGCAACAACCCCGAAGCTGAACATGTCAGACTCTTTAGTAGCCTTCCGTCCGTTTAGATACTCTGGTGCCAGGTAACCATACGTTCCAACCACGTTTGTCGTTTGAGTCCTCAACCGGGGATCGACGAGCTTAGCTACTCCGAAGTCGCCGAGCTTAGCGTTGAAATCCGCGTCGAGCAATATGTTGGCCCCTTTTATATCTCTGTGAAGAACGCATTGCTCTAGTTCTTCATGAAGATAATTAAGGGCAGATGCTAGGCCTAGAGCTATCTTGTACCTCACATCCCAAGGCAGAACTTTTCGAGTTCCAAAGAGATGATTATCAAGGCTACCATTAGGCACGTACTCATAAACAAGCATACATTCTCCTTCCTCTTGACACCATCCAATGAATTGCACCAGATTTCGGTGTATTGTGCGGCTTATTATCTTCACTTCATTGATGAAGACCTTCTCGGAATGTTTGGATTCAGTGAAGATTCTCTTGACGGCTACTAGGCGACCTATACGGTTCAATAGTCCTTTGTAAACATGGCAAGTCCCTCCTTGGCCAAGTCGTCGGTCCTGTGAGAAGCCACTCGTAGCTACAACCAACTCTTGATAAGAGCATTTAAGTGGCAATGCTCTTATCTCTTTGTCAGTGTCTGTCAGAGCAGAAAGCTCATATTTTTTCCTCATCTTGATCATAAATAAGCATGACCCCGCTGAAATAATCAGCAAGAGACTTGCTAAAGGAGTCATGATTAAAATTAACAACCGATAGATCTTGGAGTTTACTTCCATTACATATGAATGGGACGATGGACGGCGTACAACATCCAAGTTCGAAGTGAACTCCCATGAGTGGATTTTGTGTGTCTCCCCATAGTGGCCAAAGGAAGCTGAAATCCCAATTGCTACCGATTCAGGAAGAACTTCAGTGAGATCAGTTTGGTAAGAGAGTGAGGAGTTCTCCTTGTCAAAAGAAACCGGCTCGCCATCAAACGGCCAAAACACGCCAAGATTCTTGTTAGTAGAATTATAGGTCACCACAACATTAGTTAGGTCGTGTGATCCAGCATCCCAACTCTTATTCGCAACCGAAGTGAGCTTAGTTTACGTTGATTCCTATGTGTTGCCCTGCAGGGTCATAAGGGTTTGCATAAGTATCGAACTCGACCATCACGATTCGGTTCTGAGGTGTTGAGAAGAATGATCCAATTTCTAGAATACTCTAGGATTTGCTCTTGTTAGAAGATTGATCCAATTTCTAGATTTTTCTAGGTTGTGCTCTTACTAGAACAATATTGAAAGATCCTAGAGATATGTAGAATTGTCTAGACATTTCCTTAGTTGCTAGATTGTTCTAGGTTGTAGAATACTCTAGAACTTATGGACTCCTATAAATAGGAGTTAGGAGTCTCTCAAATGGTAATTCTCGAGAGGAAGACCAACTACTTGCCTCCTTTGTACAATTACAAAATAATATAAGTTGCATTCCCTTTCACTCCCTTGCTTCCTAAAACACACACACACACACACACACACACATCAACTACACACGCTTCCGCAAATTCTAATAGTGGTATCAGAGCCATGTTCTTTGGTTGGTATCAAGCGTTTGTCTGAACCATCCGTTCCTAAAACTATCCACCCAATTTTCCCATAACTAAACTATGGCCAGCTCAACCTCATCCTCATTTCCTATTCCTATCTTTGACGGGAATAACTATGATTTTTGGAGCATCAAGATGACTACATTCTTGATGGCCCAAGACTTATGGGACATCGTCGAGAATGGTTATGAGGCTCCGCAAGAAGGTGCAAGTGTTCCGAAGGATCAATTACAGAAGGATGCAAAAGCTTTATGTTTTATTCAACAAGCACTCTCGGAAACAGTATTTCCGAGAATACTTGGGGTAAAGACCGCAAAAGGAGCTTGGGAGACACTTCGAGAAGAATTTCAAGGATCGGAAATGGTACGCATTATTCGCCTTCAAACTTTGAGAAGAGCATTTGAGAATTCTAAAATGAAAAGTAATGAGACCGTTCAAGAATATTGCGGCAAATTAAAGGAATTAGTTAATCAAATGAGAGCCTATGGAGATAATATTACTGATCAAAGGGTTGTTGAAAAAATATTGGTGACGCTTACTAAAAAGTATAATCTATCGTCACAACTATTGAAGAAAGTAAAGATTTGACAACCCTGTCAATAAGTGAATTAATTGGCTCTCTAGAAGCACATGAGAAAAGACTGATGGCACAAGACGAAGACTCAATGGAAAATGCCTTTCAGTCTAAAGTAAATATACGGTCTCATCAATCCAAAAATGGTGGAAGGAGTCTATGGAAAAATAAAAAAGGAGGAGAAACCACACAAAAGGAAAAGTATCCACCTTGTGGCATTTGCAAGAAAACAAATCATTTGGAGAAGGATTGTTGGTTTAAACATAAGCCTCAATGCCGCTTTTGTAAAAGATATGGCCACGTAGAAAAAGATTGCCGCTCAAAGATGAATAGTCAGGCTAACTATGTTGAAGAAAAAGAAATGAGTGATAATATATTCTACGCAGGCCAAGCGGCAAATGATAAGAAAATTGATACTTGGTATGTTGATAGTGGGTGTAGCAACCATATGACGGGGGACGAAAATATATTCACCGATATTGATAAGTCGGTGAAATCTCAAGTAAAATTGGGCAATGGTGACTTGGTAGATGTGAAAGGAAAAGGAACTATTGCTGTTGAAACAAATAAAGGCCCAAAATATATTCATAATGTATATTTAGTCCCCAGTCTTACGCAAAATCTCTTGAGTGTGGGCCAAATGATACAAAGTGGGTATTCTCTATACTTCAGAAAAGATGCCTGCATTATTTATGATAAATATAAAAATATCATTGCCGTCGTTAAGATGGAGAATAAGAATTTTCCTATACGATGGAAATACGTGAAAGATATAGCCATGAAAGCTCAACTTGATGATTCATGGCTATGGCATCGAAGATTTGGCCACTTCAATTTTGCTGGACTAAAAGTTCTCTATCAGAAAAATATGATGAGAGACTTTCCAGCTATTTCAGAAACTTCAGATGTTTGTGAAGGCTGCCTCCTTGGAAAACAACAAAGACAGTCCTTCCCATCTGAAGGTTCATGGAGAGCTAAGAAGCCTTTGGAGTTAGTTCACACAGATGTATGTGGTCCAATGAGAACTCCAACTGCCAGCCAGAATAAATATTTCATCCTATTTATCGATGATTATACAAGAATGACGTGGGTATATTTTCTTCGAGAAAGATCGGAGGTATTCTCAATTTTCAAGAAATTCAAGAACCACGTCGAGAATCAAAGTGGGCGTAAAATTAAAGTCCTAAGAAGCGACATGGGTACTGAGTACAACTCCAATGAGTTCAATAAATTTTGTGAAGATGAAGGCATTCATCATCAACTAACTGTTGGCTACGCCCCAGAACAAAATGGAGTAGCAGAGAGAAAGAATAGAACCGTCATGGAAATGGCAAGGTCTATGCTAAAAGATAAAAACCTTCCCAATACATTCTGGGCAGAAGCAGTCTACACAGTCGTCTACCTCCTTAATAGATGTCCAACTAGAACTGTTCAAAATAAAACTCCAGTTGAAGCATGGAGTGGACGGAAGCCTTCGGCGAAGCATCTCAGAGTGTTTGGTTGTATATGCTACGTCCACATCCCCACACAAAAAAGAGTAAGCTTGACGACAAGACGGAAAAAGGAATTTTTCTCGGGTATAGTGACCAATCGAAAGGTTATCGGGTCTACAACCTCAGGACTAAGAAGCTCATGATTAGTAGAGACGTTGAGTTTGACGAAAATGCAGCCTGGAACTGGGAGGAGGAAAAGATCGAGAAAAAATATGTCACCTTGCCGGACACACCATCTTCACAAGATGAGTCAACAATACAAGAAGAAGGACAAGTAACAGATTCCACTACTCAAGGCAACTTCACCAATCTCTCCAAGAGCGACGCAAGGAGAATCTACTCCAGAGTCTTCAGCACAAAAAGTAAAATCCCTTAGACAGATTTATGAAACATGCAACTTTGGAGGCTGCTAAGGAAGCAGTTTGGATTAAAGCAATGGAGGAAGAGATCAAGATGATCGAGAAGAATGAAACTTGAGAGCTCGTCAATCGCCCTGAAGACAAAGAGGTCATCGGCGTCAAATGGGTCTACAAGACAAAGCTCAATGCAGACGGATCAATCCAGAAGTACAAGGCAAGGCTTGTAGCTAAAGGATACTTACAACAACCAGGTATTGACTATACCGAAACTTTCGCTCCTGTTGCTCGCCTTGATACTATTCGTATGCTCATCGCCTTAGCAGCACAAAAAGAGTGGAAAATCTATCAACTAGACGTAAAGTCGGCATTTCTAAATGGATATCTTCAAGAGGAAATATATGTGGAACAACCACAAGGCTTTACCGTCAAAGGTCAAGAAGATAAAGTTCTAAAGCTTAAAAAGGCGCTATATGGATTAAAGCAAGCACCACGAGCTTGGTATAGCAGAATAGATGAATACTTCATCAAGCAAGGATTCGGGAGGAGTATGAGCGAGCCAACGCTCTACGTCAAGACCCAAGGTAAGTCCGACACACTCATTATTTCTCTGTATGTAGATGATCTAATATATACAGGAAATAATGAGAACATGATTCAAGAATTCAAAGAAGAAATGATGAAGACATTTGAGATGACGGACTTGGGCTTGATGCACTACTTTCTGGGCATCGAGATCAACCAAAAACAAGGGGTCTTTATCTCACAAAAGAAATATACTGAGAACCTCCTGAAGAAATTCAAGATGAACTATTGCAAGCCAGTTACAACACCACTCGTCACAAATGAAAAGCTACTAAAAGAAGATGGAGCAGACAAAGCCAATGCCTCGCTCTACAGGAGTTTGATTGGTAGTCTTCTATATCTCACTGCAACAAGACTGGACATTATGTACGTGACAAGTTTATTATCGCGATTCATGCATAGTCCGAGTCAAATTCATTTTAGAGCTGCCAAAAGGATTCTCAGATATTTGCGAGGAACTTCAGAGTACGGCATTTGGTATCGACCAAGTGCAAGCACCAAACTCATAGGCTACACTGACAGTGACTGGGCAGGATCAACTGATGACAGGAGGAGTACTACTGGGTATGCATTCACATTGGGCTCTGGAATATTTTCATGGGCATCCAAAAAACAAGACTCAGTGGCACAGTCTACTGCAAAAGCTGAATATGTAGCTGCTGCTGCGACCACCAGTCACGCACTATGGCTTCGAAGAATTCTAGAAGACATTGGAGAAGCTCAGATGGAACCAACTCCAATACTTTGCGACAATAAGTCCGCAATTGCTATATCGAAGAATCCGGTCTTCCACGGAAGAACTAAACACATTGACATCAAATATCACTTCATTCGTGAAGTGCAAAGTAACAGAGAGATCGAACTGAAGTATTGCAAGACAGAAGACCAAGTCGCGGACATATTTACAAAAGCATTATCATCGGCCAAGTTCGAAACGTTGCGAAGTATGCTTGGAGTATCACGAAGTTGGATCAAGGAGGAGTGTTGAGAAGAATGATCCAATTTCTAGAATACTCTAGGATTTGCTCTTGTTAGAAGATTGATCCAATTTCTAGATTTTTCTAGGTTGTGCTCTTACTAGAACAATATTGAAAGATCCTAGAGATATGTAGAATTGTCTAGACATTTTCTTAGTTGCTAGATTGTTCTAGGTTGTAGAATACTCTAGAACTTATGGACTCCTATAAATAGGAGTTAGGAGTCTCTCAAATTGTAATTCTCGAGAGGAAGACCAACTACTTGCCTCCTTTGTACAATTACAAAATAATATAAGTTACATTCCCTTTCACTCCCTTGCTTCCTAAAACACACACACACACACACACACACACACACACACACACACACACACACACACACACACACACACACACACATCAACTACACACGCTTCCACAAATTCTAACATGAGGCCCACCGTCAGCTGTGCTTGCATTGAACAATCCAAGGTACCCACCGGCCGAGTTGGGTGGGATTGTGAAGCCAGGAGGAGCAAGAAAAAACGCAATGCCGTCACTATAATTTTTGGGACGGAAAGGAACGATGCTGAAAGAAAATCGGGTAGAGAAGTCTTCTTGTCTCCCACTAATAGAATCATTTATATAGATGGGTTTGGAATACTGAATGCGCCCCACTTGAAACTCTGGTGGCGTGGTGCCTCTGGGGGTGAGATCAGCGATTTTATCCGCTGGTACTGCAACTCCTTCGTAAAGTATGTCCTTCGCATTCTTGTCAAAGCTACTTATACTGAAGTTCACGGGACGGACAATGGGGATAACAAGACAGCAGACAAATGAGAAGACAATTAAGCGAGCGTGAGAAGAAAGAGAGCAAGAGGTCACACGCTGCATGCTACACATTGCATTTATGGAAGTTTGAGGACGAGGTTCGCACTGGTGACTCGACTGTTCCGGACTGGCCCTAAGACGGGGTGCTTTATAGAGGACCAGATGTTACAATCGGCAGCTTCGACTCATTGGATGGATCGACAGATTCTTTGCAATTTCTGCTAAAGACTCGACACTATATGGAAGAGGGACCTTCCTATCTTCATGTCACTAGCAAACATGAAGATGATTACATCAACATGGTCACTTGGTGTAGATTTTTCGTGACTATATTATGCTCAGGGCCGTCCTAAGAAAGTGACTCCGCCATTGATCCGTGTCCTACGTGGGGAAATATACAGGACGATCGAGACGAAAGCCGAGCAACCTGAGTCGAATGAGCCGGCAGCCCATGGAGCGGAGATGCGCAGTCGTTAACAACAGAGACCGAGGAGAGAAAACCAAAAGCGAGAGCCGGCAACGGGGATCGATGCTTTCCACCCTCACCCTTTGTTGGTTTGGCGTGAAAGACTTCTCCAAACTGAAAATGGAAAGGGGAAATGAGAATGCGACAACGACCGTCACTCTTCAAGGAAATAAATTGTGGATCTCCCTTGGTGGGTTGGGATCTTTGTATATATGAAGATAATATAAAAAAATAAAATTATTCGATCTAAATAAAAATAAGGGAATTGAAAAGACCTTTGTTAGATATATATGCTTGAACATGTAAGGTAAAAAGAACGGTTTGAACATATTTATTGCGAGGCAAAATAAGTAGAGCATTTCCATTAGCAGCATCACCCATGTAAGATGCTTTTCACAACTGCAGCATTGAAAGAGAAACATTCATCATTTAACAAAATTACAACTTGAATATCTAATTTACATGACTTAAAGGATTGATAGATGTAGCTCGAGCCAAAGCATTCGATGTTAAGTCGAAAATCGAAATCATTATGGTATTTTGACAAACCAAAAATGAGATTGATTTAAAAATCTAAAACGTATTGGATTTGTTTGATTAATTTTTTTGCCCCGTTGCCACTATTATTTATACAATGTTTCTTGGCCATGCTAACCAAATCTCGATTTAACTTAACTGGATAAGTATGAAGACACCTTGCTCCAAATCCTTCTGTACAGAGAGCAGTAAATCTCTCAAGCTAATACAAAAATTGCATCTGTTTTCAGAAATCACGTTCTCCAAAACCAGTTTGGTTCAAAATCCAAAACTCATCCGTGCGGTCTGAAATTCGACTATGTTACACTAAAAGGAGTGATAAACAATTTTCGTGAATAAACTATTTTGAAACTCGAACTCCAAAATTTGATAAAAATCCATAGAACATCAAAAGGTCATAAGTTCCAGCAAAAATAAAGGTTCTGTTTTGTTCAAAACGAAGTTGACATACATCCCTTTTAACTCCATAAAATCTCGGATAAATATATGTCTTAGCTAAAGATGTTTAAAACACCTTTTATGAAGGAACTAACTTCATAGTCTCATCACATTTTGATCAACAAAATCAGCAAATAGTAATAGTTCAGTAAACATATTCCAGAAAAGTCATCTGTTTTGAACTAAACCACTGTCACTTGTGCTATTCCAGTCTAACATTCATCTTATCATGTTGGTTAGCACTCATCTAACTCCTTAAGTGTAATCGTAACTTAAGAAAGATTTGGAGGTTGACCCACCTGATCAACAAACCAACAAGTCCACAACGACGGTGGAGTGAAGGCGACTACAACTCGAGTTTACTTCAACTCCAAAAGAGGCTCGGATGATGCTGAAAAAGCCTTGAAAGTCTCTTCCTGAGTTGCTGGTTTGAGAGCAACGTATCTTAGTTGGGTGAATGGAGGTAGTAAGAAGTAAAAATATCTAAGAGAAGCTGAAGTGGAACCAACTGTGATATTTCACGTTCAGCTGTATATGGGGAACAAGCAGCCTTGAAAAATCAAACTAAAATATCTAAACACTTGAGTACTTGCCCCATAAGTCTTCTACTCTATCCAATAGCAATTTTCCCCTCTCAAACTTCTCCAACAATCTAAGTATGAAGGCTAAAATGCAACAGTCCCTCATACCTACGAATTTGCACCCATTAACCTCAGGTCACATACAAGCCCTCATCAATTCAAATCATCATCTATTCAAATTAGGCTTGAATCTTTTCCACAAAATCTCATCTCATCTTATTTCGGACAGTGTCGAAAATCAGGATGTCACATATGTGAAACCAAATTCTTCGTTGTTCGCCTAATCCATAAGTACTGGTATTTTTTTTTAATTATCACTACCTCGACATATTATATTTGACTGTCAAAGTCAAAATAGTAGATTTAAGTGGTGACAATCGATCGCGATCTTAAAGAAATACCCTTCGGCGGTGCTTTGATCCAAAGTATCGCAATCTTAGAGTTACTAAGATTCTTTGCCTACTTTTTAGATTTCCATCTTTTGTCTTCCATTTTTTTTCGAACTTTCGATAATATGTAATCATGTTGATGTAAGTGCATTGACCGAATCCTCAACCAGTTTTTGGAGTTATGAAAATGTCAATCCGTTAAAACTGGTGAAATAGTATCAAATCGTCAAATTCCAACGTTTTCTGCTAGGGTCTTTTCAAAATGAGGTCAAATCACTAGCTGAACCGTAGACCTTGACATCACAACAAACGGTCACACCAACTCTTCTTTAATTTAAGTTGTGCCAAATATCCTCAACTCTCCACGGAGAGGCAAACTTGATGGAATTAACAACATTGATGAAAATTAAATTGCGAGGTTATCTAACATGGCTCTATAAATTAATTTACTAAATGATGTGTCGGGCCGTGAGTGGACCTCAAAATTGTAGCCAATAATAGTCTGGCATATCACCTAGTATAGTACTTTTGTAAATGAATCTTAGTAACTCTAGCACTTCTCAAAATAAAGAACCCCTTTGATCTAAAGACGTGGTTAGTGGAGGACATTGCTAGTGCCTTATTATATACATGTGTGTGTGTAACTTTCGTAACTTATTGACGCACTAGACAGAGGTATGCCTATTCATGTTTTGTAAAGGTCGTCCGTTTCACAAATTTACCAATTTGTCTATATCATCAGCTTCCAGCCACCAGCTGTGCATGTAGGAGACATATATAACAGTGTTAGACAAACCATTTTTTCGTCAAAAAACTTAAGAAGCTGTGAGGAGACGGGCTTACAATGCATATGTAACACATTCCTAACGACCGGAATACAAAGGGGACAAAATGACTGAACAGAAATGGTTGATGCCCCGAGTCTTATTGACTGGTAAAAGCACTCTGAATAAGGAAGCAACTCACTGAGTCTCATGTTTGTCTTCCTCCATCTCAGAGTTCACCGTGCTGCTGTGTGGTTTTCGTTCATTTTGCTTAATAGAAACGGATTCTTGACTAGAAGAAGAAGAAGATCCTGTTCTTGGTGCTGGTGGATGAAATAAAGTGGGAGCCTCAAATGTGGTGAGTTGAAGCTCGGGCACAGGGACTTCGAGCTGAAGAAACCTGATAACGTGTCCTGATTTTGGCTTGCTCTTGGGTTCTGGATGCACACACCACAGTCCCACCATCATCAAGCGTTCCATTTTCATCTTATCGAAGCTCAAACCTAGCATCTCGTCCGCTGCTTCAAGCGTATGTCCGGCAAGGTAAAGCTCCCAAACCCACTTGTAAACTGGGACATGAAATTCTCTTACCTGATAGGTCTTCCTACCACAAGCAATTTCCAGCGCCACAACCCCGAAGCTGAACATGTCAGACTCTTTAGTAGCCTTCCGTCCGTTGAGATACTCTGGTGCCAGGTAACCATACGTTCCAACCACGGTTGTCGTTTGAGTCCTCAACTGGGGATCGACGAGCTTAGCTACTCCGAAGTCGCCGAGCTTAGCGTTGAAATCCACGTCGAGCAATATGTTGGCCCCTTTTATATCTCTGTGAAGAACGCATTGCTCTAGTTCTTCATGAAGATAATTAAGGGCAGATGCTAGGCCTAGAGCTATCTTGTACCTTACATCCCAAGGCAGAACTTTTTGAGTTCCAAAGAGATGATTGTCAAGGCTACCATTAGGCACATATTCATAAACAAGCATACATTCGCCTTCCTCTTGACACCATCCAATGAATTGCACCAGATTTCGGTGTATTGTGCGGCTTATTATCTTCACTTCATTGATGAAGATCTTCTCGGAATGTCTGGATTCAGTGAAGATTCTCTTGACGGCTACTAGGCGACCTATACGGTTCAATATTCCTTTGTAAACATGACAAGTCCCTCCTTGGCCAAGTCTTCGGTCCTGTGAGAAGCCACCCGTAGCTACAACCAACTCTTGATAAGAGAATTTGAGTGGCAATGCTCTTATCTCTTTGTCAGTATTGGTCAGAGCAGAAAGCTCATATTTTTTCCTCAACTTGATCATAAATAAGCAAGACCCCGCTGAAATAATCAGTAAGAGACTTGCTAATGGAGTGGTGATTATTAGTAACAACCGATAGATCTTGGAGCTTACTTCCTTTACAGATGTATGGGTCGGTGGAGGGCGTACAACATCCAAATTCGAAGTGAACTCCCATGAGTGGATTTTGTGTGTCTCCCCATTGTGGCCAAAGGAAGCAGAAATCCCCATCGCTACCGATTCAGGAAGAACTTGAGCGAGATCGATTTGGTAAGAGAGTGAGGAGTTTTTCTTGTCAAAAGAAACTGGCTCGCCATCAAACGACCAAAACACACCAAGATTCCTTCTAGTAGAATTATAGGTCACCACAACATTAGTTAGATTGTGCGATCCAGCATCCCAACTCTTATAAGCAACCGAAGTGATCGCGTTTACGTTGATTCCTATGTGTTGCCCTGGAGGGTCATATGGGTTTGCAAAAGTATCGAACTCGACCATCACAATTTGGTTCAGAGTCTCATTGTGAGCTGTGCTTGCATTGAACAATCCGAGGAACCCACCAGCCGAGTTGGGCGGGATTGTGAAGCCAGTAGGAGCAAGAAAAAACGCAATGCCGTCACTGTAATTTTTATGGAAAGGAACGATGCTGAAAGTAAATCGTGTAGAGAAGTCTGCTTGTCTCCCACTAATAGAATCAGTTATACAGATGGGTTTGGAATACTGAATGCGGCCCACCTGAAACTCCGGTGACGCGGTGTTTTTTGGGGTGAGATCAGCGATGTCACCCGCTGATACCGCTGCTCCCTCGTAAAGTATGTCGATCGAATCCTTGTCAAAGTCACTCATACTGAAGTTCTGGGGACTGACAAAGGGGATAATGAGACAGCAGACAAACGAGAAGACAATTAAGCGAGCGTGAAAAGGAAGAGAGCAAGAGGTCACACGCTGCATGCTGCACATTGCATTTATGGATGTTTGAGGACGAGGTTCGCACTGGTGACTAGACTGTTCCCGACTGGCGCTAAATCGGGGTGCTTTATAGAGGACTAGATGTTACAATCAGCAGCTTCGACGCATTGGATGGATTTTGTTTGCTGTTTCTGCTAAAGGCTCGACACTATATGGACACCTTCCTTATTGCTGATTTGGATGGCCGGATTTGGATCGCCTATTGTGCTCTTGAGCACAGCAGGGTGATGTCCTCATCCCAGCCGTCTGATTAAGATCAGACGGCTAAGATTTTACAGAAAAATTTAAAAAAATTCAATTTTTTTTTTTATTTTTTTTTTAAAATTTTCCCAGCTGTCCGATCGGAATCGGACGGCTGGGATGGGGAAGATTGTAGCCTGTTGTGCGCCGTACGCACAGCAGGCGATCTACTTCCTGGATGGCCTGCCCTAGTACGAACCACGGCAGGGGTGACCCTATCGGTCCCACAGCCATTCAATTTGAGGAAAAAAAAGAACTGTTTCGATTTTTTTTTTGAAAAACAAGTATCGGACGGCACCCTATGTACATGGAAAATCCCCTGAATCCGGACTGCATACACTTGTCACTAGCAAATATGAAGATGATTATATTGACAATGTCACTTTGTTGTAGATTTTTCATGACTATATTTCTGACGACCCAGGCGGCGGTGTGCAGGGAGGAGGGATGGCGGTGCGTCTGCACCTCGGTCCCCAGACGCGCGCAAAGGGGGGCACCTCTCTTGTCTCACATCACCTAGGGGGAGTCTTGGGGCCAACTTATAAGGCATTGGGGCCCTTAATAGTATGGACGCGTTCTTCTCAGATAGACCGAGAAGAACAAAACCGAGAGGGCTGGTGGGCCCAAAGCGGACAATATCCATACTGTGGGTGATGCCGAGGCGTTACAATATCAAGCTCAGGCCCGCCCTAAGAAAGTGACTCCGGCCATTGATTCGATGTCCTACGTGGAGAAATATACAGGGCGAATGAGCAACCTGAGTCGACTGAGCCGGCAGCCCATGGAGCAGAGATGCGCAGTCGTTAACGACAGGACCGAGGAGAGAAAACCAAAAACGAGAGTCGGCAACGCTGATCGATGCTTTCCGCCCTCACCCTTGGTTTGTTTGGGCTTGAATGACTTCTCCAAACTGATAATGGAAAGGGGAAATGAGAATGCGACAACGACCGTCACTCTTCAAGGAAATAAAATTGTGGATTCCCCTTGGTGTGTTGGGATCTTTGTATATCTGAAAATAAATAAATAAAAATATCAAGTTATTCGATCAAAATAAAAATAAGGGAATTGAAAAGACCTTTATTAGAAATATATACTTCAACACATGTAAGGTAAAAAGATCGGTTTGAACATATTTATTGCGAGGCAAATTAAGTATAAGATTTCCATTAGCAGCATCACCCATGTAAGATATGCTTTTCACAACTGCAGCCTTGAAAGAGAAACATTCATCATTTAACAAAATTACAACTTGAATATCTAATTTACATGACTTAAAGGATTGATAGATGTAGCTCGAGCCAAAGCAGTCGATGTTAAGTCAAAGATCAAAATCATTATGATCTTGTGACAAAACAAAAATGAGATTTATTCAAAAATTTTAATATGTGTTGGATTTGTTTGATTAAATTTTTTGCCTCATTGCAACTTTTATTTATACAACATTCGTTTTTGGCAATGCTAGCCAAGTCTCAATTTAACTTAACTAGATAAGTTTGTAGTATGTTAAAGTTCAACAAATGCTAGGAAGAGACTCATTATAATGTACCAATCTGCACCTGTTTGGTAATATTTTGAAATCTCATTAAGTCAAGAAAAATACATTAGGAGTGAGTATGGTTTGGGTTGGGTTGGAGCAGCACCTAACCCAACAATCAATTCGTATGGAGTTGGTCCATAATTTTTTAGACCAAGGACCAAACTTGTAACGGTCTGATTTTCTTTAATAAAATTCCTTCCATTTTCCTACTTTATTTCCCCCATATTTTCCTTTTTGTTGTCTACGCATGGGCCTAACTCAGCCGAAGTCTTTCCTCCACGTGTGGGCCCAAGCCCAGCCCACGCCTCCACCTTCCTCTTCCTGTTCATCATCTTCCTCACGTGACCCCTCTCTCCCGAAACCCTAGCCGCCGCCATCACCAAGTTAACGCAAGAAACTCGCGACTACGCCAACGGATAGCCACGCGTCAACCCACGATCATCTCTCTCCAACCGATTGAGCGTCTTCTTCGGGTGGAATTCGTCTATAACTTTCAGAAAAAAAAAAAGAACCCTAGCGAGGAAGGGGGGAGAAAGATTGGAGGAACAATCGTGTTATCTCAACTCCTCGACGCGATTAACCACCTTAAAAACGTTCCTCAACGTCGTTCACGCCACTTGGAAGTCTGAAATTTGAGTTTTGGCTGCCACCCACTCCCATCGAACTCATGGTCGACTCCCCTGTTTTCACCGCCGATTTGTTTGGGTCATAAACGAGCCGTCACCAGGCCTTGCGAGACGGCGTCCCCAGCCGCTTCTGGCCACAAGTTCCAGCCGCCTAGGCCATAGAAAAGCCGCAGCCTAAGGCCACGAAATCGCAGCCAAAGGCCGCGGATCTGCATCCCCTGTTTCGGACGAAACTTTTGCTCGCCGTCCTCCACGCCATCGCCCACGCCGTCGCCCACGCCGTCTACGCCATCTCCAGTTCATCAGACGCCGTCCCTCAGCTCACGCCACCTTCAACGCAGTTGTCCAGCCTCGCCCTCAGCTCAGACCAACCGAATCAATTGCTGGATCTCCAGCTCGGCTCGGGTAGAACCCGAGGCTCCTTCCTCGCGCCGCTGAGCCATCATCATCCCTCATGCCGTCCACGCTCAGCCGCCATGCCGTCCACGCCATCGCAGCTTCTCCATCAGCTCGCGCTGCCACCAGCTCGCGCCGTCCATTCATGCACCTACCTCTAGCTCGTGCTTCAGTCCCCTCAGCTCACACCCGCAGCTCATTGAAGAGCCCACAGCTCACCAAGCTTCCTTCTGCACCGAATCCAAGAGAACAGAAGCTGTGCTTCTGTGAATAGCTTCTGTGGGCCGAGTAGGCCATAATGGGCCTTGGTCCAACTAGTGCAGCCCAATCCGAAAGCTTGGGCCACTCGTCAGCAGTCAGAATAGCATTGGACCCTCGCCGGAGTTTCGCTGGAAAAGTTACAATCGCCGTTAAATTAGGATTTAAGGTGAGTTTTCTCCCTAACTCCTAATTAGGGCTGTTAATTGCTCTAGTAGTTTTGTCGTGTGATTATTGGACTTGATTGATGATTAAATTAGAGATTAGAGCTTATTTAGAGACTTTTGTTGAAATAGGGACAATTTCGTAAATTTAGTCATTTAGGGGTAGAGTTGTGAAATTAGATAATTGAAGGATTAATTAGTGAATTAATATATCTAGAAATGTGGATTATTGGTTAAGGAGGTGTAATTTTGTAAGTTTTGAGGAATTAGAGACAATTTATTAATTTTGGTCCAATTAGGCCTAAGTTAAGGATTTATGGGTAAATTGATAAATTTAATTAGTGGAGAGGACGATTGCTAATTAAATTAGTTTTGGAAATCATTAATTAGTGGACGGTACAAAAATATGAAATTCAGAATATTTTGAGAATGATAAGTTAATTATGTCATATTATAGCCTAATTAGGGTTTTTAGGGGTAAAGATGTATTGACACCTAAATTTTGAATTTGTATCGCATGGTTTTACCACGTGTCATCGCTCAT
Organism: Melaleuca alternifolia; assembly: GCA_019926035.1. Taxonomy (NCBI): domain Eukaryota; kingdom Viridiplantae; phylum Streptophyta; class Magnoliopsida; order Myrtales; family Myrtaceae; genus Melaleuca; species Melaleuca alternifolia. The sequence goes on from JAGKPW010000322.1 coordinate 170,770, forward strand.
GTAGTCGGATGAGTTTATAGAAGGTGCAAAATTTAAATTTTGATGGGGACTCGTATTCAATGGATAACAATAGAATTTGATTCATACTCGATCCGCTAGAGTTTGTTCTTTGAGGCCTCACATTCGTCTCAATATTCCAGAATGTTTGATTGGAGTTTCAAGCATATTTTCCTTGAAAGTCCGAAGGGAATTTTCAAGTTAATTACCTGATTGGAGTTTCAAGTACCTTTTTTGAAAGTCCGAAGGGAACTTTCGAACTTATTTTACTTTTTCTCTTGAAAGTCCAAAGGGAGTTTTCGAACTAATTTCACTATTTTCTTGAAAGTCTGAAGGGAATTTTCAAGTCATTTACCTAATTGGAGTTTCAGGTACCTTTTTCGAAAGTCCGAATGGAACTTTTGAACCTATTTCACTTTTTTCTCTCGAAAGTCCGAAGAGAATTTTTGAGTTTATTACCTAATTGGAGTTTCAGGTACCTTTTTCAAAAGTCCGAAGGGAACTTTTGAACCTATTTCACTTTTTCCTCGAAAGTCCGAAGGGAATTTTCGAGTCTATTACCTGATTGGAGTTTCAGGGATCTTTTTAGAAAATCCGAAGGGAATTTTCTATCTTATTAAAATACTTGATGGGAGTTTCAAGTATTAACTTTTACGAAAATCCGAAGGGAATTTTCGAGCCAGTTCAGACATCCAATTGCAGTTTTAGGTATCTCTGAGAAAATCCGAAAGGAATTTTCTAGATATTTGTCTAAAACAATCTTGTATCCGAAGTTTACTTCCTCAAGTGCTCAGGTAAGTAGCTACATGTATATTTTCTATCTCTGCATTTGCATAACAATTAAAAAAAATGAGTGTGGACTCATTGTGGTCTGCATTTGCAAAACAATTCATGACATGGCATTGCATGAAAAAATGGGATTCATGATCTTGACAAAATTATCATCTGTCACATTGCATCATCAAAATTTAGGTATCATTTTGTCTTTGAATGTAACCTCTGCGAGCTCACCTTCAAAGAGGGGCAGCTGTTGGCACCTAAATTTTGAATTTGTATCGCATGGTTTTACCACGTGTCATCGCTTGTGTAATCGGATGAGTTTATAGAAGGTGCAAAATTTAAATTTTGATGGGGATTTTGTTAGATTCATCGTATTCAATGGATAACAATAGAATTTGAGTCATACTCGATCCGTAGGGAGATTTGAAGCTAACGGATATGCACCAATCTTGCAAAGGATATACATGTGCCTGATCTCTTCAATTTTCAGAATTTTTTGAAGCGAACTCTATTCCTCTATAAATAGAGGGCGTGAGTGCATGAGGGGGAGGATAAAAATCAAGTCCTTTGGAGCTCTTCAGTGAAAAAGAAAAAATCAGAGAGGCATTCGGCCAATAGGAGAGTTTTTGGAGAGAAAAGAGAGATTGAGAGCAGAAGAAGACAAAATAGAGGGGATGTTCAGCAAGAAAAGAAAGGCGTGAGAAAGAAAGAGAAAAGTCAAAAGTGAAGAAAAGAAATCAACGCCCCACCAAAGTGCCACCATTGAAGATTCCCCCTAGCAAAGCAGCAAAAAATTGGTTCATCGTAGCTTTAGTCAAACGGTGGGAGTTTGACCAAAGCGTTCCAGTACATTCAACAAAAAGAATAGAAGAAGGGAGATGCCGCTTTGCTAATTGCATGGCTCCTTGAGACCACATCAACTTTTGTTTCCGTTCGGCCATCACGTTCGTCCATTCAAGTCCAGAAAGTTGATCCATAAAATTAGGTAAATTTTTTATCCTAGCTTAATTTGGATATTTGATTGGTAAGATATACTAACTTGATTTTTTTGAAGCATTTAGACATATCTAGATTGGGAGATTCTAATCCAGAGTGCTTGGATCGATAGTCCGATCTCATGCTCGAGATATGACTTGCGATCGCACGGAAAAAGAAATCGGCTAATCCGATCTCATGCTCAAGATACGATTCGTTGATTTTGTTTGCTTTCAAATGAATTTAGTGCTACAAAAATTTTACATCTTGCACTATGGATAATATTCGCGTGAGATTTTATAGGTAGATAGGTTTTACTTATATGCTTTTCTTATTTGAAAATACCAAAAAAAAAGATTTTAATTGTTAGCTTTAATTTAGAGTTAGACTTTGCATTATAGGGTGTTATCTATAGTTGAGATAAGATTTTAGTTTAAATTAGGGATTAAGATGAGTTGATCTCTAATTTAAATTAGATGACATTTAACCATAGATAATTAGTTTCATTAATTAAGTAATTTCGAATTTCCTCAAAACATAAAAAATATATGCATTTCATATAGTTTAGAATACATCACATTATTAGGTCATGTGTATGTCATATAGTTTGCATTATATAACTTGCATGCCACATAATTTGCACAATAGTTTCATCACTTAGGAATTGCATAAAAATTCATAGCATGGTAGAACATTACATTTAGGAACTTAGGAGTCATGTTAGATTAGGTTTTCATATTTTATTAGTTTATTTAATTTCGAATTTTCAGTTAATAAATGAAAAACTACCTTTTTGCATGTCATTTAATTAATAGCATATCATGTAGTCTAGATTAATTTAGAATTGCATATTTTAGAGCATGTTAGGTAGACGCATTTCATTACATGCATCGAATATTAGAATAGTTTGCATATTAAAAGTGAAAATCCCAAAAAAATCATTTGCTTTTCTTATTGTTATATTTCTTTGACTAGTTAAATCACCATGCATGTTAGGGAATAAAAGTTAAAATCAATTCAAATTGCCTGCAAATTATTTTTGAAATAAAAGAAATTGGTTCTCAAGTCCCCAAATTCAAAATCTCTAGTTCGTAAGGGTAAAGTACTACTCCCATTATTTTACATGGGTTTCTAATCGACCCACCACAAATAGATTAGTGGCGACTCCCTTTGAAATTGATTTTGCATGTTTAAAAAGTAAAACCTAAGTCGCGAATTGGTATGAGCTTGGGAGAGCTCGAGTTAAGTTAGACTTAGCAATCCATTAGCCTAACCTTAGGTGGTGCACATTCGGGGAGGTCGCGACAGCTTGACGACTCCGCTGGGGACTCAGTTTAGAGAACTCTAGTGGACTTATGTCAATTTTCTTCTTTAAAAAAAAATACTTTTTGTTTGGCAGCTAGGATTTCAGGTATGTCCCTAACATGAGTTGAATGTTTTTACAGGATGGTGTTTGGAATGAATGTTTGAATGCTTTGATAGAAGTGTTGCTTGATATTAGTTGTTGTGCATGTTTCCATTGCTTTAGCACTACACTTTTGCACGCACAACTTGCCGCCGGACCTGGGCCGCATAGGATTACTTAGGATGGTGTTGAGGTAGATGCCACTCCGACCGCATGCCCGCGGTACGAGTCGCCTAGCTCAACCCCGACATTTCTTTCTTGGTGTCGAGAGTATCCACCCCTGTCCGCAAGCCTACAACCCGAGTCGACTCTTCGACTGTGCCGGAGTCATAAGGACCCGACTTAGTACGCGTGCTTGTGGCTAGTCCGATCATCCTTGTGGCTCCACTTTGTTAAACCTTTGGTCTGCATGTCTATGCGATTGCCTTTGGTCTATTTGTAAAGTAAGTCTTCTATCCCTATTCTTTGAATTTCATTTTTGTTTTCAGTCGGTCCATGATTAATGAGGTCATTAGTGTCATCATTTTTTAGTCAAAATTAATTGTCATTAAGATTTTTTTTAAAACAAACAAAAAGATTTCCATGAAATTAAAATTTTCAATTATATGCTTTCATTTGTTATTGTGTCATATGTCATCATTTTTTTTAAGAAAAAAAATCATCCTTCAAAAGAAAAGAAGAGAGGTGCTAATTAAATTGAGTCATGGATCGAACTTCCTCTCGATCACACATTTATCCTTAGTTTTGTCTTTTGTAGGTGATTAAGGAGCGTCCACGTTCACCAATTTTCACAAGATCAAGAGCGAGAGCAAGTATGGCCGACCAAAATGAACAAACTCGTGTTGCCGTGCTTGAAACTGAGATGAAGACAGTTTTGAATGTCCTCGAGAACCTCTCTAAACAAGTTGTTTATCTAAACACAAGCATTTTCACCCTGTCTGCATCCATTCAACCGAAGGTCGAGGTCGTGCTACCTAATGACTTTGCTCCGACTGGGCAAATGGATAGAGAAAAAAATGTTGATATCGGCACTTCTTTGATCGAGAATGAAGCAGTCCTGACTGATAATATTCCTTCGGTCATGACTGATAAGGCCAGTGCATCTTCTGAATTGCCAAGGAGTGATGAGGCTAAGCGCATTGCTAAGCTTGAGGCTAAGCGCATTGCTAAGCTTGAAGAGTAAATTCGACAAATGCAAGGTTTCCAAGATCAGTTCCCACGAGGTCTTGCTCATATTGCTAAGGTCCAGGTCCCTAAGAAGTTCAAGGCACCAGAGTTTATCAAGTATGAAGGCCTTTCTTGTTCTAAGGTCCATTTGCAATACTACACAATGAGGATGGCACCGTATGCTGACAACGTGCCACTCATGATCCATACTTTCCAAGATAGCTTAACTGGACCTGCCTTACAATGGTTCATTGTGAAAAAGATTAATTTGCTTGAGACTTGGGAGGATTTATCTGATGCTTTCATCCGTCAATACAAGTTTAACATGGATGTGGCCCCGTCACGTGAGGATTTGATTGGCCTTGAGAAAAAGAAGACCGAGACTTTCAAGGCTTATGCCATGAGATGGAGAGCCGTGGCTGCGCAAATCACCCCCGAGCTGACTGAAAAGGAGATGCTAGACATGTTTATGAGGTCCTTGCCATTTGAGTTTTGCAATCGAGTGTTATGATCTCGTTTTGAATCCTTGGCTGAGTTGATTCCTGTAGGAGAACATATTGAGATCGCTTTGCATGATGGTTGGGCTATGGAGCAGGCTACCTCTTTCAAGAAATTTGCTTTCAAAAAAGATAAAGAGTTTGCATCTGAAGTGAATGTGGCCTACTCTCAACCAACTCGTGACACTGGTAGGCAACAAGGCAGAGGACGCTCATACACCGGTCGACCACAAGGTAATAAGAGGAACTTCATGCCTCTGCCTGGGCCGTTATCCAAGGTTTTGCCAATCCTCCAAAAGAAATGGCTACTTTTAAGTGAGCCTAAACATCCGAACCCCGAGCGATTCACAAATTTTGACCCATCTAAGAAGTGTGAGTATCACATGGGCGAGGTCGAACATTCCACTGATGATTGCTACATCTTGAGGCATAGAGTTCAGGACCTCCTGGATACGAAGGCATTCTCTTTCAGTTCTGGCCAACCAAATGTCAAGCATAATCCCCTCCCCAACAATGTTGGAAGTGTAGATGGGGTCACAGAGTAGAGAAATGGCCATACTCCTCTGCAAAGGAGTCTTTTGTTGCTTTTTAGAATTTCTTGCTTTCTAGGATTTCAATTATTGTTTGAATAGGGTTTGAATAGTTGCATTTGTCATTCCAATAATGTAATTCATTTGATTATATTCAATGAAATTACAAATTTTTCTTTATTTTGAGGGCATGTCGAAGTATACCAAACTAGCCCGGTGATGATATCCAATAGTGAAAAAAATCATTCAAGGAGAATTCTGAGGGTTGGGTTTCTTTATGTTTCCTTATTCGAAAATTTTAAAATTTTCAAAAACAAATTTTAAAAAAAAATTCTTTAAAAAAAGAAAAAAGAAAAATGCATGTTGGATAAACCATGTTTGTTTTTCTAACCCTTTTGCTTCATGTGTCAGAGTCTAAATCTTCTTGCCTAATTGAGAGTTGATACTTTTGGTAGAAAATAATTTGCAAAGAAAATTGCGGGGCATTTTCCAATTTGGCAGATGCAACATATTGATGGGTGATGAAAATTTCTCCAATTTTAGATTACATTTATTTAGAGCCATATTAATGCACGTTCTTTTGGTGCAGGGACAAGAACAAAAATGTGGCACCAAGGATTGAGTTCACACACAAAGGCGACTGATGGACTTTTAATTCCAATAAATTTCTTCTGAATTTGATATCATGTTCATGTTGTTTGGGTCAAATGAATTATTTGTGCTCAAAATGCTCATATCTGCTGAAAACTTTTGCATGATGATTTAGCTTGTTACATTCATCATTCCCATTGAGGATTGTCAAAATAAATCGGTTTGATGAGTAGTGCAGAATTGATTGAGAATGCTAAATGAGATGCACCGGGATGACGAAAGGCAAGCCCTATTCATACATAGTCCTTTACTTATACACTTGTGAGATGAGCGTATAAAGTTGCATGTCTACAAGGTGAAGAGTTCTCTCGAGAAGGGTACGATAACCGAAATGATGAGAGGCAGTTCATTTCTCTACCTAAAACACTATAATGATCCATTGCTTACCCACTTTGAGCCCAAACACTTGTGAAGTTTTTTTTCATACTACCCCTGTCAAGAACCACCCCAAATTGGGGCAAATTGGAGGTACATTTACATCATTGATGTTAAAAGGTGTAAAATGGATAGAAATTTTATTGCTTTCACTTGCATCAATCTTCGAGTATTGCTTTTACATGTTGAATCAAGTATTAAATCAAGTGCCTTAGGGATGATAAAGAGCATTCATTTCTATCTTTTGTTAGCCACTTTGAGCTTGTGATTTCATTTCAAATTAAACCCACATTAGTGATGACCTTTTGCACTAGGGCATGACAAAATCAAGATGATCAGAAATAGTATAGTTCAAGTGTCAAGTCCATAAAAAAATGAAAAATGAGGCATGAAAAAGCAGTAAGCCTGGTAAAAGTAAGGCCAATGCCCAAATCCAAAAGAAACGTGAAAGAACCTAGGGGCAAGAAAAAGCAGTGTGCCTGGTAAAAGCAAGGCCGATGCCCGTAGAAGTTGGAGCCAAAGGCTCAAATCCGCCTAACAAAAAAAAAGCCCTCAATGTGTTCGGATTCTAAAAAAAAATGCTAAATGAGGCAACATTGTCAATAGTCCCCAGTGAATTTGACATTATATTGCACCCCCAGTGAAGCAAAGTCAGAAACTCGAAAGTTGAGCCTGAGAAAAATTCCCAGTAACCGATCATCAGCTTTTCATCTCATACACATCTATGAGCCTACTTATCCAATTATTTCTCACCTTTGAGCCAAGTATACATTACATCCCATCAAAGTCTCTTCTGATTAGGGCACTTGAATCAATGTGGGGTTCCTAATGTGTTACGCTTAGCTCGAAAAAGTGCGAGCAAGACTGTTTCTATTGCATTTGCAGGATTCTTGACTTGTAGACCTGGCGATATTCGTTGAAGACTTTCTTTTTAAGTCTTGACTCATAGAGTCCTATTTGCTTAGCCATTGACCAAGCCTAAGTTACAGTCCTATTAAAAGACCTCTTTGATTAGTGAAATCGTACCGCTTGCGAAGTACTCTGACCCTTGTCGATATGATGATGGCGAGATAGAGCGACTCTCAAATAGCCTTTATCCAATGAGAGTGAGTGAAAGCCTTTTCTAACCGAAAGTATCTCATTTTTCATTCACGCTACGAGTGAAAATGATCTTAATTGATGATCTTGATTGATGATCTTCTCTAGTGAACATTTGATGATGCCGAGCATGGTGAAACCATCACATATGAAAAACAACTCGATTGAAATGTATGCCTTGATGAATGCATATGTTGTTCTAATTTTGTCTGACAGGTAATGTTTCCTTGAAGACTGAAGATTGCTAGAGTTTGTTCTTTGAGGCCTCACATTCGTCTCAATATTCCAGAATGTTTGATTGGAGTTTCAAGCATATTTTCCTTGCAGGGAATTTTCAAGTCAATTACTTGATTGGAGTTTCAGGTACATTTTTTGAAAGTCCGAAGGGAACTTTCGAACTTATTTTACTTTTTCTCTCGAAAGTCCGAAGGGAGTTTTCGAACTAATTTCACTATTTTCTTGAAAGTCTGAAGGGAATTTTCAAGTCATTTACCTGATTGGAGTTTCAGGTACCTTTTTCGAAAGTCCGAATGGAACTTTTGAACCTATTTCACTTTTTTCTCTCGAAAGTCCGAAGAGAATTTTTGAGTTTATTACCTGATTGGAGTTTCAGGTACCTTTTTCAAAAGTTCGAAGGGAACTTTTGAACCTATTTCACTTTTTCTCTCGAAAGTTCGAAGGGAATTTTCGAGTCTATTACCTGATTGGAGTTTCAGGTATCTTTTTAGAAAATTCGAAGGGAATTTTCTATCTTATTAAAATACTTGATGGGAGTTTCAAGTATTAACTTTTATGAAAATCCGAAGGGAATTTTCGAGCCAGTTCAGACATCCAATTGCATTTTTAGGTATCTCTGAGAAAATCCGAAAGGAATTTTCGAGCTAGTTCAGACATCTAATTGCAGTTTTAGGTATTTCTGAGAAAATCCGAAATGAATTTTCTAGATATTTGTCTAAAACAATCTTGTATCCGAAGTTTACTTCCTAAAGTGCTCAGGTAAGTAGCTACAGGTATGTTTTCTATCTCTGCATTTGCATAACAATTAAAAAAAATGAGTGTGGACTCATTGAGGTCTTCATTTGCAAAAAAAATTCATGACATGGCATTGCATGAAAAATTGGGATTCATGATCTTGACAAAATTATCATCTGTCACATTGCATCATCAAAATTTAGGTATCATTTTATCTTTGAATGTAACCTCTGCGAGCTCACCTTCAAAGAGGGGCAGCTGTTGACACCTAAATTTTGAATTTGTATCGCATGGTTTTACCACGTGTCATCGCTCGTGTAATCGGATGAGTTTATAGAAGGTGCAAAATTTAAATTTTGATGGGGATTTTGTTAGATTCATCGTATTCAATGGATAACAATAGAATTTGAGTCATACTCGATCCGTAGGGAGATTTGAAGCTAACGGATATGCACCAATCTTGCAAAGGATATACATGTGCCCGATCTCTTCAATTTTCGAAAATTTTTGAAGCGAACTCTATTCCTCTATAAATAGAGGGCGTGAGTGCGTGAGGGGGAGGATAAAAATCAAGTCCTTTGGAGCTCTTCGGTGAAAAAGAAAAAATCAGAGAGGCATTCGGCCAATAGGAGAGTTTTCGGAGAGAAAAGAGAGATTGAGAGCAGAAGAAGACAAAATAGAGGGGATGTTCAGCAAGAAAAGAAAGGCGTGAGAAAGAAAGAGAAAAGTCAAAGGTGAAGAAAAGAAATCAACGCCCCACCAAAGTGCCATCATTGAAGATTCCCCCTAGCAAAGCAGCAAAAATTTGGTTCATCGTAGCTTTAGTCAAACGGTGGGAGTTTGACCAAAGCGTCCCAGTACATTCAACAAAAAGAATAGAAGAAGGGAGGTGCCACTTTGCTAATTGCCTGGCTCCCTGAGACCACATCAACTTTTGTCTCCGTTCGGCCATCACGTTCGTCCATTCAAGTCCAGAAAGTTGATCCATAAAATTAGGTAAATTTTTTATCCTAGCTTAATTTGGATATTTGATTGGTAAGAGATACTAACTTGATTTTTTTGAAGCATTTAGACATATATAGATTGAGAGATTCTAATCCATGACGTGCTTGGATCGATAATCCGATCTCATGCTCAAGATCTGACTCGCGATCGCACAGAAAAAGAAATCGGCTAATCCGATCTCATGCTCAAGATACGATTCGTTGATTTTATTTGCTTTCAAATGAATTTAGTGCTACAAAAATTTTACATCTTGCACTATGGATAATATTCGCGTGAGATTTTATAGGTAGATAGGTTTTACTTATATGCTTTTCTTATTTGAAAATACCAAAAAAAAGATTTTAATTGTTAGCTTTAATTTAGAGTTAGACTTTGCATTATAGGGTGTTATCTATAGTTGAGATAAAATTTTAGTTTAAATTAGGGATTAAGATGAGTTGATCTTTAATTTAAATTAGATGACATTTAACCATAGATAATTAGTTTCATTAATTAAGTAATTTCGAATTTCCTCAAAACATAAAAAATATATGCATTTCATATAGTTTAGAATACATCACATTATTAGGTCATGTGTATGTCATATAGTTTGCATTATATAACTTGCATGCCACATAATTTGCACAATAGTTTCATCACTTAGGAATTGCATAAAAATTCATAGCATGGTAGAACATTACATTTAGGAACTTAGGAGTCATGTTAGATTAGGTTTTCATATTTTATTAGTTTATTTAATTTCGAATTTTCAGTTAATAAATGAAAAACTACCTTTTTGCATGTCATTTAATTAATAGCATATCATGTAGTCTAGATTAATTTAGAATTGCATATTTGAGAGCATGTTAGGTAGACGCATTTCATTACATGCATCGAATATCAGAATAGTTTACATATTAAAAGTGAAATTCCCAAAAAAATCATTTGCTTTTCTTATTGTTATATTTCTTTGAGTAATTAAATCACCATGCATGTTAGGGAATAAAAGTTAAAATCAATTCAACTTGCCTGCAAATTATTTTTGAAATAAAAGAAATTGGTTCTCAAGTCTCCGAATTCAAAATCTCTGGTTCTTAGGGGTAAAGTACTACTCCCAGTATTTTACATGGGTTTCTAATCGACCCACTACAAATAGATTAGTGGCGACTCCCTTTGAAATTGATTTTGCATGTTTAAAAAGTAAAACCTAAGTCGCGAATTGGTATGAGCTTGGGAGAGCTCGAGTTAAGTTAGACTTAGCAATCCATTAGCCTAACCCTAGGTGGTGCACCTTCAGGGAGGTCGCGACAAGATGTTGTTTTGGAAATTTTAAGGGTAAAAGTGTAAATTTGACAATTTGGAGAAAGAGGTGAGAAGTGTTGGCTGCAATGGTATCAAATCATTGATAATGAGGGTTTGTATTGATATTCGGGTGATTACGAGTTTTAATTCTATTGTGCCTAGTTAGAGTTGAATTATGCAATTTTAGGTAAATTGCAATATTTTGGAATTAATTCGAGAAATTGCGTGATTGGATAAGTGGCTACTAATTAAGGTGATGCCACCCGTAGTTGATCGAATTAAACACTCTGGATTTGATTTAGGGACTTGGGTGAATCCCTAATTGGTAGGTCCAGGCAGTCGATTTTGGTTACTTTGAGAAATTATGTCAATCTGCTTATGGAATGGTTGTGGAAGTCTATTTAATATTTTTGATTGTCCGATTGATTGGGTTTGATTTATTAATTGCAAGTGGTATTGATTGTTTCATAATGTGATTTATTTATTTAATTTTTGGTGCTTATTATAAATGACTTTATGTTGAATTATCTTAGAAATTGGTATTGTGACAATTATATTGAATTATTTAGTGAATATTTTATCAAGAGGGTTTAGTGACTTGACAAGATCATGGGTTGTGAGAAGTGATGATTAAATTAATTATTCATTTAGAAACTCTAGAGTGAATATCAACCTAATTAAGAAGTAGGGGGCAAACTCGATGAGCTTATCTCATCTTAAAATTATTTGTTCAGGTCCTCATATTGCAACTCCCCCTTGAGGACCAGGTGAAGCAGGAGGCGCAGCGAGATGATCATAGTCGATTTAATTTTTGATTAGGATGTTTTAATTTGTGAGGAAATAACTTTCCGCATTTATCCTTTTAGTTGAACAAATAAATAATGTTATTAATTTGTGGATTCGTTTTAGGGATTTGATCAGTTTATTGAAGTTATTGTAATAATTGAGATACCTCAGGATTTGGTCGGGAATTATTTAATTTATTCCACTGCATTCCTTTATGTATTAATTATGTATCTTTAGTTAATATAATTGATTAATTGATAACAACCTGGGATTATCGAAAATTTGTCGACCCTTGTGGAGTGTCTTCGGGAACTGTCATGTACTCGGGTGCGGGGCGTGACAAAACTTATTGAGTTTGGGATCAAGGACTAGACCAACCTTGTAGGTCTGGTCTAATGTCATAGTTAACTTGGGACCATTTGATTTTTATTAAGTCTTATTCACATCCATGGTCTAGTGATTCCATTATTAGACTCATCTCATAATATCCCTCCACCTTAGTTGACATGTTATATGGATTCATTAAGTTCACATAAATATTTAAGTACAAGCGTGTAATTGCCAAAGCCCTCACATTTATCACCAAGGACACCTAAAGACATGTCAACAACCAAAACCAAATTTATCTGGTCAAATGAATGATAAAACAGTACAGTGAAGAAATGATTTAACACATGTAAATATTAAAGGCGAGAAATTCATATCTACTTCAAGGAAAGCAACATATCATTAGACGACTATTCGAGGTTTAAAAAACACATAAAGCAAAATTTCTCACAACATTATTACCATGGACTTTATACTATAGATTAGGAATCATTATTATAACGAAGATAAAGATATTTCTAACGAGCTTAAAGCTATCAAATCAAGCACAAATTGGGAAGCAAAAGAGGAAATATAAATACCTATCACAAATCGAGCCCATATAAATTCTCGATATATGCTGGGTATTTATATCTCCTCTTTTGCTTTTCTGTCTGCGCTTGAGACCCTCAGATAAGCACAAACTAGCAAGCAAAAGTGAAAAATAATAATCAGAACCAAAAACTCATACGAGTTTGAAGCTCTCAAATCAAGCACAAATCGAGAACTCATCAGTTGAGCTGCATTCAAGAGGCAAGTGAGGAGAGCCGAGAGATCTAATGAAGAGAGGTGAGCGAAGAGAGGCAATAGGGTTTTTATTTTGAACAGTAAAAGAAAAGAAGAGAATGAGCCTTGGGTTTGGACAAAGAATGCATACATGCGCGTGTGCATGCACAAATCGCCCTAAAGTATTAGGAGTAGATACCAACTCATATGGTGTAGGTTTCAGGGGCCGTAAGACAAGACGAGGGACTAACCCTGTCCCCAAGAATCTTACAATTCTGTGATCCGGTTTTGCGGTCAGCAAATTTATTTTAAAAAGAGATTTTAACAACCTGCTTATTTTCTAGTTATGATTTTGAACAAGGAAGCTTAATTGATAAGATTAGCTTTTCTTTTCGAGTGAGGCCATGAACCTAAGCCTCTGCGGCTTTGAGTAAAGCGTGCTCAAGCGCCTTTGCATCAGTTTGTGAGTGGACATTTGAATATTGACCAATAGGAGTATGAAGCGTTCCTCAGTAAACTAGTTTCATAGACCCATTTACTCCACGAACCCTGTCTTTCTTGGGGAAAATTTCAGGACTCAAACCATGCAGTGGAGACGAATACCGCGGAGATGCATAGTAATTAATCTTGGAAAGAAAAACAACATTCAGTAATTAAAATGTACGAGCCGGCAACCTGGATCCATGTTTTCGACTCATCTTTTGTTTGCCTAGGGGAAAATAAGTTAATCTTGGAAAATCACATCACTCTACAAAACCTTATGATTTCCTGTAAACACACGAGAGTTTTGTGGCTTGCCATTCATCTGGCTCCAGCCTCATAAGTGCGTCTTCTTCTTCCAAAAACACACTCTCTCACCCTCATTACTCGATTTTGTTGAGCCCCATATCTCTTCTGCTCATATATTCTTGGTGGAGGACAAGATATATGGATTTCTTCTTATTTATTTCCTCTCTACTATTGGTTCTGCGGATACCGTTGGAGCTGGAAGATCAAATTGGATTTGTGATGCTTGTGATGAAAAGGCCTACTACGTGTTTGCTAACTTCTTGAAGAAATCTGGCTCAAAATCATGGTGAACTTGCGAATTGAAGATACATCGGATTCCCCCACAAAACTAGCATACAAAGCATAGAAACCAAGCAGTGCAACAAGGTGCTGTTGAAAAAGATAATTTATTCCCTAAAGAAAAACAAAAGCCAGCTTTCTAAATGGAACCACAGATGTCATTTTCTAACTCGTTTTCTGATTATAGCTGAATACAAGAAAACGTGCCATTTTCCTTGAAAAATGACTTCCTTAGAGAATGTCCTCCAAGTAAATTATAGCTTTCTCGAAATAAACAGTATCAATACGGTCTCTTGAACTCTTTCAGTCATGGGCCCTCTTTTTCTTTGTATGCTCTAAGGTCGTGATGTCCATTTATAAATCTATGATTTATCGCTTTTACAACTGTTTGCATAGACACATGAGTAAACAAAATCATTTGTAGGTCAACTATAAGGTTAAATATGAAAGTAGATCATGTGAATAAATCTTGAGATGCTTACCATTTGAGGAAAGTACCAGAAAAGTCCTACACCTACTGAATTGGTACCAATTCAGTCATGTTAGAGAATCTCTTAGTATTGTTTTGAAGTTGACAAAACACAGTGTTATATGCTGAAGAAGGCAGACCATATACAGCTTGTTCAAGTTCGTATCGTTTGGACAATGTTAGAACGTGCATCGTCTGGATAAGTCATTTGCATAGTTTGGGAAGACACCAGGACATGCATTGTCTGTATCTACATCATATGGATGATAAACTAAGCTATGTCCTTGATCTTCTCTAATCTCTATTGGAGATTTTACATCAATCATCTTCGTAAGATTCTCGGTCAATCTAAGGAGTATATTTGCTTAAAGATTCATCCTCAAGTGAGATATATTTGGACAGTTTATGGCTTGATTATTCGGTCGTATATCTGGTTATGTATGGAAATTATTGATTGACTGGAAGGCAAGTATTTTGAGTAGGTACTCATTCTTGCAAACTGAAGATCCTAATTGTATGGACGATTAGGATTGACAATTTCTCTTCTCGGTTTCTAAAAACAGCTTGAGATTCCCTGGTTCATTTCATCCAATGGTATGATTAGAAGAACTTCTTTGGTAAGTGCCAATAGTCAAAAAGGTCAGAGGAAGTATTAAAGGGAATGTTATCCAGTTGGGAAAGGTCGTCGAGAACATAAGAAAAGTTTCTACAGTCTGAAACTATTCACTCTACTTGTCCTTGTGCTCATACTGTAATCAGAAGAGAGAAATACCGCAGCTTCGTGAGAGTAGTGAACTCTTCCTAGAGAAGCTTTGTTCTTGATATTGTAAACTCTTTTGAAACATAGTGAACTCCAACCTATAGGCTATCAAACCGAGAGTGGACATATGCTTAATCAAAGCCGAACCACTATAACTGTTGTGTTTGATTCTCTTCTTTAACTCTCTATTCTTAATTTCTATTTAGTTTATCTTGCAAATTTAATTTCCATGCACGATTGCAAGAACACCTATTCAACCCCCCTTCTAGGTGTACGCATTAGCACTTTCAAGTCCAATCAACCAATTTAAGTCAAAAAATGCTGACTTGGACGACAGTCGTCCTACATGGTGCAACCAACGTTGACGTGAAATTTTAAAATAATTTTTAGAAACTTGTTATTAATTTTTAGAAATTTTCCTTTTCTCCGTTTTTCTTATAATTCTCCTTCCTTTGGCCTATGGTCGATACTCAACCATGGCTCAAGATCGACCACATGCAAGGGCTAGACCCTAGCAGTCTATGCGAGGATAGCCCTTGTGGCCTTTAGCAAGGGCTCTACCCTCATAGCTAGGGCAAGCGTCGCCCTCATTGAATCCTTGCCACAAGTCGCGAGGGCAACCCTTGCCAATCCTCTTCTGTGGCCGATCAAAGGCCATGGCTGAGTACTAATCACAAGCCAAAGAAAAGGAAGGGAAATAAAAAGAAAGAAAAAATGAAAGTTTTGAAAAATTAATAGAAATATTCCAAAATATTATTAAAAAATTATTAAAAAAATTCTACATCAATGCCGGTTGTGCCTTATCAGATTGTTGGCGTCCATGTCAATTAGTTCAGGCCTAAATTAGCCAGATGGAATGAATTGGTATCAATATAAAAAGGTTTTTGACTATATTGGTACCAATGCAATAGGTTTCGAACTTTTTTTAAACTTTTGTTCTTATCATTTATATGACTCAACATTAGGTGATCAATGTATTTTTGTGGTTATGTTATATAACTGGTTAACATCGTTCATCTATTGAAAAAACCGATTTAGGTGTCTATACCTACAGACTCACACATGACTAAGGTTTTCGGAAACAATTCTAGCTGTAAGCCAATATAACACAGTCATAGAGTCATCATGTAATAGCCATGTGTTATAAGTGCCCGTGTAAATATAAAAGCTTGCGGAGTCACTAACAATTGTTCTAAAATGTTTTGTTGTTAAGCAAATGCGTAGTTTAAAAATCCCAATACTCCCCCTCCTGCATAAATTAAAATTCTAACACATGATTAAGCATGAAAATATATAATAAAGGAGACACATAAGGTGCTTAGAGAAATTTGAACTGATTAATATTATGCTCTGTTCCGACACCATGTAAATTTCTATTAATATATATACATGATTCAAAACGATGCCCCCCCCCCCCTTCCCGGGACCCGAATCGAATCCCTTCTCTTTTGCTATAGTCAATCTAAGTATAATTATTCTTTCTTTAGACTAAGTTATGACCTAACATCATGGGGATTACGTCCTCTTTAAGTATCTTTGGGCACCCGTTACGATTTTAACGACCTTACGGTCTGATTTCACGGCTGGCGAACTTATTTTGCAGAGGCTGTTTTTGGCAACCGAAGCAACGTCTGCTTATCTCCTACCTATAGTGTTCAGCAAGGAAGCACAAAATGGATAATGTCAGCTTTTGCTTTCGAGTCGGGCCATCAAAAAATGATGCATGTCCGAGTACGAAGTCTCTGCGGCTTTGAGAGAGAACCCTGCTCGAGCGCCTCTTATCTTGATCCCTCAGCATTCCTTCGGTGTCAAATGTGGGGGAACATTAGAGCTCAATTAAGCTAAGCGAAGCCAAGATAAGCGGTCATTCCCCAAAAGAGTTGAAGTGATTCGGAAGAAAATACAAATTGACCCCGTTTTGGAAGGTTTTTGAAATAATTGTGTGATTGATGAGCAAACCTAGCAGCCGCACTTTTTCTTGCTTTTATGATTGATTTGCTACTAATGCAATGAATGGACAAGTAAGTACGCCGTACTTAGATTATTATGAAGTGTATGCATGAATTTCCCCCTTTTAGGGTTTGGTTCTTGAACATGTCCCAAAGAGCAGACACGTCAAGATCGTATTTATTTACTGTTAGATTATAATGAAGTGTATATATGAAAAACAAGTTTTATTAACATTTTCCTGCGGCACTTGCTAAAGCACCTAATTAAAGAAAGTCCATCGTTTTCACTTCACGGTCAATATCGTATTATGTGTAATCAATATATATGCCGTGTTATGTGTAATAATATTGTCATAATGAAAATATTTCTTTAATAGGTGTAGTTAAAAACTGGACTTGAAAACACTCGTCAACGTAACTCATAAAAAATATTTGTACCGTCAAACTACGTGGAAAGCTTCTGATCCTAGGTGTTGGAAATCCCTAGGAACAAATGATATTTTCAAACACATAATTGTTGCTATGTATATGAATCCCTTCGCTTTAAATGGAATATACAATCAATAAGAAAATTATCAATTTAATTATAAATTTACTTTGCGGAAGTTAATTTACTTATAAATTCTCGAATTATACCAAAACTCCAATATATTCATTTTGTTAAATTGTCATAAAATATTACTCACTTCGCGATTCTTGTAAAATGTAGTTTCAAGTAAAGTTGTCCATCTCAGCATGTCACGTATAATAGCTAGTGAAAACCAAATGTTATGTTGACAATTTCATGTCAAAATTTGCTAAAAAGACTACATTGGAACTTCATAAAAGGATTTAGGACAATGTTGACAAAATTAAAAAAAAAATAAAACTATGTTGACATTCATATAATAGGTTTAGAAGTAAATTAATAATTATTATAATCGTCAGCTCCTAACTTTAATCTGAGGGGAATACATTATATGTCATGTGACATTGACATTAAGAAAAACATCGTTTGAGAGGGTCGAGAGAGTTCCCTATTCGGGGGTCCTTTGGGAAAGTGAATCCAATCAAAAGGGTCATTCGGTATTTTCCCGGACTGGAAGTGGGCGTTTAATTTTATTTATTTTACCTTTTTGTGCTTTTTCTTGGTTAATTCTCACTTTTTCCTTAGTTGATCTACAATTAGAATAATAAGTCTATAAGGGATTTATAGGAAATACAAGAATGGGGGAATTGGGTTTTCTACCATAAATATATAGAAGGAATTTATTTGAGGTCTCTAAAAAATTCATCAATTTCATGGGTTTTGAGCCTAAGTTCTATTTTGGACCTAATTATCTGTGTATTTCCGGTCCGTCCTTTTTTCTATTGTTAATTCTAGACGTTTTCTATTAGTGCGGAGTAATTAGTGGGAGGTCAATGAAAAAACACTTGTTTGTTTAAAGGAAGATGGCTTTTGATATTTGAGTCTTATTAACAAGCCCTTTTTGAAGAGTTGTTAATTATATTCAATAAAAAAATATTGATTATGCTTGCCAGATGGCAGTCGATGCAATTGAAATTACAATATTTTCTATATTAGTTGCTTAACAAATGCCTAAAGGTGCTTTTTTCCAATAAAATCCTCGATAATTTGAATAGGAAACTGAGGGAAATATCACATTGCTTCATATAAATTCAGCATTAAACATTTTAATTTTGATAATATAGTTCAAATATAATTATTTCAATCAATTTTTTGTCAAAGATTATTATCATGGCAATCGAATTATTATAAGTCATTTTACAAAATATGTTGATTGTTTTATGGAATATACCATCATATCAATAATTTTTTATGAAGACTAGTCGAAAGCAGCATACTTTTTTTTGTCAGGAAAAGTAGTATACTTAAATTTGTGCAAAAATGTTTAGAACTCTATTAATGAATTTAAAAATATTAAAATTAAATTAACATCAATATGATAGATCAAAATTGATCACACAATTTCTCTCCAAATCGAGTTGAGAGAGTTCTCTGGAAAATTCCTGTGCACTCGAATTGCCAGCATCAATGATGGGAAGCGGATGACCATAAAAAATACAATGTGGTTCTCATGGGGTTTTCTTGAGCTTAATGATTGGGAGCAGCTTACGTGTCGTCATTTAAGTCCATTGGATCCAAGTTTCAACACATGCATTGAATGGTCCACATCATTATGCGTGGATTTGCTGCATAATCAAGTCGGATAAAGGGGTGAAAGAAATTGAATTGCAAGGGTCGATCTCATGATTGGGACACACGTGCGGCGCCGCTCCTGAAGAGTCAATTCACGTGCCGGCTTCTTGATATGACCATCTCCCGATAATTTCTCACGTTTCACCAGACGTGTGCGTGAACGAAACAAGCTATACTGACAAAGACGAGAATAGTTTAGTGACCTTGATACCCTAATTTCCAAAAAAAAAAAAGAGTAATAGTGATAACTGCACTAAAAATCATAGAATTCATCACGAAAATATAAGTAAACCTTAGAATTTTAAAAAAGTGCAATCAAATAATAAATTTTATTATACTAATTTGACCATTTTGGACTTTAATTGTAATTTTTAAAAATTTTACTTTACAAGTTTTAGAATTTTTGATATATTTTTTCCTTTTCAGAAATCATCCGGAAGAAAATTAATTTAAAAATAAGGCAACTTTTTCCATTTGTCCCACATAGAAGTGAACACGTGCCTTCTTTTTCCATTGTGGATCTTCGTGTTTGCACTCCATTACAAATATATGTCCAGAAAAGATATGTTGATTTAGTAATAAGCATGGGGTGCGAGGAGGAGAAATTAGCTAGTGCAATATATAAATTTAGGGTTTTCCATATGAGTTAATATCCGACTATTTGTCGACAAAGAACATATTCTTGACCAACGGTAGATTTTATCCATCTAACGCCTTCACTTTGTGCAAAGCAAAATCCATTTATAACCCCGGTATAGGTAATTTTTCTGTTTTACATGTTAAAAGGTTATAGGTCAATTGTATTTTAATGAAAAAGGCTAATGGAAACATGTTATACCTAGAGATAAATCGCTTTAACAAACAAATGCTAAAAGGGTTGCCAAATTTATCCACAATGAAATAAAAAATATGAGATTTGGGTTTTTTGTCATATATATGGTGACATAAGGATAGAAAAAAAATAACACGGTTGGCTTATTCGAGCCCATCTACAAACATTTTAAGTTATTCACAAAACATCGGGCATTGAGTTCAAATATAACTTTAGCAGGCTCATAAATTAAACTACGAAAAGGTATGATCCTGTATCTGTAATTGAATCAGCCAACGGCACCAAACAATCATGCATCTTGCACGAGGAATGAAATCAAAACCTTTGGTCCAAATACTCGGTTATATCATTTGATCACAATTATGGAAAGAAGGAAGTCCAGAAAAGAACGGAAGCCTTGTGGAACTATAAGCTCGACTGCTTCGCATACTCTGTAAATTAGGTCGCCACCGACTAAATAATTTGCTCAAGGGCTTAAAAAGCACAGGTACGCCCCTCGTGGACCATAAACGCAAGCAAACTGCCCTTAATTTCTTCTATTTTTTGAGCCAATAGCAAAGTCCTCCCCGATTCAATCAATTGATGAGCAGCTTTCTTGAGCCGTCAACTTCGTGCAATTCAATGCACTTGAGTCCAATTCAAATCCTATAAATCCCCTGTTAACCGCCTCTCTAGTCCCACTACTCCCACCACTCACCTCCGTTCCAACTGCCATCAACTCCCTCACGTCTGTCTGTCTGTCTGTCTCTCTCCCTCTCTCGGCCGAGAGAAAATGGCATTAACGATGAGTAGCCAGAGCACTCTCGGTGTGGCCTCACTTCTCTTCGCGGTGCTCCACATTGCCATCATCAGCTCGCGAGCCGCGATCATCGCAAGCGCGGCCAAGTATGATGTCATCTCTCTCGGGGCCAAGCCCGATGGCATCACGGACTCGACGCGAGCCTTCATGGCTGCGTGGCTCGCGGCTTGTGGCTCTGAGAAGCCGGCCACCATCATTGTGCCGCCGGGGCGGTTCCGGGTGGGAAGGGCCACCTTCAACGGGCCGTGCAAGAACAACGCCGTATGGTGGCTCATCGAAGGGGTGATAACGGCTCCGGCAGACTACAACATGCTTGGGAATACTGGGACATGGCTCTTGTTCCAGCGCGTGGACGGCATGTCGATCTCCGGCGGGGTCCTCGAAGGGCAAGGCGCCGCCTTGTGGGCTTGCAAAGCCTCCGGCAAGAATTGCCCCAGTGGAGCCACGGTACATACAAATAAGTATAATATCCTTTGTAATTTCATTTGAATCACACAGTAACATTGACGTGAGCTTCTCCTAGTAGATATCGATCTCCATGATGCTCGTTCGGCTAGAGTTATTTTGTCTAAGTAACTATACTTTTTTAACACGATTCAACTTGCAGAAGAGCACTTATAGAAAAGGACACATCCTTAATCATTTCTAAAATTTAACATCTTTATGAACTTCTTGACCAATGAATAGAAAAATTAATTAGCCTAATTATTACATTTAGGTTTTTCTTGCTTGTCAATCCATGCGCTCTCTTTTGCAACGCCTACGTTTTGACCTCATAATTATTTAACAAGCAAATGGTTGTCTTTTATTCTAATTTCCTTCTTTTGGGTGCATGTACCCGAATGACTCTCTAGACAATCGTCTTCAGCAATTCAAGGAACATTGCGGTCAGCAAACTGACGTCGCTCAACAGTCAGCTGTTTCACATTGTCATCAACGGATGCCAAAACGTGAGGTTGCAGGGAGCGAAGGTTTTCGCCTCCGGCGACAGCCCGAACACGGACGGCATTCATGTTCAATTATCTTCTGGCGTCACGATCATGAACTCAAGAATTGGAACAGGTGATGACTGTGTCTCGGTTGGCGCTGGCACCACAAACCTTTGGATCGAAAACGTCGCGTGTGGCCCAGGCCACGGAATTAGGTAATCATACTGACTGATCCCCAGGAAAAAAAAAACTACAATTAGAAACTATTCAAACTGATAATTCACTCAAAACTCAAGATATTAACAAGTACCATATTGAGTGGCCAAAATGTCAAGTCTCTTCAGGGGATTTGACTCTTGCACATATTAGAAAGAAAAGGATTTGAATTAGGAGTAAGATGGTAATTATAACTTTTGGCATTTGTATAATATATCGGTTCTTGGTTTGTACACAGCATTGGGAGCCTAGGGAAGGACCTTGAGGAGGCAGGGGTTGAGAACGTGACGGTCAAGAACGTCGTGTTCGGAGGGACGCAAAACGGGTTGAGAATCAAATCTTGGGGCAGACCCAGCACCGGATTTGCCAAGAACATCCTCTTCCAACATGCGATCATGTCAGACGTCAAAAACCCGATCGTCATCGACCAAAATTACTGCCCCAACAACATTAATTGTCCTGGTCAGGTATGTGTTGAGACATCAATCAATTAACTAATGAACTTTTTGTGTATAACAAAGATTAAAGAGTCTTTTCTTCATTGAATCGGAAGTTGACATGGACCACCATTGATTTTTGACAAATCTATTGGGTTAGATTCGTGGAGTTATGTAGATTTGGTTAACTGTCATTGGGAACAATAATGCGTAGGACCAAGTGAAATGATTGAATCAATCATAGCTTAATTGAGATCAATTCATTCTACCATTATTAAATGCAACTACTATTCAAAGCCATCATAGAGTGAGATCGTTCCTATCGTAGACTCTCTCTATGTGCATCGGTAAGAAAACGAACTACCAATTGATTTCTTTATAATCAAATTTACTACTTTGATCACAGTTCTTGTGTCATGTGAAACCCTGAAAAAGACTAGCTCAAATGCTCCGTTAAACCAGAGTTTGTTGCGACGATACATTCAAAATTTCCTTCTTCCGTTTCTCCTTTTCTCCACATCTATATTAGTGTTTAAATATACAATTTGCTTATCCTTGACACTCCTAACGTTGGTTTCATCCAAACAGTTTTCGGGTGTAAAAATCAGCGACGTGACGTACCAAAACATTCATGGGACATCCGCAACGGAAGTTGCCGTCAAATTTGATTGCAGTCCGAAGAACCCATGCACAGGAATAAGATTGGAAGATGTGAAGCTCACTTACAAGAACGATCGACGACCGGCTCAAGCTTCCTGTGTTCATGCTGGCGGGTTGGCCTTCGGCCTTGTCCAACCCTCCAGTTGCTTATAGAGCAAAATTCAAATATAATTGATCAAGTGTTGTAATATGTATGTATCGTGTAGAAATGGAAAAGTATAGTGGTGGTAGATTACGTGTATCTGGTGATTATTGCTTGAGCCCGTGGCTGTTTCCCAGCTCAATCATGGGAAAGGCTGGTTGGAAGCCTGGCCTTGCAATGTTAGGTTTGTACCAATTGTCTGCTGTATTCAACTGATTGATGAAATTACACAAGGGTTTAAGTAATAGATATTGTTGAAAATGACGCCGATTTATTACGAGTAATATACACGATAATGACTATCGATCACGAAGATGATATTATTTGATTGAGAGGATTCTATTATATTCCCTGGAATTTTCCTTTTGTGTCGCACTTACGACAACGGGGAACCACTCAACACGAGGAGTTAGGAGACAAGAGCATGATGTTCGGGTGAATACTAGCCGGGTCTCCGCGCATTGCACAAGAGCACTATTTATGACCGTAATGTTCTGATAAAATTTCACGAAATGCCTAGCAAATCATAGATTTATAATTAAACAGAGAGAAAAGAAAATGATTCCATCTCTATACTGTTGTTAGCTAAAAGTTAACCGACGAATTCACAACAAGTTCTGCTACTGATATTAGTAACGTTTAATCAATCTTATTGTAACATTGTTCTATAATCTTGAGTAGTTGACTATCTTGAAATATATTAGGATACTTTGATCATTCAATTGTGAATATAACAAGGCATCGTAATGAATGGTGAATAAGTACTTCAATCAGTCCAATGACTACTTGCTATTCGTAAGGATAAAAGACATCTAGCTGTCTATATCTCCCCATTTGTTCAATTTACGGCTCGTTTGGAGCCAATTCCGTTGTGTGCCATCTTTGATCCTCACATAACGAGAACCACACACCAAGAAATCACAGCGGCCATAAGGATAATCCTGTTTTCCTTAGGATTAGATGGTAGTTAAGAAAATGATTTAAGAGAAAAATAAGAAAAATGTAAAATTGTTGGCTGAAGATGAAGGTGAATGGAGAAGTTGAAGATGAAGCCGAACATGAAGAAGAAGGGGTATGACAGTTGTCAACCAGGTTTTGATCAAAGGGTTTGTTCACATTGGACTTTAATATTTTTTTTTTCAAATGCCACATTGGAAATAACAACTCAATGAAAAAGCTGTGTAAGACGAATTGTTATGGATTTTTAATTGAAGGCACTTAAATGATAATTTGTTTTCACCAATTTGGCACTCAAGCGATTAATTTGTTTTCACCAATTCGGCACTCAAGCGATTATTTGAAAACTTTTGACACTAAGGTTCCCTTCGTTTGACGGAAAATATAACATTTCTGGAAAACATTTTCTAGAAAATCATTTTCCTGGAAAATGAAACTTAATTACAGAATAACTTATAAGCACTTCCTCTTCATCAAACTTACACCTCATCTTCAATGTGGGAAAAGAGTCTTCTGGGAAATTACATCAGCATATACTAGATCTTCAATGAGGGAAAGTAACTCCTTATTATCTTAATGCATCGCCACAAGTGAAGGGAGTTACAGTGGACAGCCTAATGTAGTAGTCATGTGCCGGTTTTGGTAATAGACATCTGGTTCTCGCCGTTACACGACTGAATTGTTTGGAATCGCTGCTTATGCTATCTGCTACAGAACTCAACTTTTGCTTCTTTGTTTTAGCAGTTGCTTCTGCATTTTAAGGCTTTCTTGCCACTCCAACTAAATGTGAGGTGGTGTCAACAGTCAAGTCACTTATAATAAACATGCAGTCTTTGGAGTGCGCATGTTGAATTAATTAATCATAAGACTGTGTTGAGATTGGCTAGTACGATGATGTGCGCTTACCTTGACATGCAACAAAGATTGCTTATGTACAGCTTTTCCGAAACTCATGGGTTTTGCTTGAACCACTAGTGGAATGGGTCAAACTGCAAGCCTCCTAGGCTTGGATCTCAAGATTAGGGGTGATCGGGTCCAGTTGGGCAGATTCCAAACTTGACCTTATATCCGACCCTGTTATAATCGGTTCTCCTTTTTTGTATCATGTATTAGATCATATTTGTATTGGATCATGTACCCGACCCACCCTATTTTTCTGGTCCGGTTCTCTGTTTTGCAATCGTCCATCCTATACGACTAATTTAGGCGCAGTCTCCTCACTTTGAGTAAACGACTAATCGCCTCTCAACACCACAAGTCAAGGTTCGGCTTTGCTGCACACGTTCTAGACCGTGCCAACTCAGCTAAACTAGACTATTACGTCACCTGTCTTACGTTCGGCCTTGCTGCACGTGTCCCATACCGCGCCAACTCAGCTAAACATAGACGAAATCCTATGGTCTCTAGCCAGACGTTAGGCCTAACTGAACCCGTCCCATATCGCGTCAACTTAGCTAAACAGGTGGCATCAATCCTACGGTTCAAGTGGGGTCTTGAGCTAATCTCGGTCATGGTTTCTGGTCTTTGTGGTCCACAGTAACCTTAGCTCTTTGCCCTTCGATCTTTCCTGACTTACACCTTGCCTTAATCATAGAGGGTCTTGTCTGGTCATTCTTGCTAATTCAACTGCTCCTTATTACTCCAAAAGAAGGTCAACCTTTCCTAGGTTACAACCTCGCTCTGATACCAAGCTGTCATGCCCCAATACTTCAGAGACGTAGCCATCCCTTCAGGATCCAATTTCACTTCAACACCCACCGTAATTCCGACTCCAGTACTCAATCGCATAAATTAAGAATAGGAACTAAGAAAGAAACCTTAAATTACTTCATTACAAATAACTTCATAACAGGTCTACATCATTCCAAAATACAAAATAGATCAGACCAGGAGGGAAGTATCAAAAGTCCTACGGTTCGAGCCTCCGCTCAGCTGTACAATCAAAAGTTGCGGGGAAGGGTAAGAGGGGTGGACTAGCCTATGGTGCACTAACCGATTTTAGCCACTCGCGTACACTAAGAGGCTTCGGGTCGATAACTGTCCCATCCTCTGAGTCATCTCCCCCGTCGGGATCATCGTAACCAGACTCGTAGCCTCCCCATGGTACTTCGCACCGCTCCGACAGGTACTCCATGTTGGTCTCTGGGAACCCCATGTACTCCACTACATGCTGGTGTGGGAACCAGGTCTGCTTCGGGATGCTTCATATCCACTCGGTCTGGCTCTGAGACTCTATCATCATCCCAGACTCCTTCACCCTCTGATTAATCACACACCCTCTATCGATAGGTTGGTCAGGGACCATTCCTATCTCTTCCTCCAGGTCTTCTGCCTCCTCATCCGAACTAAAGGGAGCCTCCAGCTCCAAGTCCTCCTCCGGGTCCTCCTCCTCCAGAGGTTCCACCTCCAGCTCCTGCTGATCCCAATCCTCTTCCTCGATGGGCTCCTCCTCCAATGGCTCCTCCAACGGCTCCTCCTCCAACGGCTCCTCCTCCTGGGGGTCCTCCTCCTCTAGCTGGTTCTCCAAGTCGGAGAGTTCCTGCTCCGGGTCCATAGTAGGGTCCTGGGATGGTGGGGGTGGTGGAGTGAGATACTTGGTATCCCAGTGAACGAACCCTAACCCTAGATTAGGAACACCCCTACCCTAGGGTCCTTAGGACGTCCTCCCAACTCTCAGTCTCTAAACAGTATGTCCGACTATCCTAGCTAGGGAACCGACTTTAACATCTCACATCCCAAGATCCTATCATATTACGCTTAGTACTCGCGACTAGTCTAATTCGGAAGACTCCCCGTCTCATGGTTGCCGAGAGTAATTGATCGGATTAAACCACAAAACTAATAATCTAATAACTGAATTTAATAAATAAGTTGCAAGGCTAATAATCTGATAATCAAATTTAATAAATAAATTGCAAGACTGATAATCTAATAATCGAATTTAATAAATAAATTGCAAAACTAATTTAATTTGCTAATTTAATTAAGTAACTCCCAAAAATAATATGAAGTGCGAGACCGACACCGTCACCATCTCAAGGTGCTTAATCCACGGTCATGCCCAAGTTGAACTTTTTCAACTTTCTCAAGGGCTTGTGCCCTCGGCACCACCACACGCCAATTATAGTACTAAGGTGCCTCTCGCATTCAGCGAGGAACGTCACCACTAGGCTATCACCGGTCGATCCATCCATTCTATGCGGCCAAACAATCAGTCAATTAGTCAATCAATCAAGCAATCAATCATTCAATCCCAATTTCTAGGAATCCTAATAATTTTAACCATTCTAGCCAATTCTACCCAATTTCTACTAAAGCAGTAAATGTGCCTAATAAAAGTTTAGAGCCCACTCACTTGTGAGTCTCTTGTCTTCCACCCTGCTAGTTCAGGCACCTGCTGAAGGCCAAGAGAAAATTACTCTTTTTTTTTCTTTTTTTTTCGGGTCGCCCCCTTCTTTTTCTTTTTCTTTTCTCTTCTTTTATTTCTTTTTTTTTCTTTTCTCTTTTCTTCTCGCAAGCTGCTTGGGCTGGGCCGGGCCTGTGGCTAGGTCGGCTTGCTGGGCCGGGTCGCCTAACCTAGGCTAGCCTCTGGGTCGGGCTGCTGGGTCTGGCTCGCTGGGTTTGGGCTAGTTTGGTCAAGCCCGTTAACCAGCCTCCGGCGACGGCGACGGTCGTCTTCTCCGGTGAGTCACAGACCCGGTTCGACTTCTCGGGTCGTGAGTCGGGTTGTCGAGGCGCGTCGGGTTTGGCCGCTGTTTTCCGTCCACCGGCCAAACCGAAACTCGAGACCGGTCAGATCCGGAAGTTGCTCCTCCGACGCATCGAACGGTGGTGGTGCCGTGAGCTGAGGTGGTCGGAGCTGGGAGAGATCCGGCCACGAAGCTGGCGACTCAGGGTCTAGGTTCCAGAGGAGAGGTTAGGTTTCGAGCTCAAATCCGTCGATTACAAGGCAAATCGGACTAGTTAAGGACCGTAAACAAGGTCTAGAAACCTCAAGGAATCGATTGGTGGCAACCAATCGAGCTAAGGAGGTCGGGAAGAGGAAGAACTCACCGGATTTTGGTTGTGGTTCTGCGGTTTTCTGGAAAAATTTCCAGAAAACCCTAACCGTGGAGCCTTTTTTCGGGAGCTACCGGTGGCGACTCCGGCGGAACCGAAGGCAGTGGTTGGTGGCTTCGGACAGAGGACGTTGCAGGCTCTCCAATGACACCAACGGCGAGGCGAGAGGAGGTCCGAGCTGAGAGAAAAGTGAGCTGGAAGTGGAGACGGTGCTCGGTGTATACTGGGTGGGGTGGTTGGGGGCGAGCTGAAAATTAGCTCGCCGGCGCAACGTGGAGGTCCCCCATTGGCTCCACATCACTCCAGCCATCACTCAAGGACGAGAGGTGGGTGGTGGCAGCGGCGAGGCGATCGTTGAGGCGAACGGTTGCAACAGTTGATGGGCGCACATCAACTGTTCGAGGAAATGCCGCAGAGAAGGAGAGAGAAGGAGAGAGGGGGAGAGCTGTGCGCGTGCGTGGCGCGTGCCATCCGGTCCGACCCGGTTGGACCGCCCGGTTCATGCGGTTGGACCGCCCGGTTTGCTGGCCGGTTCGGAAATTTAATTAAAATAATAATATTTTAATTTCCGAAAATTGGAAAATCAAATTAAAAATTCGTAAAAATTTGGGAAAATTTTCTAAATTTCTTAAAATTTCCCAATACCAAGATTTTCACATTTTGGGCCCAAATAAAATTTTTGATAACTAATTTCGGTAATTCAAGAGCCTTTCAAAAATTTCACAAAATAAAAAGGAAATTATGAAATTTCCCAGAAATTTTCCCGAGGCCGTAAATGCGAACGGAGTCCGAAACGCGGCTGTTACAATATATATTAGCAATTATGATATCCCTGTCCCACATCGCCTATGGGGAGTTCTGGGCCAGCTTATAAGGCTGTGGGTTCCTTAACAGTTTGGACGCGTTTTCTCGGATGGACCGAGGAGAACAAAACCGTGAGGGCCAGTGGGCCCAAAGCGGACAATATCCATACTGTGGGTAACGCCGGGGCGTTACAAATGGTATCAGAGCCGACTCCCGACCGCGTGTGAGGCCACAGTGGGGCGCTCGCTGGTGCTGATGAGGGCACAGCGGGGACACTGTGCCATTGAGGGGGGGATATTGTGATATCCTTGTCACACATCGCCTAGGGGGGAGTCCTGGGCCAGCTTATAAGGCTGTGGGTTCCTTAACAGTTTGGACGTGTTTTCTGGAATGGACCGAGGAGAACAAAACCGTGAGGGCCAGTGGGCCCAAAGCGGACAATATCCATACCGTGGGTAACGCCGGGGCGTTACAAGTGGTATCAGAGCCGACTCCCGACCGCGTGTGGGGCCACAGTGGGGCACTCGCTGGTGCTGATGAGGGCACAGCGGGGACGTGTGCCGTTGAGGGGGGGATATTGTGATATCCCTGTCCCACATCGCCTAGGGGGGAGTCCTGGGCCAGCTTATAAGGCTGTGGGTTCCTTAACAGTGTGGACGCGTTTTCTCGGATGGACCGAGAAGAACAAAACCGTGAGGGCCAGTGGGCCCAAAGCGGATAATATCCATACTATGGGTAACGCCGGGGCGTTACTCCCGACCGCGTGTGGGGCCACAGTGGGGCGCTCGCTGGTGCTGATGAGGGCACAGCGGGGACACTGTGCCATTGAGGGGGGGACATTGTGATATCCCTGTCCCACATCGCCTAGGGGGAGTCCTGGGCCAGCTTATAAGGCTATGGGTTCCTTAACAGTTTGGACGCGTTTTCTCGGATGGACCGAGGAGAACAAAACCGTGAAGGCCAGTGGGCCTAAAGCGGACAATATTCATACTGTGGGTAACGCCGGGGCGTTACAGCAATAAACATGGATTCAATATTAGCCTAATTCTCACAATACAATATAAAGCTTTTCATTTGTCTAAAATGGTTAACAAATTTTTGATGCAAGCATAACTCCTCCAAAAGTGAAATCAACATAACTCTTTCTCCAAAAGTAAAATTAGGCGAGCCAATCCATGTGATACAAAATCTCTGACAAAAACCTAAAATTCAAATATAAAGAAAAATCAATAAGAAACCATGCTTTAAAGACATATGCAAAAGTTATAATTTAATAAAGTCTATTTACTTAGGGTTTTTAACCTAAGTATTATGTGAGAGGTAAAAAAGAAAACAAGGGGACAAATTGCAGTTTTGCACTTTTGGGTTGGCTTACAAACCAGTTCTTTAATCGGTCCAGTCAATTTAGTGTGGGTTGTAATACCATGGGTCTCCACTGTGCACATATTATCCGCTTTGGACACTAAATCCTCACGGTTTTGTTCTTCTCAAGGTAGCTCATACTACCCCCAATAAAACACGTATGTACAGTTAGAAAGCCTGTTGCCTTATAAGGCATGCCAGACCTCCCTCCTTAGGCGATATGAGACAAGAGATGCACCCTTCCCTGCACACGTCGGGGGACTGAGGCACAGACGCACCACCATCCCTCCTGCCTGTGCACCGCGGTCTTGGGCCATCACACTTTCTACTAGTTAGGAGCAAGGCGTCCTTGTTGTGGCCCCACACACGGTCGAGAGTCGGCTATGATACCACTTGTAACACATATTGTCCGCTTTGGACACTAAGTCCTCACGACTTTGTTCTTCTCAAGGCAGCCCACACTACCCCAAGAAAACACATATGTACAGTTAAAGTATTTTGAGTAAGTATTCATACTTGAAAAGCAGAGATTCTGATTATATGGGCAATTAGGATCGACACTCTCTCTTTTCAATTTCTAAAAACAGCTCGAGATCTCTTGATTGATTCTATTCAACGATATGATTGGAAGAACCTCTTTGGCAAGTGGCAACGGTCAACAAGGCCAAAGGAAGTATTTAAGGGACTTCTCTCCTGGTGTAAAAGAGACGAAGAATATACCAGAAATTTCTATAGTATGAGCTATTCACTCTACTTGTATTTGTGTACATTGTATACTCAAAAGAGAGAAATACTACTGCTTCGTGAGAGTAGAGAAGCTTGTTCCTCATATTGTAATATCTTTTGAAGCATAGTGAATTCTTGGAATTCAGACCGAGAGTGAACGTAGGCTTAATCAAAGCTGAACCACTATAACGGAACAATTGCCATTTAAGTCCTAAATCTTTTGCTACTTTGCCGATTCAATTCTAAACCTTTTTTTATGTGAAATAAGTCTTAAACCTTTTGTAACTTTGTCGGTTAAGTTCTTCCGGTAGATTTTGGCCGGAAAATACCTACGTGGCGACAACGTGGCGCGCCGGACCTCGTCGGTGATGACTTGGCGACGACCGGACCCAATTTTTTTTTTTCCATTTTCCTGTCAAAATCCGCTGGAAAGACTTAACCGACAAAGTTGCAAAAGGTTTAGGACTTATTTGGCATAAAAAAAAGGTTTAAGACTTATTTGGCATAAAAAAAAGGTTTATGACTGAATCGGCAAAATAGCAAAAGGTTTATGACTCAAATGGCAATTCTCCCCCACTATAATGATTGTGTTCAACTCTCTTTCCTAACTCTTTGTTCTTAATTTCCATTTATCTTTCCGCGCATAATTGCAAGAACACCTATTCAACCCCCCTTCTAGGTGTACGCACTAGCACTTTCAAGGGAAAATGATATGAAGGCACAAAATTACCAAATCAATCTAACAAATAATTAATATGACATGACTCAATCAAAGAG
This sequence comes from Melaleuca alternifolia, assembly GCA_019926035.1. Classification (NCBI taxonomy): domain Eukaryota; kingdom Viridiplantae; phylum Streptophyta; class Magnoliopsida; order Myrtales; family Myrtaceae; genus Melaleuca; species Melaleuca alternifolia. Next base: position 202,527 of record JAGKPW010000322.1, read on the forward strand.
GTAAGAACAAATAGATTCATGAGTTCATAAGAATGACAGAAATTAATTACATAGAGGTCTATTGGTGAAATGAAGCAAGCCCTTATTATCGTAAGTAGAGTGGTCGAAATGCCAAAAAACACTCATGGCACAACATGTCGGCATGTTGATTGAGTATCATCATAAGAAATAGATTCCAGAAGTAGACCATAAACAAGAGTTGCTCTTTGCGCCTTTGACCTAGAAGTGATCATGGACCATATTAGCCTAAACTGCAAAATAGGCAAGTCTAATTAAGTCATGCCCTTTTTCGATTTGTTCATATCGGTCTAGGTATGGCTGTTCAAATGCGATTAATTTATATATAAATTTTTTTTAATCTTTTCCAATCAAGGCAGAGTCTGGATCAGAACTTTTTTGGTCAACCCATTTAAGCTGGTCCGTTCAGCATTTGTTTTTTCAATTAATGATTGGAGTTTTCACTACCCCAACTGCATACGCACGTTCTTACGCTTGGATCAAGTCAGAGAGGTCACAAACGTGTGGGAAGGGAATCTGATGGCGTCCAGAGCTTCCTGTTTGAAATTCAACCGGCCACTTTGACCATCATTTTCCTCAATAAATTGGACTACAGTTCCGCGGATGACGCAACGACACACGTAAGGCTGATTTTATAAAAAAAAACATTTAAAATATAATTATTTCAAAACCAGCCGTCCGATTAAGATCTACGGCTAAGATGGGACTTATGTCACCGTTTACTTAAGTCAGAGCTTAATTTTCCCATCTCATCACCCGTCTACCCTACAAGTACTCGTGAATTGTTTGGCTACGGTTCTCTCCTATCATATCAAGGAAGACAGACAGAGAACACACCTCTAGAGAGAAATGGAGAAGGAGAAGAGTAGTAATGCTTCAGTGGAAGTGATGAGCAACAAACAGGTGATATACAGAGAGCCCGTACGTGGTCCCCTCAAAGAGACCCACTTAGAAGTAAGGACAAGTTTGGAGAGATTGAAGGCCGACCAGGATTCGGGGACCATTGCGGTGAAAAACATGTACCTGGCTTGCGATCCCTACAATCTCACCCTCATCAAGCACTTCACTCAGCTTGGCTCCGTAAGTACCGCCATCTCTCTTGTTACCTTTACTATATATTCATGATGCCAACGACAAGTTTTGAACTCGCGTGGATAAACAAAACTCGAATTTGTGACAAGTACAGTCGACAAAGATATTGAAAATTCAAGTTTTTGACAAGTGCACTCAACGAGTAATTCAAAGGAAGCACACTCTTCCCTTCTTGCATGTTCAATGTCTCTTCGTGCTTGCTAAATGTATTTGCCCTTGTATTCTGAAGTATATAGCACATTGATGCAGCCTATTTCTGGGTTTGGAGTAGCTAGAGTTTTGGAATCTGGGCATCCAAATTTCAAGAGAGGAGACTTGGTTTGGGGCGTCACTGGATGGGAGGAGTATAGTCTTATTACTGCGCCTGAGACTTGCTTTAAGATCAAACACACCGATGTTCCTCTGTCTTACTACACTGGCCTTTTAGGTATGCTCTTTAATCATCTAGAGTAACATCTCTTGTCAAAGAATAAGAAGAATGAGATTGTTAAGATACTCCGTTCTGTCTACTTTATTCTCAAGTTGGACGGCCTCCAGCTGTGTAAGGACAAAGTGTGCTTCCTTTGAATTACTTGTAGGGATCTCCCTTGCTAATGAGCCGTATACCCTCGTTTGATTGTCTCAAGAATAGAGCCCTGCGAAGTTGTCTTCTGTGTTGAAAGAAGAGTGTAAATCGATTAATTCTCGATGAAAAAGTGCTACCCCTCATAAGCCGATACATTTCTCACAGGCTTTACCTTCGGCCAATTAATTGAATCCTTTGAGATTTTGCCGTAGCACAATGCTTCTACTCTTTTCCTGAAGCAAATCTTGTGACTTGTCTAATTTCTATAAATCCTAAACTTTCCAGGTATGCCAGGCATGACAGCTTATGCTGGGTTTTTCGAGGTATGCTCTCCTAAGAAAGAAGATGCAGTTTTCATATCAGCCGCATCGGGAGCCGTTGGTCAGCTTGTTGGCCAGTTTGCAAAGTTGCTGGGTTGTCATGTTGTTGGCAGCGCCGGTAGCAAAGAGAAGGTATTCATCTCACATTTGTCATGTTGAAAGAAGCACATAAACATGTAGACGTTGAAAGAATGCTCAAGAGTGATGGAAGTCTACAATGTCCACATACAGTCTTGTTAGTCGATAGTCTCTTACAGATTTTGTCTTATTTCTTTCTTGCTGTTATTTTTGCTTAAAAGGTTGATTTGCTGAAGCACAAACTTGGATTCGATGATGCTTTCAACTACAAGGAGGAACCGGATTTGGATGCAGCACTGAAAAGGTGAGCCATTATTGTAATAATGCTGATTGAACCAAGTGACTGCTGTACTAGGTACAACATTTGTAAGTGTTTCTGAAGCTGTTGACTTCTTGTGCCGTAAATGTTTAGATGCTTCCCTGAGGGGATCGATATCTACTTCGACAATGTTGGCGGAAAGATGCTCGATGCGGTGCTGCTGAATATGAAACTTCATGGCCGAATTGCGTCATGTGGAATGATCTCACAGTACAACCTTGAGCAGCCTGAAGGCGTACGCAACTTGCTGTACCTTCTCCTGAAGCGGGTTCGGATGGAAGGTTTCCTGGTGTTCGAGTACTATCATCTCTACCCAAAGTTCCTGGAGATGATATTGCCGCAGATCAAAGAGGGGAAGATTGTGAACGTGGAAGACATCGCCGAAGGGCTCGAGAACGGCCCGACAGCTCTGGTCGGGGTGTTCTCTGGCCGCAATGTCGGGAAACAGGTGCTCGTGGTTTCTCGCGAATGAGTCAGATTTCTGTAAAATTTCATACGACATATGTCTCCAAAAGGGGTTGCTTCTGTTTGTCTTTGCGTTGCCGTTCTGTCATGCAAGGTCGTAGAGGGTGTTTCTTTCTTTGGGGATGATAGAAAGGACGTTTGAGTGTAGATTTGTCTCTTATAATGTGGTGCCAGACCATCTGGTTCAATTGTTTTCCTGCAGTAATGTCGGCAAACAGGTGGTTGGAGTTTCTCCTGAATGAGTAGCTTATAATACTTTTCCGGAAAAAGGATCACCTGTCCCACTTAGAGGTGACTTGTAATCGAACGGTTGTGATTTAACAAGAAAAAGTCTCTCTTTAATGAGTAAAACCTCCTATTGAATCCCTAACCCGGGGTCAGGGGATTCGGATCGACTTTTCCGTTCGCATGATTTCTTTATTCTTTAGGAAGATATGCTTCGTACATCGGATTTTGGCGTTTTTTTTTTTTTTTGGGTTTTGTGTAATCACAGCCGTTTGATTCTAACTTTTTATGTCACTCCTGCCATTATGGCAAGGAATCCAAATTCACTATACATCGGGCATCAAATACTATGCCGCGCCTCTCTAAGATGTCAATGGACTTGCGTCTTAGCACCATGTCATTGACTTTCATAAAACGTTTTTAGATGCCAAATTGTTGTGACTAAGGCCGAACGTGAACAAATGAAATAATTTGAACAAGATTTCTATTGCCAAAATAGATTTTTGTGGTTCGACAAAGTGTCTACCCCATCGGAAGAGATTGATGGTATGATCCCATTACAATTGACAATGATATGATTACAAGCTCAATCACGGTCATCATAAGTGTTTCTGACCCTTAAATAAATTTTAGATTATAAGACAGAAGCTTTCCCACACTGTCAACTCTCTTGGACTACGGTTCTCAATACTTTTTGTATTCCGTAATTTCTACACATGTTAATAAGCATACTCACTAGGCACACGACACCAAACTTGACTAAAGAATATTTATATACAACAAATTATGAGCTAATCCCTAGGTGAACGGGGACTTTAATGAGGAAAAGAAAGTCTTTTGGGAATCTCTTCTGCATTACTCATGATCCTGCTGGCAAGAATCTAATTTGGGGCCCAGGTTACCTTGCGATCCATCTATGGGTCGGGACTTCTAATCAATTTATAAGTTCAAGCCTGAATCTCCACCTCTGCGGGAAGTCCAACTTCATGCTCATGATCTTCATCTTTCCCCAACCCCTTTGGGCTCCCAACCTCCCACAGACACTAATCAAGTCCGATTAGTACAAGAACTTGGTCAATGAGATAAGCTTCATTAATATATCTCTCTGTCATGTGCACGTTCTCATAAAATGTGGTTCCCTATTGCGCATTATCACTTACAAAAATCATACTTGAGATCAATATGTTTTGGTCCGGTCAAGATGCATTTGATGTTCAGCCAAATGAGTTACGCATTGATTATCGTAGTAAATAACAATATTCTCCAATTATAGTTCCAGATCATCGAGCAAACCTCTAGGCCATATAACTTCCTTGATTGCCTCGTTTGATGCCCTATTAGTTACAATTATGCTTTCCATGTGTTTTTGGAAAAACAGGTTAGAAGTACCTTTAAACCTATAAATAAGTTTCTACCAATCGAGCTTTGCAGTTTCTACATATGGACCTTTTTGGACCAACCAAAATTCAGCGTATTGGTGGAAAGAAATACTGCTTAGTAATCGTGGAAGATTACTTTCGCTTCATTTGGGTGTACTTTCTGGCACATAAGTCCGAAGCCTTCTCCTATAGCTCAAGATTGCAAATAAGGTTCAGAATGAAATATGTTATATTATTTCAAGCATACCAATTGACCATAGAGGTGAGTTTGAGAATAAGGACTTTGCAAAGTTTTGTGATGAATTTGGTTTTCAGCATGTTTTCTCTTCTCCATACACTGCAGAAAAAAAATGGAGTTGTGGAAAGGAAAAACATATCCTTATAGGAGATGTCCAAAACCCTCTTAATTGAGAGCAAAATTTCCTCTCAATTTTGGGCGAAAGCAATTTCCAAATCTTGCTAAATCATCAACAGTAGAGAAAACTCCTTATGAAGTGTATAAAAGAATCAAATGTTTCTTACTTTTCGAGACAATTGCCAAATAAGTTCTAAACATTTTCCTACTTTGCCGATTTAGTCCTAAACCTTTTTTTATGCCAAATAAGTCCTAAACCTTTTACAATGTTACCGATTAAGTCATTCCAGTGGATTTTGGGCGGAAAATGCCTAAGTGGCGACGACATGGCACGTCGCACCTCGCTGGTGACAACGTGACGATGACTGGACCCAACTCTTCTTTTTCTTAAAAAAATTACTTGACGGCGAGCTCCGCCGAACGCCAGAGCTCGTCAGCCACTCCAGAGGGCGGCCCAATCCAAACTTTTTGAAACCTAAACCTTCATCATCATTTCAAGCTACTCTTTTGAAGTCAACCACCTTGGACCAAATCACCTTGAATCCAAACTAAACACTTAAGCATTTAGCCAATTCCTCACAAAACATCTTGAAATCTTCGCCCTAAGTTACTAGTAGAGGATGAATTAGGGTTTGTAAACAAGAGATGGGGAGATGGAGGTACTCATCGAGGGAGCTGCAAATTGCTTCGACGAGTCAGTAGAGCTAGTGAGTTCGCGAAGACACCGAGGGAGCTACGGAATTGGTTCGAAGATGCACAGCTTGATCATTCACCGGATGGAGGAAACAAGTTTGAATGGAGAAAGGAACGAGCAAGACAAAGGAATGGAGAGACAGGAGTCGACTCTCGAGCTTGAATGGAGAAAGTTTTCTAAAAGGGAAACGAGCGACGAAGGAAGAAAGTCAAGAAGGAGGAGTCGACTCGCTGGACAAAGGAAAGAAAGTGAAACGAAGATAGTGAAGAGAAGAGAACTCTCCGTCTTTGAAATTGAAAGGGAGCTGGGCCGGTTCTTATTCGGTCTAAGTGGTTCGATCCGGTTCCAAGAAGGGTGGAATCGGGAACCAGACCGTCTGGGAACCGGTTCCATTTTTTGGAACCATGGAGTCTAAAGAACCGGACTAACCCGGATGCTTAGATTCGGCTCGGGTGGTTCTCAGGTTGGGCGGTCCATTGTGCTCACCCCTAGATCCTTAGGGTAGGGTGCCCTTAGGTTTGTTTTACTTTTTTGACTAGACCTAGTTTTGTATTGGGAGACTAGACAAAATTCTCCTAACACATTCTTTTGATTAACATGTACATGGGTTTACCTTCTCATAGGTCTATTTTGTAAAAACATTGGCCACTTTATATATAAGATGATGAGTTTTGATTATCCTAGAAATTGTCAAGAGGTATTTCTAGATTTACCACCGTGAACATGATTATTGTAATTATTGGGTCGGCAACGAGACATGGGATATCACGAGTTATAGGCCGAGATTGAGAAATAACAGGGACTGTCGCGCGCTTGGGCCAAGGGCGAGACAGCTAATATGAGAATCTTCATGTGATAGAACTAGGCGAGTAGGCTGTATGAGTGATTGTGTGAGGGTGAGTCCTAAGGCCAACCATCCTATCTTGTTAGCCCTCATCGCCTGCCCTCTCTCCTCTCCCTTTTTCTTGAATTTTTAGTTTTTATTTTATTTTTTAATCTAATTTTTTTGTGCTTTTTAATTTTAGTTTTTTTAATAATTTAAACGGTAATTAGATTTTCCAACAAGTCACATTACATATAAATCAATGTTAAAATATACGAGATCTTTTTTAGAAAATTTGACATTTAAAGTGAATCGAAAGAAATCTTCGATACTAAAATGAGGGTAGTATACATTTTTTACACCCGCGGACAAAAAAATCGTTCTCATTTCCTAATCAAGCCAAAGTGTACTTTCATATCATTCTGGATCAGGTTCATTCTTGGCGTATTCGATCCGACGACAAAAGCAGAGCTCCAAGAAGTGAGAATGGCGGCATTGTTAATAACGGATCGCTCTGACATACGCTAAAAACGTCATCGTCTTCCTCCCACATCGTCATCGTCATCGTCACCCGTCAACTCTTCCCAAACGCAGAACCTTTTTCCTGTCATTTAAGCCCTCCTCATTGGCGTGCCAAGCTAATCCATAGAACGATCGCCATTCACCCACCACGCCTTCTCATCTTCTCTCTTCTGGGTGTTTTGCGTTTCGCAGAAAGAGTAGCGAAGAGCGATGGGGACTGAAAATGGCGAGGAAGTCCGGAACAAGCAAGTGATATTCAGGGACTACGTGAGTGGTTACCCCGCTGAAACGGACATGGAGTTGCGCCAATCTACCGTGAACTTGCGGGTCCCGGACGGCTCCAGTGGCGTTCTCGTCAAAAATCTCTTCTTGTCCTGCGATCCTTACATGAGGATTCGCATGAAGAAGCTGGATGTACCCAGTTATCGCGATTCCTTCGAACCTGGTTTGGTGAGCAAGCCTTAATTTTTTTCGTGTCAAATTCTTTTATTTTTCAAAAGAGACTACCAAAAAAGAAAAATGGGTCATCAACTCGGCGTCAACTGGTCTTCCTCGTTGTTGAAACTGGGGGTGGTGTTGCATTAAATAAGATCCGGACGTCGGATGACGTGGGTTCTCGAGTATGATATTGTATTGACTTTTTGTCCCGTTTTATTTTGACCTCTTTGCTCTGGGGATTGGTTATTTTGTTTTAGGTGAAACTTATGGTGTCTCTGCTGGTTATTATCTCAAATCATGTTAGTCAATATGATTGCAGCGACTTTGTGCTCTGCTTCCGTTTATTTCTTTCGTATCACTGCTAAATCTTTTTGATCTCCATAAGTGTGATCCAATTGTTGGTACCTTTTGAAATGTAGAAATGCTCTGCGATGTTGCCAAAAATTTGGATATTGGATTGAAGACCTTAGCGAGTCGAAAGAATCTCGTTTATGCTATTTGGCATGGAGTTTTGCACGTCTTTCGTTTGCGCAGTCCACATAAATCACGGTGTTAAACGATGCAAGTTGCTTAAACCTCCCATACGTATGTGAGCATGATGAATGGTGACCATAGCTTGCACGTAAAATCGAACGATGAGGTGTATTTATTGAAATATAAACATGAATCTGGAATTCTTTCATTGGATCCTTCAGCATATTGCATAGAATTCCTATGTATTACTACGAGTTCTCACTGTTTTTCCTACTGAGATATTAAAATTATGCTGTTTCTTCTACGTTTGTTGGAAGCTATATTGAGTGTCAGCATTTTAACTTACCCTACAGCAACATAACTGGAGTGCAAACTTTTAAAATCGGAAAGATTTTTAAAATGAAAGATTCTTTTGTTATTGTGGTGTTTTAGATTATGAAATTCTCTTTATATTCAATCTCTCCTTCTTGGAATTTCAATCTCTATTTGTGTTTGCTACATGTGCTTCCACTTGTATTCTGAAATATGTAACTCATTGATGCAGCCTATTACTGGATATGGAGTAGCCAGAGTTTTGGAGTCTGGTTGTCCAAACTTCAAGAAAGGCGACTTGGTTTGGGGCATGACTGGATGGGAGGAGTATAGTCTTATTACTATGCCAGAGACTTGCTTTAAGATTGAACAAATTGATGTTCCTCTGTCTTACTATACTGGCCTTTTGGGTATGCTCTTTAATCATCTATGTAATATCTTTCTCAATGTTTATAAATAAGGGAAGTCAGACTGTTAAAGTACTTTGTCCTACTCTATTCTGTATTATTCTCAAATATGGATGGCCTCCAGCTATGGTAGAAGGATGTGCTTCCTTTGTATTTCACTTGAAGGGATCTTCCTTATTGATGAACCATATGCCTTTGTTGAATTGTCTCTACGAAAAGGCCCTGCAAAGCTGTCTTTACGCATTGAAGGAAGTGTGTAAATCTATTATCTCAATGAAATAGCAGCTTTGCTCGAGGAGTGTATAAATTTCACAAAGGCTTCACCTTGGGGCCATTACTGGATCCTTTGAGATTTTGCCAAAGCACCACACCCCTTTTATGCTTCAGCAAATCTTGTGACCCATCTAATTCGGACAAGTTAAATCTTTGCAGGTATGCCAGGCATGACAGCTTATGCTGGGTTCTTTGAGGTATGCTCTCCTAAGAAAGGAGAGACTGTTTTCATATCGGCAGCATCGGGAGCTGTTGGTCAGCTTGTGGGCCAGTTTGCAAAGTTGTTTGGTTGTTATGTCGTTGGCAGCGCCGGTAGCAATGAGAAGGTAATTATCTCACATTTGTCTTAGTGTTTTCTTGAATAGTGATTGTCTAAGCACGAGTCTGCTGCCCCCTGCGTCTCTATTGTGTTGAAAAAAGCACATAATTGCACACACGTCTATGGTTCACCAGATATATTTGGCATCTGAAATTCTCACTTTGTTTCATACTAGAGTGACTGGACAAGTGTTTGAAATAGAGTGCTTCTTCATGTTCTTATAAACCTTAATGGCTTGAACAGGCATCTGGTATATAGAATTAGGTAAAAGAATCACTTGAGGTGTGATGAGTGCTGTAATTCTCAAATTTGAAAATGGTTAAGAGAATAATGCAATTTCGAATGTGCACCCTCATCATTTCACTAAACATTAATGTTAAAATAGTTTTATTAGTCTCTTGCATGTTTTATCTTATTTAAAGTCCTCACGTGTTTTTGCAAATAAGGTTGATTTGCTGAAGAACAAGTTTGGTTTCAATAATGCTTTCAACTACAAGGAGGAACTGGATCTGGATGCAGCACTGAAAAGGTCAATCATATATATATATATATATATATATATATATATATATATATGTCAAGGATATTTGAGCAAATAAATGGCTAATTATGTACCTGCAATTGAAGCTGACTCAAGTTGACTTCATCGGTGGTAAATGTATAGATGCTTCCCTGAGGGGATGGATATCTACTTTGATAATGTTGGCGGAAAGATGCTTGATGCAGTGCTGCTCAACATGAAACTTCATGGCCGAATCGCGGTATGTGGAATGATCTCACAATACAACCTTGAGCAGCCCAAAGGCTTACACAACTTGATGAACCTTATCCTGAAGCGGGTCCGAATGGAATGTTTCATGGTGTCTGAATATTATCATCTCTACCCGAAGTTCCTGGAGACAGTATTGCCTCATATCAAAGAGGGGAACATTGCGTACGTGGAAGACATCGCTGAAGGGCTTGAGAATGGTCCGGCAGCTCTTGTCGGGCTGTTCTCCGGTCGCAATGTTGGGAAACAAGTGATTGTGGTTTCTCGCGAATGACTCTGCTTTCTGTGCTTTTTCATCAGCTTAAGTCTCTTCTCGCCTTGTGCTTTCGAAAGGAGTTGTTTTCCAGTTGCCTTTGCACTGGCCGTTCTGTCATGCGCGGACACAGAGGTCGTTTCTTTTTTCGGGGATGATACAGAGGACATTCAAGTGTTAATGTGTCTCGTATAAGAAGGGAACATGAGGTTGTTTTCTGGTAGCAGTTTCGGGAAACAGGGGGTTGTGGTTTCTTGCTTACTGTACTTTTCGGTGCACATGCTTTCTCAATGCTTTCGGACGATATGTGCTGCGTACCGGGTATGAAATGTTATGCTATGCTTCTCTGGGATGTCGATGGAATGCGTTCTTTTGTAGCCTGTCATCGGCTATAAATGAAAAGTAAAATGTTACGACTAACGTGGGGATGCATATGAACAAAAAGAGTATCACGCGGTTCGGTAGTGTACCTAGTTCAAGAGAATAGATTGATGATGAGATATGTTATTATAATCAGCAAAGATGAGATTAGACTTGCTTAATCAAACTCGTTCATTAAGTGTTTTCCACCTATAAATAGATCTCTAGTCCACAAGAATTAATCTGAAGAAAGGAATTTTTCACACTCACAGCTCTCTCAGATGAGAGAATAACTATATTCTCAATGTTTTTTCACGTCTCCGACAAGTTTCTCACATATCAAGTGCACTTACTACGCACAACAGAATAACTATAATCACTTCTCCTCTATCAGCTTACACCTCACCTTCAATGGAGGAAAACGGTCTTCTGTAAAATTACATCAGCATATACTAGATCTTCAGTGAGGGAAAGTGACTCTTAATTCCCCAAGTGTACCAGCCACAATGCTACTGGCAAGCGTTCAATTTGGACTCCCCTGACATGCCTCGGTTTCCTATCGAGATTAACTTCGAGCAAATCATCTAACACAAACTTCCCATTTTCCTCTGAGTGGCGCACGAGTGCACACGCAAATGGGAATGTGCTATTAGTGCATGCGTATGTGCAATTGGCGCTTACCTTGACATGAAACAAAGATTGCTTATGTACAGCTTTTCCGAAAACTCCACAGGTTTTGCTTGAACCACTAGTGGAATGGGTCAAACTACAAGCCTCTTAGGCTTGGATCTCAGGAGGACCTCCGATGCTTTAGTCGGTAAACGAGAATAAAGAAAGAAACGAGAACTTTAAGAGAGAATCCACCTGGAGAAGAGGGTCGAAGAGGGCAGAACCGTGCGACTTACCTCTCAAGATTAATCAGACACCGCTGAGAAAACACTAAGTACAACTAATATATAATGACTATAAATAGAACATAAAAAAAAAAAAGATCAACACAGATAAAACACAAAAACATATATCCATTTAAAAATTTCAAATGGATGGATGTGAGCTTAACATCATCAAAATGAAAGGCAAGCACCAAGTAAAGTAAAGAAGCAAGTGTAGCATTTTAAATGAGATGGGGAAAACGAAAGCATGAAGAGAATGAATTAGACAATAAAGTTTAGTTTCTAAAGGTTGAAGCAGCTAATGTTATTTTTACTCAAATAAACTCTTCCAAACAAAAGAATGTAAAAAGTTAACAAAAGTATGCATCGTTTATAGAAAAACGCAAAGCAATTGAAGATTATATCAATTTAATGATCGAAGGGAATGCCAAATACTCAAAAAGGAGTTGAATAAGAGGTGCAACAAGAGTACCCAGAAGAATATATCAATTAATTTAAGGAAAAAGCAAGATGGAGAGTTAAAATCCACCGAGTACAACAGCAATAACAATGACAAATTAAAGAGAGAAATGAAACACAGTTTGAAATTGGAATTAGAAGACTCGAGTTTATTTTGCTTTACTTGGTTGTCAGATCTTTCATCCTATGAAGCGTTAGGGCAAATGATATAAAGGCACAAAATTACCAAATCAATCTAACAATTAAAAGATGTAAGAACAAATAGATCCGTGAGTTTATAAGAATGATTGAAATTAATTACATGGAGGTCTATGGTGAAGTAGAGCAGTCCAAATACGGAAAAACATTGACAACACAACATGTTGGCACGTTGATTGAGTATCATCATAAAAAAATAGATTCCATAATTAGACCGGAAACAAAGGTTGCTCGTTGCGCCTTTGTTCTAGAAGTGATCATGGACCATATATATTAGCCTAAACTGCAAAATAGGAAAGTCTAATTAAGTCGTTTTCATTTCGAATTTGGTTCAGATCAGTCTAGTTTTACCCGTTCAAAAACATTCATATAAGAAAAAAAATCGCTCTTTTCCGATCAAGGCTGAGTCTGGATCTAAACTTTTTTTATCAACCATTTAAGTTCGTCCAATCATCATTGCTTATAATTTTCACCAATCTAACCGCATACGCATGCTCTTACGCTTGAATCATGTCAGAGAGGTCACGCACGTTTGGAGAAAACTGATGACGTGCAGAGCGCACCCTTTAACCAGTCTTTTACTCAATAAATTGGACAACAGTTCCGCCGATAAATTGGACCATGCTGACTGGTGGTCCGGGTGAGCGTGGTCCGGACCACTAAAAAACAGACATTTTATGAGTGGGTTCCACTTGTGGGGCCCTTTCTCTCATTCAGGAGAAAGCACATTTAACGTGGGCTCCACAAGTGCCATATGTCCATTTGTCCGTGGTTCGGGACCACGCCAACTGTGGTTCCGGACACATGATACATCCGCTCACGTAAGCATACATACCGATGACGCAACGGCACGCGTAAGCAACGGATGCATATATCATCTCATCACCCATCTCCCATCTCCCCTACAAACACCAGACCATCTCCAAGAGAAGAGACAGAGAGCATACCTCTTAGAGAGAAATGGAGAAGGAGAAGAGTCGTAATGCTTCAGTGGAAGTGATGAGCAATAAACAGGTGATATACAGAGAGCCCGTACGAGGTGCCCTGAAAGAGACCCACTTAGAAGTAAGGACGAGTATGGAGAGATTGAAGGCCGACAAGGATTCGGGGACCATCGCGGTGAAAAACTTGTACCTGGCTTGCGATCCCTACAATCTCGTCCTCATCAAGAACTCCACTCAGCTTGGCTCCGTAAGTACCGCCATCTCTCTCGTTACATTTACTATATTCATGATGCCAACAATAAGTTTTGAACTCGGCGTGGATAAATAAAACTCGAATTTGTGACAAGTACGCTCGACAGGGATATTGAAAATACAAGTTTTTGACAAGTGCACTCAACAAGTAATTCGAAGGAAGCACACTCTTTCCTTCTTGCATGTCCAATGTCTCTTCGTGCTTGCTAAATGTATTTGCCCTTGTATTCTGAAGTATATAGCACATTGATGCAGCCGATTCCTGGATATGGAGTAGCTAGAGTTTTGGAATCTGGGCATCCAAATTTCGAGAAAGGAGACTTGGTTTGGGGCGTCACTGGATGGGAGGAGTATAGTCTAATTACTGCTCCTGAGACTTGCTTTAAGATCAAACACACCGATGTTCCTCTTTCCTACTACACCGGCCTTTTGGGTATGTTCTTTAATCATCTAGTGTAACATCTCTTGTCAAAGAATAAGAGGAATGAGATTGTTAATATACTCCGTTCTGTCTACTTTATTCTCAAGTTGGACAGCCTCCAGCTGTGTAAGGACAAAGTGCGCTTCCTTTGAATTACTTGTAGGGATCTTCCTCGTTAATGAGCCGTCTACCCTCGTTTGATTGTCTCAAAAATAGAGCCCTGAGAAGTTGTCTTCCGTGTTGAAAGAAGAGTGTAAATCGATTCATTCTCGATGAAATAGTGCTACCCCACATAAGCCGATACATTTCTCACAGGCTTTACCTTCGGCCAATTAATTGAATCATTTGAGATTTTGCCGTAGCATAATACTTCTTCTCTTTTCCTGAAGCAAATCTGGTGACTTGTCTAATTCTACAAATCCCAAACTTTCCAGGTATGCCAGGCATGACAGCTTATGCTGGGTTTTTTGAGGTATGCTCTCCTAAGAAAGGAGACGCTATTTTCATATCAACCGCGTCGGGAGCCGTTGGTCAGCTTGTTGGCCAGTTTGCAAAGTCGCTGTGTTGTCATGTTGTTGGCAGCGCCGGTAGCAAAGAGAAGGTATTCATCTCAAATTTGGCATGTTGAAAGAAGCACATAAACATGTAGACGTTGAAAGAATGCTCAGGAGTGATGCAAGTCTACAATGTCCACATACAGTCCTGTTAGTCGATAGTCTCTTACAGATTTGTCTTATTTCTTTCTTGCTGTTATTTTTGCGTAAAAGGTTGATTTGCTGAAGCACAAGTTTCGATTCGATGATGCTTTCAACTACGCGGAGGAACCGGATTTGGATGCAGCACTGAAAAGGTGAGCCATTATTGTAATAATGCTGATTGAGCCAAGTGACTGCTGTACAAGGTACAAAATTTTTAAGTATTCCTGAAGCTGATTCGAGTTGACTTCTTGTGCCGTAAATGTTTAGATGCTTCCCTGAGGGGATCGATATCTACTTTGACAATGTTGGCGGAAAGATGCTCGATGCGGTGCTGCTGAATATGAAACTTCATGGACGAATCGCTGTATGTGGAATGATCTCACAGTACAACCTCGAGCAGCCTGAAGGCGTACACAACTTGCTGAACCTTACCCCGAAGCGGGTCCGGATGGAAGGTTTCTCGGTGTCCGATTACTTTCATCTCTACCCAAAGTTCCTGGAGATGATATTGCCTCAGATCAAAGAGGGGAAGATTGTGAACGTGGAAGACATCGCCGAAGGGCTCGAGAACGGCCCGACAGCTCTCATCGGGGTGTTTTCCGGTCGCAACGTCGGGAAACAAGTGCTTGTGGTTTCTCGCGAATGAGTCAGCTTTCTGTACAATTTCATACGACATATGTTCTCAAAAGGGGTTGCTTCTGTTTGTGTTTGCGTTGCCGTTCTGTCATGCAAGGTCGTAGAGGGTCTTTCTTTCTTTGGGGATGATAGAAAGGACGTTTGAGTGTAAATGTGTCTCTAATAATGTGGTGCCAGACCATCCGGTTCGGTTGTTTTCGTGTAGCAATGTTGGCTAGCAGGTGGTTGGAATTTCTAGTGAATGAGTAGCTTACTATACTTTTCCGTGCACATGATCTCTTTATGCTTTCGGAAGATATGTTATGTACATCGGCCAAAAAATACTATGCTGTGCCTCTCTAAGATGTCGATGGACTTGTGTCTTGCACCATGTCATCAACTTTCATAAAACGTTTTGAGATGCCAAATTGTTGTGGCTAAGGCTGAATGTGGACAAACGAAATAATTTGAACAAGATTTATATTGCCAAAATAAAATTGAAAAAATGACAAATTTATGTGGTTCAACAAAATGTCTACTTCGGAGAAGGAGATTGATGGTATGATTAATTGAAAAGATATGATTACAAGCTCAATTACGGTCATTATAAGTGTTTCCGACCCTTAAATAAATTTTAGATTACAAGACAGAAGTTTTCCCACACTATCAACTCTCTTGGACTACGGTTTCCATTACTTTTTGTATTCCGTAATTTCGACACTTGTTAATAAGAAGACTCACTAGGCACACGACGCCAAACTTGACTAAAGAATATTTATATGCAACAAATTATGAGCCAATCCCTAGGTGAACGGGGACTTTAATGAGTTAAAGAAAGTCTTTTGGGAATCTCTTCTGCATTACTCATGATCCTGCTGGCAAGAACCTAATGTGGGGCCCAGGTTGCCTTGCGATCCAACTATGGGTCCGGACTTCTAATCAATTTATAAGTTCAAGACATAATCAACAAATCTCCACATCTGCGGGAAGTCCAACTTCATCCTGATGATCGTCAACTTCCCCCAGCCCCTCTGGGCTCCTAACCTGCCATGGACACTGACCAAGTCCGATTAGTACTAGAACTTGGTCAATGAGATAAGCTTCATTAATATGTCTCTCTGTCATGTGGACGTTCTCAACAAATGTGGCTCCCCATTGCACAATATCACTTACAAAAATGATACTTGACATCAATATGTTTTGGTCTGGTCAAATTACATTCGATGTTCAGCCAAATGGGTTACACACTGATTGTCGTAGTAAATAACAATATTCTCCAACTATAGTCCCAGATCATAGAGCAAACCTCTAGGCCATCTAACTTCCTTGATTGCCTCGATTGATGCCCTATTCTCTACTTCAGTTGTTGGCAAAACAACCATCGGCTACAATTATGCTTTCCAACGTATAGGACACCTGCAAAACCAAACATGTAACTAATATCGAAAATCTCTGAAAGCCCATCCCTTCACAAAAGGTTGAACAGATTTGGATTGTCCCCATCAGAAACCTAAGAATACTAACAGTATGTGAAAATATCTAGTATAGTGCAAACCATAGTGTGCGAAATGCCAACAATACTCTAGTATAGGGAACAATGACAAGATCAGTTGAAAGCTTACAATCGCAGCTAGCTGGGTGCTCATTCTTTGGCGTTCTGCACGCTGAATTGCCTCAGTACTTTACGTATATAATCACCTATGATAGCTGAAATATTCTGACCTCTCTCTCTCTCTCTCTCTCTCTCTCTCTCTCTCTCTCTCTCTCTCTCTCTCTAACCATACCAAATATATTTTGACTCAATTCACTTCTTAATCGCCATTTTGGCTCATTATTATTGGACATGTTCTTCACTATTATCAAGATATCATCAATATACAGAAGTAGCTAACATCCTCGAACTTCCTATGCTACACGTAGTTTTCATAAACGCTCCTACTATATTGCTAGATAGTCATAAAGAAGTCAAACCACTTGCGCCATTGCCTCGGATATCCCTTAAGGCTATAAATGACCGTTTAAACAAGCACACCTTGTCTACATGGCCTGAAGTGATCAAAAGTTTCGGTTGTTGCATGTTTATTTGCTTCTCCAGCTCTTCGTTTGTCCGCTGCAACCAATCCAATGGCACCCTAATCAACCTATGTCTCACCACTGGTGGGAATATCTCATTGTAGCATGTTGTGCAATCCCCTTCACAACCAAGCATGCCCTCTACTTGATCACCTCAGAATTCGAACTGTTATGCTTCTTCTTGAAGACTCGCTAACATCCCATTAAATTATGTCCCTCTGGAAGTACTATCAACTATTGTTTTTTATGTCGCTGAAGAAATTCCGTTCTCTCCAAGGCACTAATCCATTGCGAAGCGTCTAGACCTGATACCATCTCTCTATATGAGAGCGGGGCTTCTGTCTCCTCTGCAGTAGACAAAGCGTAAGTGACACTATTAGAAGTGGCGCCTGCAATATGCATAACCATGTCATCATGGCTCTCTAATCCTCTGGATTCTCTACTAGTGATTATGAAATACGGCATCTCTATAAGCTCCATCATCTCACAACCAGTGCAATTGTCTGCTCTAGGGTGACTCTTGCCCTCACTGTCACTGCTTAGGAACTCTATCCTCACTACTTGCTCGTGTCATCTGCAAGCCTCCACCTGAAAGTCCACCCTATTAGATCTTTGATCTAACAATGGGCTTATATGAAATAATTATGTGTTGCGGACTGTCATGTGGATTTGTATCCCGTGAAAATGATCTAATAAGGTAATTGGGCATTAATGTATCTGATAGGGTGTGGCCTTTAATGTGTAAAGACGTAAGAGTCATTTCTATTTTAATGATGGGCTAAAATAGAAATAATGAAGTGGATAACTATCAAGTTGTCTATATAAGGCGGTTATGATCCCCAGATCACGCGTCTCACAGAACATAACGTTTACTTTCTCTGATATTCCATCACTAAAGAAAGAAAGATCCTTGAGAAGCAAAAGGATTCTCACAAGGGAGAACGCGTAGATCTGGAAGACCAAAGCCACGTATTCACAAGTCGATTAAAGCTATGAATTCAGGTACGCTTCCGCTAATCAGTTTATAATTCTTAATGATTTATCATGTACGATTCGATTGGATTGTGGTTTATGACTCAATCAAAGTTTTATTATGTTCTAACACACCCATCTCTTGGGACCATGATCCGTCTTTACTGCATGGGTCTCCTCGCTACTCTAGAGACACATTAATTTATCGAAGGTCTCATCTCTCTGTTGATGATGAATCCAGGTGATTTAGGATCCGATCACCACAGCCTGTAAACTTTCACTTCTAGTGCATAAGCTAGGAAAATGAATTCCTTCTGCCTCCCTAACATGGACACAAGCAGGGCATCCAAACACTCTGAGGCTTGAGTAATCCACAGGTTGACTAGTTCACACTTTCTCTAGAATTTGGAATACAACAAATGCTAGACATCTATTAATATGGTGATGCGCCAAGTCGATGGCCTCAGCCCAGAAATCTTGTGACAAACCAGCGTTCATGAGCAAATATCAGGTCCTCAAGCAAAGCGTTGCTCATTCATGCTGCAACTCCATTTTGCCGAGGTGTTTCCGGCTGTCATGCTTGTCAATTGTGCTTTCTCTACATAACTTATCAGACTCATAAGATGAGAACTCTGACCCGTTGTCAATTCTAACTCTCTCGATTTTCTTTCCTGTTCAATTGTCTATCAAAAGCTTATACTGCTTAAAACATACAAAAGCCTCATTTATATGCTTCTGAGAGTAAACTGAGACTTTTGGGATAAAGTTGGTTGGGCACGTGCCTGACAATCGCACCTGAGAAGGTTCTCGCAAATCTGAATGGAATCTGCTGAACACGCATCATTTGCAAGAGTCCTACTTCCCCGTTTTCAAACCACACCAAAGACTTTGCTTACTCCGAATGTTCATACTTCTCTTGAATATGTCCCAAACCTCATGTGGCACAACCTTGTGTCATTTGACCCTGACAACCTGGACGAAACTGTACAAGCTGAGCTCCTAACTGTCCATGACTGCATTGGACAGCAAGGACAAAATTCAGGATGAGGAACATTTTATTTTAGCATGTGTTTGGTGCCTACTCAAGACAAGATAAAGTTGAATATAAGAGGGATATAGTCGAGATAAAATTATCCCATGGGAGAGACGGGATAAAGGTGGAGAGGATTTCTTATATCTATAATATAAATGTTATTTTTCTCAAATAACTAACTTCTTAAATTAACAAAGTCAAAATAATATTTGAATATGAATAATTTCTAATTTCTAATATTAAAAATTCAAAATAAAGAAAATTTATTTTTTATTTAATAGTATTTTTATTTATACATTCTAATTTAAAACTATTTTGTAATATAAATTCAATATATAAATATACATTTAGTATTTATACTTATTACATATTATAGCATTTTAGGTATATTAGTATAGCTTACTATTTAATAAAATTTTATTAGAGGATACGAAGGGGAAAACAGAAATAAAAAATAAAACGTTTGAGACAAAGGGAGGAAAAGAATAAGCAAATATAAATGAAGTAGGCAAGAGTGTTGTGAGAGATTCTTACCATCTCCATTTGTGTAATTTTTAGGTTAATTTACATGGATGTGTCGGTTACTACCAAATAATGTATAGAATGATGTAGATATATCCAACTTTATATTGTGATTCACCAAACAGTGGATAGAATATAGTAAAATCCCTAAATTTCATTTTATATCCTAACCAAACGTAGCTTAAGGGTAATAAAAACCCCTCGTCCGCTTCTCCTCTTTGACCAAGATTGCACCTTTGATAACCTTCAAAGGCCCAGCTTTTGAAGTTCACTGACAACCTAAAGAATCCAAGACACCATTGAAATCGGATTCTTCCTCAGCTCCAGAACACGTCGAACATCTCGCAATGCTCTGATGATCCCATCTTGCTTCCTAATCTGTACTGAGCCAATGCCAACAATCTTGCACCAAATCAAGCTCAACAACAGAAGGGAAAAAGCCACAAAAATCAAAAACTTTTACCCAATCTGTTATATCGACCATAATTTTCTTTTGTAAAATCAAAAACCATAAACTTTATCCGTGCGATACATATATTTTCATTTTTTATGTGAAAGCAAAAAATCAAATTTATACATGTATAACACATTTATTTCAAGCTTTATATGTGAGACCAAGAACTCTAAGAAAAATTTCAGTGACATCAAACTTTTGTGGTAAACATGTCAAATGAATACAAATTTGGGATTATTGGTGTCACAAAAAAAAAACTGGACAAATATATCACATCATACAAGTTTAAAATAAATGTGTCACATAAGTTCAAGTTTGGGTGTAAAAAAAAAACATGATAAATATATCACAGTGGGCATAATTTTTACCTTTATGAAAAATTATGAGCACTTATTGGGCATCAACATGGACTTCATCTTCGAAGAAGTCTTATGTGTAATTAACATCCTTTTTTGTTTTTTTTATCACCCACGATCCTGTTGGCAAGAGTACACATTTGGACATTCCTCATATGGGCCAAGATTTCTTGCAATTAAACTGTGGATTGAATTTCAAATCAATCGGAATTAACTTCGAGCTACAATCAACATAAGCTTCCCTGCTTTCTTCTTCTGTGCACACGCACGTAGCAATGTGCCATTAGCGCGAGCATACAAGCGAAGTTTGCATTGAATGGTTGAGGTTGCCCGATTGGGGACTCGAATCCGGCACGCTCCGGAAACGAAGGAGGACATTCTTTTCGATCTTGATCCGGGACAAACTTAAGTAGCTGTGGAGACATGTTTGAATCCGAATGAGAGATGAAATCAAGCCCATCAAATCATCCGTCAGCACCCATGCGTTTTTGGCGAGTGTTGACAGCGTCATGGCCATTTTTAATAGATAGCCAAAACAAGAGAGATATTTCAACAGATTTTAACCATTTGCAATGATTGTGCCTACTTTTATGTTCCATTTGTTTCGCCAAAGAGGGCAATCGCTAGGGGTGATCGGTTTCCAAGCGGTTCCCGATTTCCCTTGATTCCCTATTATTTGGAACTAGGAACCGGACCATATCGGATTGGGCAGTCTGGTTCCCGCCCGGTCCGGTCCAGTTCCCAAGTGAGTAATTATTAATTACCAGTGATATGATAGTTCTATTTTTATTTATTAACGGTTCCCAACTGGTTCGGTCTGATTTCGGTTTCGTTCGCAAGAGAGTGGAGAGGAAGGTGGAGAAAAAGAAAAAAACGGAATCATAGAGAGCAAAGTCTTAGGTGAGCTAATCAACTAAAAAATAAAGATATGATATATAATTTTTTTCTTTTTTATTTTTTTAATAAAAAAAATTCGGTCCAATCCTTCCACCCCGGAACCGGGAATCAGCAACCAGACCATTGACTTTTGGAATCGCTCGGAACCGATCAATCCGAGTGATTCCGAGCGGGTGGTATATAATGCTCACCTTTAGCAATCGCCCATAAAACAGATAAAAACAAAAGAAGAAGAAAGGCGAAATCCTGTCGTCTTACTCACAGAAGAATCTCGTGAACCATCTCGTCCTCGCTCCTCATTGCCCAACGCTCATCTCCATCGTCATCGTCATCGTACCCCCGAACAACCACCGCCACTTCTTGACACATGATGCGCAACAAAAAGGTGACACTTCTTCTGATCACCGCGAGGCTTCTCACGTGTTCCATGCTCAGCGGAGTCGCTTAAAAATATATATAATAATACGCCACTTCGCACTCCACGCCTGCTCATCTCCTCTCTTCTGGGTGTTTCGAGTTGGGTCGAAAGAGCAGCGGAGAGCAATGGCGAGTGAGAATGGGGAGGTAGTGAGGAACAAGCAAGTGATATTCAGGGGCTACGTGAGTGGTTTCCCCAAGGAGACGGACATGGAGGTGCGGGAATCGACCATGAAGTTGCGTCTCCCGGAGGGCTCGAGCGGCCTTCTCGTTAAAAATCTCTACTTGTCCTGCGATCCTTATATGAGGACCCGCATGACGAAGCTCGATGTCCCGGGCTATGTTGATTCCTTCAAACCTGGTTCGGTGAGCAAGCCTAAATAATCTTTCCTTGTCAAATTCTGTCCTTTTTTTTCCCATAGAATATAAAAAGAGAAAAATGGGATCTTCCATTCGGCGTCAACTGGTCTTCCTCGTAGTCGAAATTGGAAGGTATTGAATATAATAAGCTCCGGTCGTCGGATGATGTGGGTTTTCTTGAGTACGATACTGTTGTCCTGTTTTTATGTTGGCCAGTTTGCTCTGGGGATTGATTATGTTGTATCAGGAGAAAGTTGCCGTGTCTGAGCTGATAGGTGGAGGATATTATATTAGTTTTCCCGAGTGGAATTACAAGTTTGACTACTGTTCTTGGAATAGGATCTCAGGTTTGATTAAATTAATATTCAAGGACTTGTCAAATATTAGTTCTGATTATGTCCAATCATTCTAATCAAAGGATTGTAGGTATTCTGTGCTGTGTGTCTAATTCATTTTTTTTCTGTCGTGGCTAAATCTTTTTCGTCAGTGAACTGTGAGCCAATTGCTGGTGGCTTTGGAAGTGTAAAAATGGTCTGCGACGTGGCTAAACGATTCGGCACATGTATTGAAGAGCTTAGTGTGTCGAGAGAACCTAACTTATGCTTTGTGACATAGAAATTTTACATGTCATGCGTTTACACGTAACACATAATCATGGGCTTAAGCAATGCGTAACTCTTGTGTAAGCATGACGAATGTTGATGATAGCTTGCGCGCAAAATAGGACGGTGGGATGTATTCATTGAAATATAAAACAAACATGACTGTGGGATAGCAGAGTTTTAGTTGGATCCTTTAGCATGTTGCTTAGGATTCTGATGTATTACTATGGATTTCAATTTTATTCCTGCTGAGATGTTATGATTGTGCTGCTCTTCTTCTAGGGTTGTTGGAAGTTATATAAGTGTTAAGAAAGCTGCATTTTGACTTACCGAACTTCAATGTGACTCGAGTTGCAAATTTTAAAATCAGAAAAAAGGTTAAAGTGAAGGAGTCTCTGTTTATTGTAGCGTATTTGATCATGAAATTGTCTTTATGTCCAATCATTCCTTCTTGGAAGTAAAATGTCTCCTTGTGTTTGATAAATTATTTTCACTTATATTTGAAGTATTTAACACATTGACGCAGCCTATTACTGGATATGGAGTAGCTAGAGTTTTGGAATCTGGGCATCCAAACTTCAAGAAAGGTGACTTGCTTTGGGGTTTCACTGGATGGGAGGAGTATAGCCTAATTACTGCACCAGGGACTTGCTTTAAGATTGAACACACCGATGTTCCTCTGTCTTACTACACTGGCCTTTTGGGTATGCTCTTTAATAGTATCTTTGAATCCCTGCAAAGCTGTTTGCTCCCTTTGAGAGAAGCATGTAAATCGATTATTTCTAGAGTAATAGTATCTTTTGTTGAGAAGTCAATACATTTCTCATGGGCTTCACCCTGGGGCAATGATCGGACCATTTGAGATTTTGCCATAGCCTTACACTCCTACTCTTATGCTTCGGCATATCCTGCGACTTGTCTGATCTCTACAAAATAAAACTTTGCAGGTATGCCAGGCATGACGGCTTATGCCGGGTTTTTCAAGGTATGCTCTCCTAAGAAAGGAGAGACTGTTTTCATATCGGCAGCATCAGGAGCTGTTGGTCAGCTTGTTGGTCAGTTTGCAAAGTTGTTTGGTTGTTACGTTGTTGGCAGCGCCGGTAGCAAAGAGAAGGCAATCATATCACCGTTGAAAGTAGCACATAATCTCATACATGTTAATGGTTGACCAAACATTTTTTGGCATATGCAATTTTCACCTTTATTACATGCTAGAGTGACTAGACAAGCAATTGGAATAGAGTGCATGTTCATGTTCTCATAACCCTTAAAGGAATAAACAGTAGTCTACTCATGTAGAATTAGATTTGAAAGAAGCTTGAGGTATGATGAGTGCTGTATTTCTCAAATTTGACGATGCTTAATAGATTAATGGCCCTGTTGAATGTACTACCATCATCAGTTCACCAACTAAAGTCTTATTATTTTGAAGTTCTCTTTGCTTTTTTTTTTTTTGGTGGAAAAGGTTGATTTGCTGAAGAGCAAGTTTGGATTCAATGATGCTTTCAACTACAAGGAGGAACTGGATCTGGATGCAGCACTGAAAAGGTGAGCTATGAGTATAAGAAATGTTGATTAAGCAAATAAGTAACTGCGCCACAGAATATAAAATATGTACCCGTTCTCAAAGCCAACTGCAGTTGACTTTTTCTGTTGTAAATGTTTAGATGCTTCCCTGAGGGTATCGATATCTACTTCGAAAATGTTGGCGGAAAGATGCTTGATGCGGTTCTGCTCAACATGAAAATTCATGGCCGAATCGCGGCATGTGGAATGATCTCACAGTACAACCTCGAGCAACCCGAAGGTGTACACAACTTGATGAACATTGTTCTGAAGCGAATTCGACTGGAAGGTTTCGTGGTGTTGGATTACTATCATCTCTACCCAAATTTCCTGGAGATGGTATTGCCTCAGATCAAAGAAGGAAAGATTGTGTATGTTGAAGACATCGCCAGAGGTCTCGAGAATGCTCCGGCAGCTCTCATCGGGCTGTTCTCTGGCCAGAATGTGGGTAAACAAGTGGTCGTGGTTTCTCACGAATGATTCAGCTTTCTGTACTTTTTTCATCGGTATAGTGTCCTTTTTTCTCTTGTTTTCCAAAATTTGGTTGTTTTCTGTATGTCTTTGTGTTGCTGTTCCGTCGTGTGAGGACATGGAGGTTGCTTCTTTCTTTGGGGATGATACAGAGGACGCTTGATTGTAAATGTACCTCGTGTAATAAGGGACCATCTGGTTGGTTTGTTTTCCGGTAGCAATGTCGGGAAACAGGTGGTTTGTAGCTTTTCGCGAATGAGCTGCTTACTGTATTTTTTGGGCGCGCATGGCTCTCCTTTGCTTTCGGGGGATTGTTCTCTGTATCGGGTAAAGAGTATTATATGCCTCAAGATGTCAATGGGAATTTGTCTTCTCGTACTTTGTCATAGCCTTCAAATAAAGACTGGCTTGAGATGCCAAGTCGTTACAAGTGAATCGATTTTAGTAAGAAATAAATCATACTTCTCGTGATTTGACGTTGTGTTTACTTCACAGTGAGAGATAGGGATGAGTCATATATAATAACAAAGATAAGATATGATTACAATTGTGTAATCACAGTCATTGATAAGGTTTTCCAATTCTGACTTCAATGCCAACTCACAAAATTTTTGTGAGATAGGGCTTTTCTTACACTCTTGACTTTCTTGGGTAATGGCTCTTGATATGCTATGAATCTTTCACGAGTTTCACACGCATATTAAGCACACTTGCTGCAATAACAGTATATCTATACGAGAAAGACTATGAGCATTTCTTCGACATCAAGAAGGAAAAGAACTCTTGAAGGAAGTTAATTTCCTTCTATATCATTCATGAATCCGTTGGCAAGAGTTTAATTCAAACTTTCTTAATATGGTTCAGGTTCCTGGATCGAACTTCAAATCAATCAAGACTTAATTTTGGGCTAGAATCAACACAAACTTCCGACTTTCCTCTAGCATGATGTGACTATGGTGCATGCAATAAGGAGAAAAATTAGTAAAATGTCATAAATAAATTTTAATATGTTATTTCAGTATTAAACATTTTATTTTCCAAATGAATCTCAAACCTTTTGCATTTGTATCAACTTAGTTCCTTTAACTGATCCTTATCAGCCAACACTGACTTTGACAAATTTTAACAATACTTCAATAGATTTTATCAATTTTTTATTTATTTATTATGTTTTAACAAGTCTACCCAGCAAGGTTGTCGATTGACCATCACCAACCATAAAGGAGGGTGCAGCCCTCTCCTAGACCGAGCCCTCGCCCGCATCGAAGCAAGGGCGGCAATGCCCTCACTAGCCATAGGCAAAGGGCAATTGGCCGACAAGGGTATCATGGACCTCGCTTGTGGCAAGCGAGGGGGTCACAGGCCATGCTTGGATTTCGACAAGGGCTCGAGGCCCTCACCCATTTGCAGCCAAAGTCCGTGATGCTCTCAGCGGCTGTATTTGTAAAAAGAAAAACAAAGAAAAGGAAAGAAAATAGATAATTTGAATAAAACATAATAAATAAAAAAATTTCACGTCAGTGTCAATCGACAAAAATTATCCAGATGATTGAATTGGACAAATACAAAAGTAAGACTAACTTAGTACAATTATAATAAATTTAGGTCTTTAAAGTGGTATTTGTATGGAACAGTTAAAGTTTCACATGTAAAGAGGGTAACATGTTTGAATCTCAATTAGAGATCCATCAAGCCCATCACATCAACCATCATTACCATGCATTTTTGGCAAGCTTAAGGGGCTGATCAACTTCCTTTGATTCACATCCATTACCCAGGAATAACCGAATAGGAGAGATATCTCAATAGTTCTAACCCTTCCTGGTGTGATGCATGTATGCGAATTTACATTCCATTCGTTTCACAAACAAGAATAATTCAAAATTTACTTTTCTAATTTGAATCGTTCTTAACACTTAAAAAAAGCGAATCACTGAAAA
>JAGKPW010000323.1:0-130355 GCA_019926035.1 Melaleuca alternifolia
AGGAGGATCATACAAATCATATCCCATGACCAAAAACTCCCCTTAATAGGCAACATAAGAGCACTTATTTAAAATCTTGCACCAGAAGAATAGGTCAAGCAAATGAGGATGAGCCTCACATTTAGAGAAAGTAACTCGTGGTTGAACAAGAATTTACCGGTATCTGTGACATAAAGTATTTGTACCTTTAGCACATTCACGAGCTTCTGAAGCTGCTCCATAACTTGCTGCAAGACCCTTTCAGTTCCTGAAACAACAATGGTGAATAGGGCCCGGTCCTTGTTCAGACCAACAGCAAGGGACTCAATATTATATCCCCGCCTTGCAAAGACTCCAGCAATCCGATTTATCATTCCACTTTCATCACCAACAAACACAGAAATCGTATGCCTCCTCATCCTGGAATCATTGCAACATGAATATTTAAAAACAATAATCAATTAGTCAAAACGGTAGTCTCCAACAAAACATGCATCACCCTTCTTTATTTAAAAAAAAAAGAAAAGAAAAAGGATTTGCAGTAATTGTGTATCGGACAGCTCATCTCGTGAAAGAGTAGCACATAATGTACCGAAAACAACAAGCACTGACCAGCGTTAGGAAAAGCCGCTCATTTGGTCTGTACATCGTACTTTTCGCACATTAAAATTCACAATCAACCAACGAAGATATATTTCAGCAATCAGAGCCTTATAGCAGAATCTAAGTTTAGCCTTATATAACCACAAATCAACTTCAAAAAGCTCACAAAAGCCTGCATCTCCTGCACGTACAATTCACCTTAGATCCAAAAGAACGAACACGGGCACGAGTTTCCGTACGAATATCCTACCATACACAGCTAACGATGTCATCCAAAAACATCTTCCAGCTTGTGTTGGCAACTACCAAGCACCACACCAAACATAACGAAATGAGCACCTGACCAGACGTACTTAGGTCGAGCGACGGGAGAAGGGTTGGGGACGGACAATGGGCTGTTGTCGGCGGCGATTGGGTTGTCGACGCTCCCCGCGGACGCCGCCACCACCAGCTCCCCGCGCGAGCGGCGAGACCCGGCGGCCGACGTGGCCGGCGAGAGCTTCCCCGGGAAGGCGAGAAGCCTGGCGAGGCCATTGTTGAGCTTCGAGGGGGAGGAAGAGCTCCCGCCGCAGATTGGCGTGGGTGGGAACGAGGCAGCCGCCATATGAGGAGCAGAGAGAGGGAGGCGAGGGAAGCTGAAGCCGGTTGGTAAAAATCTCTCTTTTTGGTTATTTTATTTTATTAATTAAATCATGTTGGTCGATGCTGACGTGGCTCATACTAAGCGATGTTAGACTGAACTAGTTCGTACCCTTAGCATGACCATGCTAGTTGCTGAATGTGGACTTTCCATAGGATTTGAATACTTTTCTAACGCGTGATTATTAAATTTTGATTGATTCAGCATTAGTCATATGACACATTTTCTAACTAGTCTATGTATACCAAGCACCACCTATCCACAAGACAGAACTTTTATTTTTGCCGAAAATTGCATCGCGAGTTATCAATTTGTAATGTGTAACGCAATCGTTGCGTTCAGAATCTAAACCTTTCAATTAGTCCCATCGGGGTTCTGAGCCATTACCCAGAACAAGCAAACGAGCTGTAAATCTCGCAGATGATCAATTTCAGTTTTTAAAATTTAGTGGGAAAAAATACAATAATGTTGTGAAATTTCATTTTTGAAAATATTAAGAATGCCCTATAGGAAACTTTTAAGTATTGTGTATGTAATTTTAGATTTTTTATCGGGAAAACTTGGTTGCATAATTTAAGGTTTCAAAGTTGATTTTTTTTTCTATTCACAATAACTTTTTGTTCTGTTTGACACACAATATTTAGAACTATTGATGCACATTTCCAAATAGTTTTGTCATGAAGAAGAGCTTTCAATCTATTTGAAACTAATAACATCTCCATAACGACAGTTCCCCTGGGGTACAAAAAGTAAATCCAAAAATACGTATGACAAGCAAAATTTTCATGGGCAAATCCAAAAAATAAAATAAAATTCTACTGCTTGAGAGATGAAATCAACGCTTGGTGATCAATCATGTGCGAATGATCTTACGTGGCAGCCAGCATGCCAAGCTGTGCTGAGGTGTCACAGTCATGTTGTAAACAAAATAAAGAAAAAATGATAATTACAAAACGAAAACAAAAGAAAAAAAAAGAATTTCCACTTATGGAATAAATTGAAGAGACCTAAGATATTGGCTTTGCTCTGGAATATTAGTGCAATGTGGCTCCTACCGGTGGTTATGGTAGAAGTAGTAAAATCGATCTTTGGTTGAAGAGGAAAAGTTCAAATTGGACTTTGGTTCTTACGCAGTGCATGGCACTAGATTTAAAAAAGCTTGATTCGCAAAAAATAAATAATTTCAAATATACTTTTTTATAAATTGATTGCTTATATCGCTTAAAATAATTAATCAGTGAATGAATTTTGTTATCGACAGAAATTTGGGTCTAAGCATTTTTCGTGGGGATGAAATTATTTTAGTTTTGTTCATTTTAGTAGCAATATAAGCGATTTTCTTTATTTTTCTTCTTTCAAATACTCAATTTTCACGAACAAATAGAGTTTAAGTGATTTACTTAGGATTTTGTTTTTTAACTTTTCAAGCAGCAAAATGGATTAAAAATCACCAGCAGCAAGGCAGGAGCTTTGTCAAAAATAAAAAGGGGTCCAAGTCTTGCTACTTGAGCTTTGTTGTCTTCAAGCTAGAATTGCTCTAAGACAAGCTGGCAATCTTCGAGAGGCAGTTTAGATTAGGGGTGTTGGTTCCTTGGGCGGTCTGGTCCCCCCTCCCCCCCCCCCCCTCGGCGGGAATTGGAAACTGGACCGTGGGACCAATCCTCAATTTTTAGGACCGGGGACCGGACCCATTAATCCTAAGACCGGATCGGACCAATCAATCTGGTCCTATTCTCGGGCAGTCCAATGGAACCATGAAAAATACAAAAATAAATAAATAAAGGATGGACATCAAATGGAGCAAGAGACTAAAGGTGGTTCCATTACTATATTTTTTCATGGGGTTTACAAGAAGTTTTAAGACAAAGCGAAGGTAAGAAAAAAGTTATAAAAAATAGAGAATCCTAAGATGTCCAACGAAGGGATCAACCATATGAACAATGATGGCCATACTTATAGTACCAAACTAGAGAGAAGAAGGAAAAGAAGAACAACCTCCGCTTTAAATGAGAAACACAGTCCTTGCAAGAACAAACCCAAGAGCTATTTTAGCAAGAGAAAGTCTTAGAAACCTTTTGTTGAATGGAGTATGTGCATTACAAGAACAAAGGTATTCATGAAAGCAATGTGATCCGGTCTGATCTTACGAGAATCGAGAACCGGAAACCGGTTCCGTTTTTAGGAATTGTGGACCAGACTGAAACTCCACAGAACTGGATCAATCCGGGCAGTCCAGACGGTTCTCAAATTAGGCAGTTCATTATGCTCACCCCTAATTTAGATAATAGCAAATAAAAATAACGTATGTAAACAGTCATGTTGAAATCGAGAAGCATAGGTCCACTTGCGAAGCTCAATCCCTACATTAGTTCTTTTTCTCCGTTATTCAAAACTAATTTCTATTTTACAAATATCAATTTGATTATTCGAAAGTGCTTAAGACAACAACAAAAAAAGCAACCCATCGACGAGCCACCACAACACCATTTAGCCACATCTGCTACCACATAAAGATCATTGAGATGCAGAAGATCATCGTGACCAATTTTAGAAAGATTAGATTGGACAATGTTAGATAATCTGAATGCTACTGTCGTTCCTTTATTCGCAAAAAGAGCTCTGGAAGTCACAAGGTCTTCCTTAAATTAGATTGCATCTTTTATTACTTGATTGTTCATACTCAAACCACCTCACACATCCATAGCTTCAGCACATGCTTCATACGCTTCAATTACATGCAATGGTGCACTATGGGAAACCAGGAAGGCAACTGTTACCGACTATGACAGTAGGGATATGCGGTGCTGACTGGTCACATTTACAAGAGGAGCCAATGCGATAGCTATGGATCCAACTCTCTCAGAATTAATTCGTACAGAAGAAGCAGTTTAAGGATATAGAGCTTAAAAGCTTCTGCAGTTAATGGAGAAACAGATATACAAGGGACATGTGAGTAAATACAGACGAAAGCCATCATCGTTCTTCTCAAATTGTTTTAATTAGTGATAGAGGAAACTCTTGCCATAAGCTGTTTCGGCAGTCCAACATAACTTAATCTTTACAATAGACAAAATCATGTCTTCCATCTTTTCGACATTTTTCCTTCCAAACTTATAGATTTTTCGATTACAAAGACGAATTAATAAATTCACATAGAATAGCTATCGATGTCCTTCTTTGGATAATAATACCAAATATAGAAACAAATTAAACTACATTAAAATAATGAAACAGTTAATCGAGGCATTGTTATACTTCAATCAGAAGACACTCTAATAATGCCCAAGTTGTTAATATTTATGTTTAGTGTACCACACATAATGGATAAGTTTTGACTTTAGCTATGTTCTAGATGTAAAACTATACTATCTACAGACTCCATAGTTGTTATCTGAAATCTATTAAATTTTCAATTACATGCAAGACTGGAATATTTTACTTTAATGACCAACTCTAAGAATATGTCACATAAAACAAACTCTGCCATTTGTTGAACCTTTTAATGAGTGTATCCCAATTCCTTTAAAACCATGAGTACTTCATGAAGTTTGCCGACCCTAATTTTCAGGGACAATCTTCCGAACCTATTGTCTTCCAATTTTCAGCTTTGCTAGAGTTAAGCTTGTCACATTGTTTTACCAGTTTAAAATTTAGATAATCTTTTATAACGCTGGCTGGATCATGACTTTGAAAAATCCTTTATGAAGTGTCCATCCTCCTTTTTGGGCATCTCAACTAGAACTGAACAGACCTCTTCTTTGGAGATTGTCTTCCTTCTCCAGAAAAGGGGATCGTCATATTGCCAATGAACATGGTCCTTGCAGCCGCTTATATATTTATCCAAAAGAAAAAGAAAACTTACAGGGCTGGAAATATCCAGAATTTTAACAAAGATCCTCTTATTCTTTCCCCCACATTAACCAAATAATACAAAGTTTATCAGCAAACCACCTTTGTGACTATAACTTTCAACCATACGATGCTACGACAAAAATCCAGATTGGCCAACCCTACTCGCAGAGGCTACAGGAACATGCATAGTTGTCAAAATTTAAAACTTCCACTCCACAAATTACAATTAGAATGAGAAACATTCTAATCCAATCCTACAGCAAATACAGACCACTTATGCAATATGCACTCAGACAATCCCACCCATAAGGATGTTTCCCTCAACATGAGATCAACATTTTTCACATTTTAAGGAAAAGAGACAACAAAATTACTAAAAGTCATCCAACGGTGGGTAATTATGTTGATTGACAGCTTCTCCCTTATCGTCAAGGTTGAGGGTTCGAAACCCGCAGTTGTGGAGGGCAATAGTGTTGGGGTCATGTGCTAGTCTCCCCCAAGGTATAGAAGTCCAACCCTTTGGTGTCGTTCGGGCGCCGGAGCACGTGGTGGAGTCCTCGATTATAAAAAAACAAAAAAAAATTACTAAAAGCCATATTTAAACAGGTATCTTATCTTAGAACAAAAGTCAGGTTATAAGCAGCACAGAAAACTCGGAGAGTTCTTACATCTTCATCATTGAGAACACCCCCGTGAGCATAGGACCTCCAGGATAGTTCTTACATCTTCATCAGGTTATGGAGTTGGACTCTGCATCTCTCTTAATCGTCTTCTTGACACCTCTCCTGATCAACCGATGGAGGTTCTTGGTGGGCAAAGGTTTTTATACGAATCGGAGGAGAACGAACAAAATCGAAGAGAAGAAGATCGAAGAAAACAAAGCTCTGAGTTATGAAGAGAAGCAAAGTGCAATTAAAGAGGCAGAGAGTGCGAATAGAGATGAAGATGATTGAAGAACACAAAGCTCCTCCCCCCACTTCACCTGCCGAGGCTCCCCTGTTGCGCGTCAGTCCATTCAGCCGAAGACTCGGGGGGAGCAGGTCGGTCAAGATGGCAGACCAAGCGGGAAATATCGGGGAGAGAGAGATGGGCCGTTGGATGGGGCCGCAAAGGAAAATGGGCTGCAAAACGGGCCAGGAAAATTGGCCCACAAGAAAAGGAGGGAGATTGCACGGGCCTAGCCCGCACAAATGCTGGCGCTGGTTGGGCAGATTAGGCCCGACTCCTCTCTTTTTTATTTTTGTGAAAAATGAAAATTTTCTAGAAAATGGACCGACAAAAATTAAGTGTCAACAGCAAGACAATTAGTCATTGATTTTGATTTATATTAATAAATTATTCATCAAAATCGTACATGAGGACTTTGAAATTGTCAAACATTGATAAATATTAATATTGCATTGGCAATTGCATATATGCATTAGTAGACCACATAATTAACTTTGTTGACTATCCAAAGGTTTAGCAGTAAAAATGTGTGGAAAGATGCAACGATGAAACCTCTTCCTAGGGGAAACCCGTGCAAAGACCTAAGAGGATATTGCAGCTACCTCCTAATGGTAGAAAGAGGGCTCATGGTACCTTCTACGCACCCTTCCTCCTCTGTTTTGAGTGTGGGTGTCACATGGGTAGGTCGAGTCCAAGATGCTCTGACCCATATTGACTCATTTAACCTTTTTTGACTCATTTTCATATAATACAATTTTAGCGACCCATACCCGACCTGATCAATATTGTTAAAACACTTTTATATTTTACTAAGTTCAGGAAAATTTACTTGGTATTTTTTTAAGAAATGTATTGTTAAAATAGTTTTATGCAATACGATTATTTGATGATTTTTTTAATTTATTTCAAATTTTTAATTATTTTTATTTTAAAAAATACATTTTTCATTTTTTGCTTTTTCTTTTCCAGTCATCGGAGTCTTGTGAGCTCATCTCTCACTTCTTGGATGGTGACCAACTTAGAAAGAGGAAAAAAGGAGAAAAATAAAAGGAAATAAAATAAAAAGAATCAATTTTTTATTTTTAAAAATTAAAATAATTAGATTATCATAATTTTCATAGTCTAAAAATGACTTGTTAATAATATTTAAAATAATTTGTTAATAATACTTAAAATTAATTAGGTAATCATTTTATGACTCGTTTAGAACACATTCATGCCCCATGAGGTTATTAAATGATCCATTTAAGACCCAATTAACTTTTTAAGTTAACCCCTTTATGACGCATATTATCAAATATGAGTCAAAATATAGGTCTTTGACCCATTTTGCCATCTCTAGTTTTGAGAACTATGTGAATGGAGAGTGGACAGAAGGGAAGGAAGTCCTCATACGGAGTCACTCGCGCGCTTACTTGAGCAGTGCAGAAGACTGGAGAATGGGTCGAGTAAACTCCCCTGGGCCGGAATTCATTAAAATCTAGTGGAGAAGAAGATTTCTTATATGAGTCCGGGACAATGCTATGTGAGTGCATCACAAATCCAATCTCTCTAGGTCTTTTTCTTGAAGGACGATGATTATATTATCAAGTTAGCCATCCTTATCAAACTACCACGGTAAGATAGATCCGACATCTTAACCTCATTAGGTGTAGTCCATCCAAATTGTATTTAATTGCAGATCAGTTAGCACCTATGATGCCAAGAGATCGTTGTATTTATTTTTGTATGTATTCTGTAGGACAGTTAGTTTTTATTTCAGTTTATACTTGTGAATTATTCATCAATATTATACATTAGGACTTTGAGATTATAAAAGATTAGTCGATATCTGTATCACAATAGTAATTGCATAAAAGCATTTTTAAATACCATTCAAATAACTTTGGTAAAAGATTTCATTAATGTGAAGATAATCTTTGAAATGTGTATGTTTAGATTGAGAGTAAATTAATTCTCAATCAATACTGACGATTGTTAATATGTCATGGTAGATTACGCCTTTCAAATTATTAGGCTGTGTTTTTCACTATCAAAGTTGTTTTGATGGAGTGTGATTCAACAAAATGATGATTAAGTACAAATGGAGGAAAATTTCTTATTTTGAATTTTGGAGCAACGCTTTTGGTTTTGTTGGTCCAACACAGATCCAATGCCTCACTAGATTTGATGCGCGTGGTCGATGCTCTATAATCAATTATCCTTTAATTTCTTTTGAAAGCTAAAAAATCGTGGACAAAAGACCATATCATCAAGTCAATCCACATGCTTGGACTGCTTAATCTTCTTTCTTCATAAAGAAATGAGAGAGACGACTCTCGAGGTTGTGTGGGAGGTCGATGGCCCATATCTCCATTGTTGTGGGGTTTTTATATTCACAATGCACATGTCCGACGGAGAATTTGACAATTTGAATCTTTTACAATGAATTCAACATGGGAAAGAATGTTTATAGTCAACGTCAATGAGCCTAATAAAGATTCGAATGCATTGAAATTGACTCCTTCAACATGATGTCGCAATTCATGTTGAATAACTCTTAGCCATGTTAAAAAGCATGCTTCCTCGCTCTTGCCATACATAAATAATTCACACCACCCTCAAAATTCGTGGAAAACTATTCTCTCAAA
This sequence comes from Melaleuca alternifolia, assembly GCA_019926035.1. NCBI lineage: Eukaryota > Viridiplantae > Streptophyta > Magnoliopsida > Myrtales > Myrtaceae > Melaleuca > Melaleuca alternifolia. The sequence continues at coordinate 8,653 of JAGKPW010000323.1, forward strand.
ATATGATCTTAGGTTTCACACTATAACCCCACATAGGATGGTGAAAAATTGCTAGGTAACCGACTGATTTAGACGGACCTAGATCACCTAATCTGCACAGTATGCAGGTCAGGTAACCTGCTTTTGGGGGACGTCCAATCTCAAATCGGACGGCCTCCATTAAATGGAGGGGGCTTTTTACTTTTTCTGTTTTTTTTTGAAAAAAGTGCTTTTTGTCCCCAACCGTCCAATTTGACATCGGATGGTTGGAGGCAACAACAGGTCACATGACCTGTATACCCTGCAGGTTAGGTGATCCAATTCTTGTCAATTCATTTGGCTCCATCCAATTGCACAAAGGAGGGAATTCGATTGTCGATGTGCTTTTTCACTCTAAAATAGTTGTCGACTAGAAAAGGACACAGAAAGACACACTTTCTAGACACATACAACCCTAAAATGAAAACTTCCTCAACTAAAATGAAATTGCTCATAGAATTACTACAGGTCTTTGTGACGTAAGTATCATAAACCTTTTTTCCATGTTGTAAAAAACTCTAAATTTATATCAGATTAATAAATATACTCTGGATAAAATTGAAATAGAAAATATATCACAAATTCATAATTTTTTAGTTATCTACGATACAAAAAAAAAACATTTGAGACATTCATATCACAATAAGTATAATTTGGAGTTTTTTTTTGTATTACTCATTTTAATATTCGAGAGCAAAGCCAATAATTTGGAAATTTTGTTTTTCTTTTGTTTTTGTTTTGTAATTATCATTTTTTTCTTTATTTTGTTTACAACATGACTGTGACACCTCAGCACAGCTTGGCATGTTGGCTGCCACGTAAGATCATTCGCACATGATTGATCGTCAAGCGTTGATTTCATCTCTCAAGCAGTACAATTTTTTGAGGGATTTGCCCATGAAATTTTTGCTTGTCATACGTATTTTTCAGATTTATTTTTATACACCCTGGGGACTATCGTTGTGGAGATATTATATGTTTTAAATGGGATGAAAAGCTCTTCTTCATGAATTAAAAAATAATAATTAGAATATACTTTTGCCCGTGAAATTCATATGTTTTTCAGCTAATTAAAAATAATCAGAATTATAAAAAAAAATCAAAGTCGCAAGATTTTAGCATTGACAATGACACCAAAGGCCAAAGGGATCTTCATGAAAGTTTACATAAACCTGCATTCATTTATCTTTACCTTTTATGGAAGAGAAAGAAAGATGAAAAGGACATCTTCAAACAATGAATGAAAACCGAGAGATAAGATTATAAGTGAGAGAGAGAAGTATAGCTCCTAATAAGGTACTATAATATCAATGAGAATGCATTAGAATCAATAAGCACAATCCTAATCCTAGAGAGAGAGAGAGAGAGAGGAAGGAGTAATCACATAAACAAAGTGAAGTGTTAGCAACCATTTTTAAAAACATCAAAACTATAGATTATATCTTTTTATCTGTCATTTAACTTTTATCAAAATTGATGTTTATAAAAAATTTGCCGGACAACAAACTGATATGTCAAAGGTTATGAACTTTCGATCAAAAAGATAAAAAGTTATGAACTTTTCTCTTACCTTTTATGGAACCAACTCCCAAAGTATACATAAACCTACATTTGTTTTTTTTCTATTTAATAATTTCATCTCTTTAAACAAGATACAAGATATAATTAAGATTTATGGTTTTGAAATCGACCAACAATGACCGGAATGTCAATACTAAAATTTTTTACTTCCTCCTTTAATAAATTTATGGCACTGTAACTTTTAAGTTTTTCTTTTAAATAAATGATGGCATCTATATTTGATGAGTATTGATAAACATAAGCCATAGCCTAAGCTATCTTTCCAAATTCTATTAAATTTTTATGCTGAGTAGCTAAGTCACTGCAAAATATAAATTCATGTAATAAGTTTTACTTCTCTTTCCAACTTGATTTTTAATTTAGAGAATACATTATCGGCACTTCTTTTTTCAATTTTAACACTAATTAGGGATAGCACTTGAATAAATATTTAGGAAGGATAGTTGTCATACTTATCAAAGATTTTGCTTCTTTTTACAAAAAAAAAGAGAGAGTTAAATATAAATTCCATGAGGAAAATTGTTGAAACAGATAAATATGCGACCTTTTATGTGTTCGTTATTGAAAATTCAAATTCAGTAAAGAGAGTAACAACCGATTGTTGTTTTCCCTGCAGTTGAAGGCAATCCGGAAAAAATCCTCCACCAACTACCAAGGAAGGATAAGAATATTCGGAAATAAAATATCATACTTTTAAGCTTCTGATTTTCTTTTCTCTTTTTTGCTTTTGAATTGACACAACATCGATCTCATGCAAAACTCTTAATTATGCAAAGTTTAAATTGAAAACACTGCCGTAGTTATGTAATCGATAAACCTCTCATGTGATCCTACTAATGAAGAGAAAATAATGATGAATTGAATTTGTTAAGATGCACGCGTGAGTATATCAAAAAGTCCTCATATCAGATAAGTGAAACGGTATAAAGCGGGGTTCTAACTTGGGCTCCTCCAGGCATTCTCTCCAGACTTTTTAGTGTTTGCTGACGACAGAATTCGAGTACAAAAGAGCAAATAAAGTGCAGAAAAAAAAAAAAAACAAAAGAGCAGACGCGGAACAAGCTGCAATTTCCATACCAAAGCGATAGTCATGAAATATGAACATAAAAGAGGGAAGCATAAACCCTAGAAAACAAAGACTACTTAAAAAGAAATAGGAAAAATCTACGCAAACGCTGACCCCTCCTTCTCCTCTTGGTCACCGTTCAATTGCACATCGGCGCACTAACAATCCAGAGCGACAACAGATAGAGGTTAACGAATTTCAACCCCAACCCACTGCGCAGCAAATTGCCATTGCCGGACGTCCATCCGAGTAGCAGCAACAACGCAGAAACGCATAACACCCCGGTGAACAAGCATGCCAAAACTATGAAATAAGGACAGGGATGGTTGGGGCGATTACGAATCACGGAAACGACGCTCAAAACTTCTAAAAAGATCAATAAGACCATGGAGATCGCTCGTGGAGGCTCACTCCGGTCACCTCCGAAGAGCGAATAGTTGGGAGCAGCGGAGTTCGAGGTTCCGTGTGAACTGTCCGTCGGCCTCGGTGTAGCCAGTTCCGAATTTGGAACTGGGGTATATCCCGTTCTTCCAGCAAGTGATTGGTTTGGATTTGACTCGGTGGATCTTGACTCTTCAAGGTCTGGTGCTGGTTTCGCCTCTCGTTAAGGGGCAGCCGGACCTCCTCCGCGGAGCAACATATGGAGAGCCGTAGAGTTCGAAACTCCGGATGACATCTCCATCGGCCTTCTTGCATTTAATTCTAAGTCCGGTGGATTCTCCGCCATTGATTGATAGGAGTTGACGGAAGATGGAAGAGAAAAAAAGATGAACAAGAATATCTTCAAAGAATGAATGAAAACTGAAAGATAAGATTACAAGAGAGAGAAAGAGAAAGCGGTGTAGTTTCTGACGCATTAGAATTGATAACCACAATTCTAATCCTAAACGGAGAGAGAGAGGACTAATCACATAAACAAAGTGAAATGTTAGCAACAATCTTTAAAATTATCAAAACTAGAGAATTATCTCTTTTTATCTATTATTTAATTTTTTTTAAATTGCAGTATTTGAAAAATTTGCCAGACACCAAATTAATATGTCAAAGGTTATGAACTTGCTCCTTTAATAAATTAAAGTCATTGTAACTTTTATTCTTTTAAATAAATTAATGCCTGGGTCGCATCTATATTCAATGAATATTAATAAATGTAAGCCATAGCCTAGCTGTCTTTCCAGGTTCTACTAAAAAATTTATGCCGAGAAGATAATTCGACACAAAATATAAATCGTATTCATCTAATAAGTTTTATTTATCTTTCCAACTTGATTTTTAATTTACAGAGTAAATTATTTAGATTGAGATGTTTTTTTTTCAATTTTAACACTAATTAGGAACGACACCCGGATAAATATTTCAGAAGAATAGCCATTATACTTCTCAAAGATTTTGCTTCTTTGTTTTATAAAAAAATTTAATATAAGTTCCATGAGGAAAATTGTTGAAACAGATAAATATGCCACTCCTTATGTGTTTCGTCTTTTGGAAATTCAAACTGTGTAAAGAGAGTAGCGGCCGATTGCTGCTTTGCCCCACGGTCAAAGGCAATCCCAAAAATCCTCCACCAGCTAACAAGGATAAGAATATTGGGAAATAAAATATCACACTTGTAAGCCTCTCTTTCCATAAGAATTTTCTTTGCTCTTTCTCCATGTTTTGAATAGACATGACGTCCACCTCAGGCAAAACGCTTAATTACACAAAGTCTAGATTGGAAACACCGACGTAGCTATGGAATCGATAAACCCCTCATGCGATCTTGCTAAATTAGAACAACAACCCGAAGAGTAGATGCGAGATAATACTGGTGAATTGAATTTGCTAAGATTTACATGTAAATTAATTGGATAAGTTCATTACATAATCTTCATCGATGCTAACATGGCTGATACTAAGTTATGTTATACTAAAACTACTTGGCGCCCCTAGCATGTCCATGCTAGTAGCTATGGGTAGACTTTCTAGGATTTGTATTTTTTTCCTCATGTTTGATTATCGAATTTCGATTGATTGATGATTCAAAAGGAGTCCTTTTGATAAATTTGCTAACTAATCTATGTATAGTAAGCACGACCTTATCAATGGGCCATAACTTTTTTTTCTTTGCAAATAATTAGTTAATGAGTGATTGATTTGTAATGTGTAGTAAACTTTTTGATTGGTCCCATCAGGGTTCTAAATCATTACCATGCAAAAAGATTCTCAGTGCAATCTGCAAATTAACCGCATCACAGCGCACATCCAGAACCAGCTTGGCTCGAGTAGTAGTGAGTACCAAAATTTAGAAGACTATAATAGACAACTAAAGAAGACACCATCAATGAGCACATCGATGTTACACTTGGTCCATTTTGAAAAAGCAACAGGTGAGAAAGGAACCGAAAGATTAACCATAGACTTACTTCCTCCGCTTCAGAGGTCCGGTCTTGTACCCGGACTTGGAAGGCTTGCCCCATGGCGTCACCGAACACCTCCCATACTTTCCGCTACTCTTGCTACGCCCTTCACCTCCTCCGTGAGGATGATCGACTGGATTCATTGCCACACCCCGAACAACCGGCCTTCGGCCCAGCCATCTGCTCTGTCCAGCTTTCCTGAGCTTCCGACTCCCATGGCTAGGGTTCGACACCTGGCCAATCGTCGCTCGGCATCGAGTATCGATCAACTTTTCGGCTCCTGAAGGCAGTCTCACCATGACATACCTTGAAGTGGGCTCTTTCAAGATCTTCGCACCAGTTCCTGCAGCGCGAACTAGTTTCCCGCCTTGCCCTGGGTTCACTTCGATGTTGTGGATCATGGTTCCAATACGCATGGCAGCAAGCGGCATACAACTGCCGATTTGTGAATTGACATCGAGATGACGCATTTGATTCATCATCTTCTCGCGGAAGGAATGAATATTTGCATCAGCTGCACAAATCAAGCCATAGCAAGAACTATCAGGACCATATTATTGAGTCTAGAAACACCTATGAGCCAAAACACTTGGAAGCAAAACCTCTTTTTCATAAGTTCTGCATAACAACATAACTCTCCTTACAGTTACCTTACTGATCCTCAGTAACTATTTACTTTGTTACAATTTCAAAAGCACGTGCTATAACATTTGGATAAGAATAATGCAAGTTATAAGATACTTTCAAATAAACAAAAAACTACAAAATGTAGCATGTGAAATATACACAGGATGCTCCAATGCAGAAAATAATAAATCAAAAGAGACTAAAGACCAATAGAACCAAAGATATGGGGATGGACATTTCCACCTCCCAAACTTGCCTACATCCATGAGCTAGCGCAAATCCATTGCCAGAGGGTCTTGTCTCCAACAATTCATCATACAACATTAAAACTACAAATTCCATTAACACTTTTCCTACCAGACACACTGTACCCTTGTTGGCAGGATTTGAAGGCCCTCAGAAATCTAAAGGTGACTAATCATACAGAATCAACCATTCATACCAGACTATGATAGTGTCCATTGCTAGAATACCAAATAACTATAAGGACTTGCCAAATGCTCCACTCCATACATGATGGTCCTCCAAAGCTGAAACCACACAACAAGTCATCACATGTGAGACACATGACATGGTTGAACATATAAAGCTCATCAGTCAGCAAGATTCTGGCCCTCACACTCAAAAAGGACATCATGACCTGATTTGACTGAACGTTTTTCCATGTTTGTGCAAGTTTGACCAGACAGTTTTACATGTAAGTCTCCTCAGTGATTAATTAATTTCCAGAGGACAACTGTGGAATTATTTACCTGCTAATGTCCTTTCAAGGAATTTGGTGTCACTAAAACTTGCAAGAGAACCATGAGAGGACACAAAGCAACAAATGAAACACCAAGAACATACTTCTTCACCAACTTCATGAACTATAGCATATATAACATGATTAACTTCTACTGTACTTCAGAAGATGGAGCCGTGAGCATCAAACCATCATGCGACTCAACAGCCTAAATCTGAAGCCTTCAAATAAATATCAACACTCTCTCCAAACAATATGTCTATCATATGCTATAGTTAACCTCCTGTTTATATGTCATCAATTTCAACCATTAGCACAAAGTAGCATTAATGAAGACTTAAAGCCCTTTCATTCTTTCCAAATATACTTGCTCTCGACTATTCCAAAACTCCATCATCTGCCACCCTCTCTCCATGCCAACTCTTGATTTCATAAAAGAACTCCAGGGTTATGATTGAATTCACAAAAGCTTGTCGCCCTTAATCAGTATCACAACAAAGAGCAAACAACTAACCATAGTGAGAGTCAAAGAGGCGAATTCGTTTGTTTCCTTTTTCAATTATCCCAGCAACTCAAATGCATGAACTGTTTAGCCTATTTAAAAGTATCTGAAGTGCTGACGGTAACATATCTATCGAGGATCTATGTCTAGGCATGCTAAAAGCAGCTTTCACTCTAGTTGCCTGGCTCTGAGACTGAGTTAACACTCCCAAGCTCCTTTTGATTGTGAGCTGCAAACAAAATTCAAACTCCAGACACACTATCGATAGCATTCTCTGACTCCCAAGTGAAAAACACTCCAAATTCCGACAAAACAAACTATGTCGAGTCTTCTCCCACAGTTCATTTCGCATTGTCATCAGTCGAACGGTTCGAATCAAACTCAAGGGACTAAAACAAGACAAGCCACCGAATTGTAACCGCTGGTACACCAAACCATATCACATCCAAATGACATATCAAATCCAATCAGCACACTTTGTTTCGATGCTAGGGCTTCGAGGATGAAAAAATTTCCTCCGTTTCTTCTCACCGACGGCGACTTGCGCCTCACCGATCTAACCAAAAAGAAGCATGAGACACAACACTACCTGACGAGAAATTGCGAGGGGTCTGGCTACTGATGCGCCCATTGACGATTCTTTGGAGGAAGGTTGAGGAAGCTCTACCTGCCCTCCACGCCATCATCTTCCTCGTATCAACTTCTTCAGTTTTCGGTCTCGATTGGGTAATAGGGTTTTGGTTTTTGGCTTAGGCCATTGACCTCCCTCTGCAGAATCGTCCAGCTCCGTACTTCATCCTGCGGGTCGGGTCGGGTCTGTTCCTTTCCGGATCGGCTAGTGAAAATCCCATTCGGGTATTACCGAATTATCCATGTCTTGTTTTTTTATCCTTTTTTTTATATATAATACATTTCATTTCATCGCCAGAGAAAAGCTAGCTGGATGCTTTGCTCTTTCTAAGCAATTCCTATCAATCCATGCATTTCACTAATGAGCTTTTTGCTTCAACAACAAATTCTCCGATTCCTTTTTGAAAAATGGCATAAATAACATACCGATAAAAATGGCCATGACAATCTTATGCATCCAAATAATCTTTATATGGCAACTGACACGACTAATAGTGTTGTGATGACTCGTTGATGGTTCCCTTTTTTTCTTTTGTAAATATTTCTGATGGCGTAATAGTGTTGTTGTGTTGTTTTCGAGATGACAATCACCCCCTATGCGATTGCATCCCCTTGATCGGGGATAATCACAATAGCACGAGGGCTAGCAAACCGGTGCTTCTCGAATTTAGTAGGACTCTTTATGGATGTTATTTTCGTCCACCGTTATGTAATCAGTAATTTCTTAAAGATAAAAAAAAAAGAGCCCCTTGTACATCTTGAAAAGTAAAAGAAAGAAAAAAATGATACAAAATCCTAAGTCATTTATTTGGGCTCCATTTGTTCGTGAAAATTGAGTGATTAGAAAAGTATTATTTTCAAAAAAAAAATTGCTTGTATTACTATTAAATATGAACAAAACTACAATAATTTCATCGCCCACGAAAATACTTAGACCCAAGTTTTCATCGATAATAAATTTAATTATTTATTTATTTATCAAGCAATTAAACTTTAGGAATGTATATTTGAAATCATTTATTTCTTGCGAAACAAGCTTCTTTAAATCTAGTGTCATGCACTGCACCTTACTTAGAGTAGGAACCAAAGTCCAATTTGAACTTTTCCACTTCAACCAAAGACCAATTTTACTATTTCTAACATAACCACCGGTAGGAGCCGCATTGCGCTAATATTCGAGAGCACAGCCAATATCTTGGGTCTCTTCAATTTTTCCCTAAGTGGAAATTCTAATTTTCTTTTATTTTTGTCTTGTAATTATCATTTTTTTTTATTTTGTCTACAACATGACTGTGATAGCACAGCTTGGCATGCTGGCTGCCACGTAGATCGTTCGCACATGATTGATCACCAAGCGTTTTTTTCATCTCTCAAGCAGTACAAATTCTTTTGGGATTTGCCAATGAAAAATTAGCTAGTCATACATATTTTGGGATTTACTTTTATACCCCGGGGGACTATCGTTGTGGAGATATTATTAGTTTTAAATGGATTGAAAAGCTCTTCTTCATGATAATATTATTTGGAGATGTGCATTAGAAGTTCTAATATTGTGTGAGAATTCAAATGGTGCAATCAAGTTTATCTGATTAAAAAAAACCCATTATTATATGCACAACATTTAAATTGCCTATAATTTTTAAAAATAAAATTTCAAAACGCAATTGCATTTTTTCATTAAACTTTTAAAACTCGAACTGATTAGTTGAAAGGTTTACAGGCTTGCTACCATTTGAACCGTCTAGCAAGAGTATATGGGAACAAGTGGGTGAGTCGGTCGGTTCGAGTTCGGGTGGGTTATAAATGGATTGGACTAAATTTATCCATTTAATTCATATTGGCCCATTTAATTGGTTAAGTAATTTAGATGGCCCATACTTAGGCCTACCAAACCTACCATTATAGGTCACATTACAGACGATGGCACTGTCGGTAGCGGTTCTCCTCATCCTTTCTCTTGATCTTCTTCAACTATTCTTCATCTATTTCTCTTTATACATATACATAAACTATTTTGCGTCAAAAATGGCTTTGTTTTAGATCCACATCTTTTTGCGATTTAATATTGTGAACATATTGTAAACAGTTTTTAAATCGAGACAGTGACATAAATGGTCCTTAAAGTTTAATGTATGGACTAATTTGAACATGTACCTAAAGTTTAGAGGTCCACATTGAATAAATTGAAGGTTCAAAAATCGTTTGTATAATTTTCCCTCTTAGAATTTCAAATATTCATATCCATTGAATTTGAGTTACTCATAATCAAAGTGATAGTTGTGCACAATTAATCCCTTTATCTCGCGCGTAAGGTTATAGGTTTATATCATCATTACGCATTAAGAGAATATTACACGATAATAGTATATTTGATATTTCGATATGGATTCTAACTTGAGAGGTTATCTCTTTTTCTTATTTTATTTTTCATTTGTTTTCCTCATTTGCCCCTCTTCCCCCACCTTCAACTCCAGTTAAGTCTCATCTGGACCGCTTGAATGCGACCCCTCAGCCTTCCCAGGGCTCCGTCAATGGGATTGCCAGATCCGAGACAGAAATATTCGAGAGCGACATAAATAGCACCGATGCATGAATACACCAACTTATTATTATTATTATTATTGTTATTGTTATTATCAAGGCTTATGTCGCTTTTAAAGTATGTTTCCTAGGATTGATGTCGGTATTAGGGGTGAGCAACTTAGACCGCCCGAATAGAAAACCGCTCGCAATGATCCGGCCCGGCCGAAAACCAGAAGTATCGGTCCGGTTCCCGATTCCCAAAAGTGAAATTGGTGTCTGGGCAGTCCAGTTCTTGGTTCCTAAGAAAGTCGAGTCGGACAAGCTATATTTTTTATATTTTATTAAAGAAAAAGATGTAAAAAAGTAAAAATAAAATTTTAATGTTTACCCAATTTTCTTGAAAATAAGTAAAGAAATTCAATTTTTTTTGAATTTTTTCGATTCACGACCGATCCATTAGATTTTCTAGGAACCAATCCGATCCATGACTTAGGCAATCTGATCACGGTCCTAAAGACTGGTCCCATCGGTCCGGCTCCCGGATTTGGGGGAGACCGGACTGCCCTGAATCATGCATACCGCTAGTTGGTACCCATGCAAACAAATTATAAATTGGAAAATAAATTTCAATCCCTTCAAAACAAGGGGTTCAATAATTTTTTAGATGGAGATTCTTGGGATCAATATGACACGATCAAGTAATTAGCCAAAAATAAAATAAAATTAAAGAAGATATTACTTCTTCATGACGTCACTCCCATGTGGGTTGCCTTGAGTCTGCGACTTGAACATGGACATGGTCACGTGGCCTTTTTTTTTTTCCTGACACTGATTAAATTGTCCAAGTGGCCCGGTCGTAGATACTCGAACATTGAATTACTATTTCAACCTTACTCAAATTGAACGATCCAAGAAATAAAAGTAACTTAAACAAATAGAAAGAAGAAGGAAACCCACTTTATTCAAATTGCCCACTCCGGAAGTTAATGAGTCAAGCGCAAGTGGTTCGGTCTTAATTTTTATCTTTGATGAACACGAGGGTACGGATCAAGAACAATACGAATTCGTATAGTGCTCACTTAGATATTTTAACTTGTTTTCCATTTTTTTTCATTCATTTGAGTGTAATGAGTTTTGAAAATATTTTCTGCGAATATTTTCGGCAATCTCTTACCGAAAAATCAGATTCGATATCATTACATTATAAAGCAATCTAAACGACTTATGCAGAACCACATCGTTGGACATTTCGTTCTTGCCATCTCACAACACGCAGGGGCCCATTCGAAACCGCTCGCTATCTCACAATGCGCGGGGCCGACTCGTCAGGTGGCCCTCCCTTAGTAGCCCGGGCGCACTGCGCCGGGAGCACCTAATATTTGCTCGAAGATGGCCCCGTCTTTGGTGCATTCTGAGCACTTGTTTGACCCTTTTGTCATTTGGCTGGGGAGGACTTCGCTTCAGCCAAATCCTTCCTCTCTCCAAAGGTGCGTGTGGCCGCACCTTCTCTTTGGCATCGGTGTACGACGGCAATCGCCGACGGTGGTCCTCCTCGTTTGAAGCACGCAGCAGTTGGCGCCTGATGCAGACCCGGTGTCGCTTAGCGAACGGTCGCTGTGGACGGATGCGTTGCGCTGGTAAACCTATCCACCACCCAAAGGGAGAAGATGGTCCAAAGAAAAGGATCGAGTCCAGTCTTCAGAGATTGGCAACGTCGTCATGGCAGCGATGGATAGACAGATGTACATCGGCTACATGCTCATGAAGAGATGGAATATTACCCAAGGATAGCCCAGCTGATTAGGACGTATTTGAACTTCGTTTAGGTCTTGGGTTCGATTCCTCAGAGAAGCGCCTGTTATTTAAGTAGGAGGGTATGGCAGTGTATTGCTATGCTAGTCTTCTCCTCGAATAGTCGAGGTGTGCGCAAATTGGTCCGGATACCTCAGTTATAAAAAAAAAATTGATTGAAAATGAATTTGTTTTAGACACACGTCTAATTAGGCTTTTCTATTGCGAACCTATTTTAACTCGTTTTTAAAATTTTGGAACATTTCATATCTCTCTCAGCTCAATTAAACCAAATCAAATGATAGGTGATGGATCCATTTTGCCAGCGCTAATAGTAGAAAACATTGTTCGCTTTTATCCGAGATTACAAATTTACTAACCATCACGACACGTTGGGGAATATTACACTACAAGGATATATTAGTATTTTGAAATATACCCAAAGTTTGAGGCTACATTTTTTTTTACGGGAAATATAGCAATCCTGAAAAATAATTTTCAAGAAATCATTTTTCGAGAAAATAATAATATATTCGGGTGATTGTTTGGAAACTTAAGGTTTTTCCTTTTTCTTGTTATACATTGACATGTCGTCGGTCACAAACCTTGTCAGGCTCCACAAGTTCCCTACTTGCCACCAGAGGCCATGAACTTGCCAATCCAAGGCAAGCCTCAAGCTCACCTCTAGAGGCTATGAGCTCGCCGTCAAAAGTCGCTGGCTTTTTTGCCTCGAGTGAGGTGGAAGCACGCTGCTAGACTGCAATATGTTTTGAATTGGTGAAAAATATTTTCCTCACTCTCGAATGTGTTTTTTTCAATGGGTGAAAAATAATTTCTTTAATTATTTTATTTTTCATGAAAGGAACGCCATAACATTCGAAAAAATATTTTCTTGAAAAATATTTTCGTAAAACGAACGAAGCCTAAAAGTTAAAAGAGAACAGTACCCGATAAAGAGTATAATATTTGGAGTCCCTAAATTTAATTTTTAAAACGACCGACATGGCAACACCGTGTCACAAGACCGATTCAACTTGACATAGTGGCAATATGCCCCTCCTTTTTCCCCCATCAAATTCCAGCTAAATCTTATCTGGACGCTCGAGTGCGACTCCCACACTCCTCAGCCTCCCATGACTCGGTCAACGGGATTGCCAGATCCGAGACAAAATAATACAAAGTGACGTGTATAGCACCCATCCAAAAATATACTAAATTATAATTATTATAATTATTATTATTATTTACTGAGTGTAGGTCGCTTTTGAAGTATGATTCGTGGAGCTTATGTCGGTACGACGCGTATGTAGAAACAATTTCAATTTCAATTTTCTCGAATTGAAAGGATCCGAGGAATTTTGGATGGAGATCTTGTGACCATTTTGATAAGATCACGCAACTATCCATGAAACAAATAAACCGGAAAAATAAAGGACGAGCTATGACATGGACATTATCATGGGGCTCTTGTCTTACATAAATTGTCCAATTGCTAGGACAAATTTCAAATAAACGTTGAAAAAGAAATCTCACCTTATTGTAATTGCCCATTCCACAAGTTAACGACTCCGATCCAAGTAGTTTTCCTCTATAATTATGGCATGTCCTCTCTCTTTCTCCTTTATAATCATTATATAATGACTAACGTGTCTGAATTTCGAAAAAATTGCGAACTCGATAGTTATGGCTCTGCCGATAACTAGCTAGGCCTCGATCATCGCGACATATTTGACTTGCTAAGATATGAATAATTAGAATCCTAAAGCATGGAACTCATAAATGAAACATGATCTAAGAAGTGAGCAAACATCTCCCTCTCTTCTCTAATGTCAAATGTGAGGACAAGAGAGACTCACCATCGTCGAAATATCGCATCCTTACGGAATATAGACAATGCTTACTTTGTCACGTACCCTAACTTTCGGTTTGTCGCCCAGCAAAGTCAAGGTCAACAGCCCATGATTAGTCTCTTTGAATCGTGACCCGACGATGGCCACATCTTACTTGGTATAATGACACTCACTTTTCTCGATAGAATATTTCAAACTTATAACGATGTTATCATATGTAATGATGAAGTAGACTTTGTTCTACTGGTTATTAGCAACTTTTTAACTCGACCGGGTAATCGTTCATTAGAAAAGTACGTGAGCGATGAGAGGGAGTAATCTTTTGTTATCACCGGAAACTTTTTATACCGTGAAAATAAGTATTTACCTTTTTAACGAGTGGAGTTGTGTTATTTGGCTAGCGAGCTTTATTTTAGAAAAGGGATAGTTTTCGACTTATCCCCAATGAGTAATTCCTCAATGTCGGTAGCAAATTTTCCACCCAACACACACAAAAAAAAATGCTAGATTATTTCAATAACTAGCAAACTTTTTTCCAAAACGTAAGGTCCTTATTATGCTTCACGACTTATCCATGCGGCTCGGAAGTTTTCATATGAAAAAATAACTATCGGAATGTATTTATACCGAATTTCGAATTTCTTCATAATATAAAGGTGGTAAATTTCGACGCACCATCGTAAGAGTATAAATTATGAAACAAAAATGATTATTATTATTGCATAAAAAATAAAATTTTGTTTGACGAGTTCCCAAATAAAAGCCAGACCCTTCTAAACGTCTTGAATTTCCCAAGGCTCATGATGATGGCGCGTGGCTTCGGAGTCAATTTCCAAATTATTCGACGTCTTGGACCCAAATTGCGAATTCGCAAGCAACGAAACCGACACCCCCAGTTCCGTACATTTAGTTCGGGGCCCCGGTTCGGCAACCCGAATCATTAGGGGACAAACCGGGTGATCCGTTATTACATGTGAAATTCGAATTACTACTACTACATATCATATCATGTTCATGTTGTGCCATCGAGATGTATTCCTTTATTCATGCCGGACAAGCTAAGAGACGAATTAAGATTATACACTTCTTTGCTTTGCAGTAAATTGATCGGGGCAATCAAACGACGTTCTTAAGAAGCCAGGTGACTTTTTAATGATCTTTTGTATAATTAATCGATCATAGCAATTGTTAAGAATTGAGTATAGCTAATTGATTACATTATAGAAAGAAAAGGGCGTGCCGAAATATTGTTTAAAAATATTTAATATGAAATAGCTCGATTTTCGAAATATTGATCGTATATTACACCACAAAATGGAGCAGTATATTAAAAAAAATCGCAAAATCTTTACCAAATTAGATAGTTGGGTTGATACAACAGACTCTGCCATACATATGTAAAGCTTTTGTTAATGTCAATAAAAGACCTTAAATCGTTCATCTGATCGATTTGTTGCTCAGATTATACAACTCTTTGCTTTATAGTAAATTGATTAGGGTGATCATACGATGTTCTTAAGAAGCTAGTGGTTTTTCGGCGATCTTTTGTATAATTACTCGATCGCAGCGGTATGATAAGAGTCGGGCGTAGTTTATCGATTACATTACAAAAAGGAAAGGGCATCGCAAAAATACTGTTCAAAAGTATTTAATACCTAATAGCTTGAATTTGAAATATCTGTCATATATCCCACCACAAAAAGGGGGTAGTACATTAAAAGAAATCACAAAGTCTCTACTAAATCAAACAGTTGGGTTAATACAATATTAACAAACCTCAAACTATCCATTACAAAAAAAAAACCCAAACTATAGATATTTCGGACCTTTTTTGTGTTAATAAAAAACGTTGAAGTTTTCTATCGTGACATAATTATCTAAAAAATCTCAAATTTATGTATATGTGATAAATATTCCTTAAATAGAATTGAAAATAATATAGATTATCATTTCCATATACGTATGAATTTGTGTTTTTTCATAATAAGGAAAAAAAGTTAAAAGAGCATTTATGTCGTGAAGGAAAATTTATACAAATTTTTATGATATAAAAAGGTTGAAGTATTTATAGTATAGGACCATAGTTTGAGGTATTTAGCCGTTAGAGCTTGCCGGTGGTCGGCTCACCACCCTCTAGCCAACCACCCCAGAATTGGGCGAGGCCCTTCACGGCTACGGGGGAGGTAGCCCTGTCCAGATCTGGGCAAGGGCAACCTTGCCTGGGCCTTGCCGATTGCGGGCGAAGGTGGCGAGGGCCTCCCTAGCCGCTACCTCCTTCCCTCGCGGCCAGGCTTGGTTGGGTGCCCAAATCTGGGCGGGGCCGCCTCCTCCATAGTCGCAAAGGTCCTCACCCAACTCTAGGGGAGGTCGGTGAGCCCTGATCAGCCGATAGCGAGGGCTTCGCCACCTCCATTTAGTGGCCGGCGAACTCCGCGGCCAGCTTATTGGTCAAGTATGTTTTTTTTAATGAAAAATAAAAGAAAAGATAAAAAATGAAAAAAATAATATGGGGTAAGTGTATTACAATTGATATAATTCATGATTTTTAGTGTCACAAGAAAAAAGTTTAGAGTATATATGTCGTAAGAAGTATAATTTGTGATTTTTTTTTTGTGATATTAACTCTTTATATTATGGGACCATAGATTCAACAACGAAGAAATTTCGAACGAAATGATGGGGACTCACTGGATTTGCGCTAGACTCCGCATGCTGGCGACGGCAACACGCGTTAATAAAAACAAAACAGAAACAAACGACAGAGAATAATTAAAAAGCCAGCCGTACATTTTTCAATAACGAAAATATTGCCGCGTTTTTTTATTCCCCTTATCTTATAAAATCCAACGACCATCCCCCCCACCTCCCCTTGATTCCTCAAGGTGCTACGCTTCTCTGTCTTTGCTTCTCCCCTGTCTCCTCTCTCTCTCTCACTTCCGTCTCTCCCGCACATCTGTGTGGAAACCATCCTCTCTCTCTTCCTTGCTTCTCGCTCGGATCCCCGCCATCTCCGTCTCCTCTGTCGCTCGTCCTCTATTCTTGAATGCGAGTCGGACGGTGACTTGAGACGTCTCGCCGCTCGCCTGCGCAACCCCCTCCTCCTTCCTCTTTCGCTCGATGCCGAGAGCCTTCTCCTAGCTCTCGATCCCTCGAGCTCTCTCGTTTTTTTCCCCCCGGTCCTGTTCCTCGTCGCCGTCGCCGGTCCGGTGCTGTTGGTAAGCGCGCCATTGGCTGATTCTCTGGTGGCGAGGCTCTTTTGCTTTTTTCCTAGATTACCGCATCGAATGCGTGCCGCGTTTGTCATGCCTCGCGCGATTCGCGAACCGTGCTTCCCGGACGTAGTTAGCCACTTGCGCGCGGCCGGAGTCGAGGTGTTTGGCTAGGCTTGATGGTTCACGGTCATTGGTCGGGGGATGCGACTTGACTCGATTTGAGGAGAATTTTTCTTCTTTTTTTCCTTTTTTCTTTGTGAGGCGAAATCTGGCGTCGGAATTGAAGGATTAGAGTTTGATCGAAGGAAGGAGGAGAAGAGGAGGTTGGAGGAAGAAAGAAAAGAAATGGATTTAGCTTCTCAGCTGAAGCGAGGCATATCGCGCCAGTTCTCGACTGGCTCTATGAAGAGGACCTTCAGCAGGCAGTTCACTCGGCAATCGTCGCTGGACCCGAGGCGGAACAACATGAGGTTCAGCTTCGGGAGGCAGTCCTCGCTCGATCCCTTAAGGAGGAGCCCCAACCCGGATGACGAACTCACGGTGCCGGAGAACCTGGACGCCACGATGCATCTCTTGTTCCTGGCGTGTAGAGGGGATGTGCGCGGGGTGGAGGACCTGCTGAACGAAGGAATCGATGTGAATAGCATTGATTTGGACGGGAGGACCGCGCTGCACATCGCAGCATGCGAAGGGCATGTCGAAGTCGTCAAGCTTCTGCTGAGTAGGAGGGCTAACCTGGATGCCCGTGACCGGTGGGGGAGTACGGTAACTTCTCCTTCTCTACTGTTTCTCGACGTGTTGTTGGGTCTTTATTCGGTTAATCTGGTTTGGTGATTTTTGTTCTCTGTTAGCGTTTTAGGTTCTTTGTACTCAATTTTGGCTTTTCATGTCACTCAAGCGAGAATTGGGTCCCATTATTCTTTCAACTGCCCGTTTTAAGTCCTATTGCTTGAAAATGGAAACTAGGGGCCAGAGCAGTGGTTCAATCTTTCATCTTCACTATATAATGTTGAGGTGAATGGAAAGACGTCATTTATTAGGAAGTCAAGGTTGACTCAAAGTACCTCATCATTGCTTTAAGGGAGAGGTAAACGCTTGCAGTTGGCAAACAAGATGTTTTTGTCAAGTTTATCTTTGCATATTTGTACTCTCTAAAAAACATATAGCTGAATGGGCAAGTCTTTATCCACAGACTTGTCAGTAAAGTACGGATATATGCCAACACGAAGCATTAACTGGAAGATGCTCTTTCTTGTTTATTTTTGAAGAAGATACTGCATATCATAATGGCCTTAAATTTGGTCGAACTTTTATGGTGTGATTTTATATCAATCTGTTCAGTCGTGATTGAGGATTTTTTTTCATCTCAACAGGCAGCTGCTGATGCAAAATACTACGGACATATGGAAGTATACAACACTCTGAAAGCTCGTGGAGCCAAAGTCCCTGTATGATTAATCTATGAACCTATATGATCACTGGAGGTCTCTCCCATAGAAACTATGCTAACATAAAGCTCTGTCCTGTATTTCCAGAAAACAAGAAGAACACCCATGACTGTTGCCAACCCTCGCGAAGTTCCAGAATATGAGCTCAATCCTTTAGAACTTCAGGTTCGGAAGGGCGACGGTGTTTCAAAGGCATGTTTCTCTTCCTCACCAAAATTGATGGCTAATCTTTAAATGGCTTCATTTCTTAAAAACCTATGCCCATTTGAATATGTAAAAGTGATTCGTATTTTGCCATAAATACATAATCTTAAATCAAAGAAACTCAATATTTTCTTTTGACGACTGTGGGGAGACTCCGTGCCATCCTTGCTTGTGCCAATTGCTGTGGTGAAGTCCCCATGGGGGCACCTGGATAAGTCCAAGCTGAATACTGAGGAAGGATTTAAACTCGTCTCCCTAAGGTGGGATCTTGCTTGCGCAATGGAAAAAGCTACAGCTTTTTCTCAAAGCAGCATTGTTGCATATGATCATCCCATGGGGCGAGATGAGATCCCTCACCTCCTTGCTTCCGAGAGGGAACTGAGCCACTAGGCTAAGAGCCCAGTGGTCAAGTGAAAGAAAATTACTAATGTATCCTCTCTGAAAATATATTTTCTAACATAAGAATTTTTGCTTGAGCATGGGACTTAGTTGTCGCTTACTTATTAGATATTTTATCTATATTAACTTTGTATAACTAAATAGTCCTGTCTTTTAACTGTATATAACTAAGTAGTCCTGTCTTATTCGAACTGCATAATCAAAGGATCTTATCCCTATCACTATTTATCCACAATTTTCGTAAGGAATGATCTACATGCCTGTTTCGGTTCAGATACCAGAGCTGTCTATGATACATAACCTAGGTAACTTCAGAAATCATAATGCTTTAGTGACTTATGTTAATGAATTTTGCTCGGTTTAAAAAGCTTTTCAATGCAATTGCATGATATTGTTTTCCTCCACTATTATTTTGGCAGGCTCAGGTCCATCTACTTATATGTGCTAAAATTATCAGGAATCTACTGAGTGATCTTGGGTTAGGACAAGTTGAAAATAAATTTGAGATGGTGTTCTGTATTCTGAATGCTTACATCTTCAAATTATTGAAAATACTATGTGCTCTTTGCATACTTAATTATTACCTTTGCAATGCTTATCTTGCTTGATATCTCTTTAGTGAATATATGTTGGTAGCAGTTATGGTTATTCATGTAATTATTTTTCGTTTTTCCTTTTGAACAGGGAACATATCAAGTAGCTAAATGGAATGGTACAAAGGTGTCTGTTAAGATACTGGATAAGGAAAGTTACTCAGACCTGGAGACCATGTAAGTTCCAATATAGTTGTCTGTACCTTGTTAGAACATAAAAACGTAAGTCACATGCACTTCTTCACTTCATTTGAAACGTAGTTTGCTATTTTGATGTCCTCTTATGTACTAGCAAGTACCTCAGTGTCGCTTTAAGTGTGCCTTTCTTTACTGCTTTACGACATTATCATCTTTCCAAACTAATTTCCACTTATGGCCGTAGGATTATTTTGCCTAAAGGGTAATTGAGATGGTTCATTTTCTCCCCCAGTTCATGGCAGTCTTTTGGGCATCTGTTTGGTGCATCATCGTCTTGCAAGTTAATGGGCATGCCTGGATAGGAGCAGGAGGACCTTTACCTAGCTTTGAAATCATAAATCTTTAGTATTGTTGACATAATTCATCTATTATGATGTGTCATACTTATTTAAATTTACTAATAAACTAATCTCTGCTCTTAACTTCAGTCAAAACTTTTTTCTCTTAGAAAGCGAGGCCGGAAATCTTTTATGTTAGAATTGAGAACATCTTAGTTCTACTTTGCTGGACCTTTGTTATTTGATGCTTTTTTTCACAAGAGGTGTATTTACTTTTGCAACTTGCAGCAACTTATGTGATATAGTTCCATAGTGACTGGAAATGCCTTCAGTGAATTTTGTTTATTTATTTTATGAGCAGAAATGCTTTCAAGCATGAGTTAGAGACACTAGAAAAAGTGAGACATCCAAATGTGGTTCAGTTTGTTGGAGCTGTCACCCAAAATATGCCCATGATGATTGTTTTGGAGTACCATCCAAAAGTGAGCATCTCTCTCTCTCTCTCTCTCTCTCTATGTGCGTGTGTTCATATTTATGTAGGCATTTGCTCATTTGCTGCTGTGCGCGTCTTCTTTGTATTAATAATATATGTTTCTAATTACATAGTGTTCTTGGGGAGTTAAGAGGGAATGTCAGGACGTGAGCTTTGTGAATAAAAGAAGATAAATCTCCTGCCTAAAGTTCATAATGGAATGGATTGCATCCATGTTCTAAAGTGGGTGACAGGCATGTACTATTATTTAATCTGGGATACTCTTAACAGTACAAAGAGAAAACCAAAACTTGTTTTTGCCTAGGCTCTCTGGACTGGGAGACCGCTCAAAGCGGTACTGCTGGAGAGGTCCTCATCTAAAACGCTGGAATTGGAGGAAAAAAAACACACAGAAGGTTTGTGGATTTGGGCCAAACCTAATTCTCACGACTAAAGTAGGGAAATCAGTTATTCCATGGGTTAATGTCAATTATGACTAGTCATCTTTTGTATCACGGGAATGAGAAACTATCGTGTTGCTCAAATAATGGATGTCCTCCTATATAGGAAAAGGTTGTTCTCAGGCATAGATTCCTTTATACGCTAACTTTCTTCATATGTTTTGATACTTTGGAGATCAGTGCCTTTGAAGTGTAGCCTGTTTATTAATTTCATTGAAATCTATTTTTCATTTTTTTTCCTAGTAGTACTTGTAACTGTCGTTTCTATGGTTTCACAAGTTCCCTCCTTTATTTTTTGTATTTAAAGAGTACAAGAAAGCTGTTTTGGTCAGGATGGTTCTCTTTCTTGGCTAATGGCTACAATGCATATTGTTATTGGTCTTTCAGGGTGATCTTGGAAGCTATCTTCAGAAGAAAGGGCGTCTCTCTCCATCTAAAGCTCTACGGTTTGCTCTTGATATTGCAAGGTACATGCACTAAAGCTAATGGCATCTGCACTTAATGTTTCTGGCAGTATTATGATTTTCTGTTTAATTGTAGTACAGTGTATCTAATTGCAATATTATAAACTTTTCTTTGTTGATCCTGTATTGTCAGGGGTATGAATTATCTCCACGAATGTAAACCAGATCCCATCCTCCATTGTGACTTAAAGCCTAAGTAAGACAACTAAATGCTGGAGTTTAGTACACTGTTTTGCAAACTAGATATCAATATTGTTTTCTCGGATCTGCTTTGCATTAATATCTGAAATATTGATAAGGTGCCAGAAATATCTTGCTGGATAGTGGGGGTCAGTTAAAGATTTCTGGATTTGGTTTGATAAGTTTGGCAAGAGTATCACCTGATAAAGCAAAACTTGCGCAGCCCGGGACCCAAGCTGAACTGTCACGTAAGTTATCAAAAGTTCTAGAAGTTAATATTATCGGATCTGTATTTTTATCACTAAGCTCACACGTATAAACCTCAAATAACAATGGCAAAATACAAATTCAGGCCTTCCTTTTTGGTCACTGTATAATTGTTCGAAGTTTAATTGGATAAATTGAAAGAATTGACTGCTTGATACACGAAAAAAAATATTGTTTAATTGATGTAGCTGCTACCAGATCTTGTGCTGAAATAACTAGCATCCTTATGGTAACAATTTTGGTTGTCAATGAGCATTTGCATGTATAGTCAAAATTTAGTCCAAAGGAGAAATATCTTTGCTAGAAGTCCCTACGCACTAAAACATTTTACATCCATGTGAACACTAGATAGGAATAATATCCTTGTCGCTAGTGAAGCAACGGAACTTTCACTTATAGAATCCAAGGTAGATAAATCCGGAAATTGTCAGTTTTAAACATCTTCCCCCAAAATGCAGTCCCATCTTTTGGGGATTGCAGAAATTTAGTCCTCCTGTGATGATGTTATAATTCCATATACCAAGTTCTCCTTTCAATAGAATTGGCTTCATCCAATTTTGATCAACTGGATTCATGATTGCGACGCAACTCTTCATCAAGCTTTACTCATGGTTTTAATCCTGTGCAGGTTTATATGTGGCACCTGAAGTTTATAATGATGAAATTTTTGATAGAAGTGTGGATGCCTTTTCCTTTGGTCTCATTCTTTATGAGGTAAATGTTACATAATGGACTTTTATTCATGATAAAATCGAATACATACATTTGTTCAGTTTCTTCAATTTAATTTAACATGTCCAAGTACACTGTTGCAATTCTTCGCAAAACTGATGCTGTTGGTTTGCCAGACAAACTTGTTCTTGCCTCTGTTACCAAAGCATGACATTTTGTTTATTTAGTGAGTTAATTGCGCATGCATATGGTGCTTGACATTTGCCTCAGATTTGTATTATGATAAATATTGGTTGCCACCACTGAAATGTTAACCACCTGCTTTCACATTGGCATAGATGATTGAAGGAGTTCAGCCTTTCTATCCCAGTTCTCCAGAAGAGGCAGCCAAAATGATATGTTTAGAAGGAAAACGACCACCTTTCAAGATCAAAGCTAAGAACTACCCTCCTGATTTGAAAGAGTGAGTACATTACAAACTGAGGCTGATGTATTTTCACAGTCAGCTCTACCGCCTTTCCTTTTCCTTTTTACCTTGCTGACTTTTGATTTGGTGAAAGGGCTGTAACTATGACACTGCTGCTCATCGTTAAGAATGGGGATTGATCTGTGATGACTGATGATCATGACCATTTTTTTCCCCTTAGAGGATAGATGATGTCTTGATGGTCGCTAACTCTCAAGCATGCTATTGCATGGGAATGTTGGATCTGTGTAGGTTGATCGAGGAATGCTGGGATCCAGAGTCTGTCATGAGGCCAACTTTTTCTGAAATTATTGTACGTTTGGACAAGATAGTTGCAAATTGTTCCAAGCAGGGCTGGTGGAAGGATACGTTCAAGCTTCCTTGGTATGCTTCTCCTCCTTTTCTTTGATAGTGAGACTTTATATGTCTAAATAGCACTATGAATAGAGGGCAAAAGCGGTATCGACGTGTCTGAAGGTGACAAAAGTAAGAATGTGCGACGTGTGGTAAATGTACATGCAGGGAGTACAATAATATATGACAGCCACTAAATCAATTGCAACTAGGTAGTTGCGACTGTTGCAACCGGGTGACAGCCAAGTATTGTAGTTTGAAAATAGAAATGAGCTCGGCTCCTTTGTTTAGCAGGTTCGGTTGCTGAAATTCACCCGAGACTATACATTGATTTACTACAGTGCAAGCTGGCACGAGTCCATTGTTGCATTGGAACATGACGTGACTGTCACCATATGTTCTGGAGAGATCAGACTCTATTGCACAAAGTACTTCAATCAAAGTAAAATCAATTTCTTTTTTGAACTACATGTAGGAAATGAGAGGAAGCACTCTATACTACTGGACAAGAAGCAAACAAAGCTCCAAGTCATTTTTCGCGTTCAGTTGTGGAGCTACCACGTTGACTATGTAATAATGTCTGTGTAAGAGACATCTGAATGAAAATGTAAGAAGCTTTAGTTTTTGTTCTTCTGTGGAGCTGAAACAGTTCCATCGTTATGGGCATGTATAATGTGAGAGATTTTTCATGATAGTTCGGTAGTTTTCTCATTTGTGTAATACACAAGGCGCAAGTCGTCGAGACATCCAACACTAGATTGGTTATGGAATTCTGGGATCGAACACGATTAGATATGACGAAGATCCTTGATTAAATCAAGGGGCATTTACACTGCGATTACCTAAATTTCTCGGTCCTTTGTACAATTTGGGTATTTGAACTTTTATTTATTTATTGAATCATGTTCTTAACTTTAAAAAAAAGGGTCAATAATACGAGGCCTTTGTTAAAATTGTAGATGGAAAATGTCCACTTAGACACTCGCTAGATGGCATTGCTTACCCACGTTAGCATCCAGTGTGATCTTTTGACGATGCCAGATTAGTAGAGAGATATTGTATGGCTAAAAATTGTTCAAGATAGTACTGTGTCTCTCTCCTCATCACCCAACGCTTGAATGACATAGTTTTTTGCTAAGTAATTGAGTCACGTTACGGATTGTGCTTGGATTTGCCGAGAGGAAGAGAGTTCATGCCAACAAAATCACATGACATGACAAATTATTGAATACCACCACTCTTGTAATACGTGGTTAACTTGGTGGTCTCTCAAATGATTTGGCTCCTCTGGACATAAATTCGTAATCCTTCAGTTGCACCTTGGGTTTAGGAAGCCTTGGTGGATTCCCCATATAAGTTTTAATCATGTCATATCATAAGATAACCTTAGTAATCTTATCAACACCATTGTACGATGGCGCTGATAGACTTGCTAGAAAGAGAGCAATAATTATAATCCACATTACATATTGTCGCGAACAATTAATGATACTAATTCTTTGATAATAACTTCAAAGGATCACTAAATTGATCGCAATTTCTCATTCTATAAACCAAATAAAAGAATAACATGTTACTTGTTTTATAAATTATAAATTTGTTTTACAGAAATGGAACCATATATATATTGTGCGAAGCTCAATAAACACGTCCCAACTATTCGCTCTAGCTTCCGAGATGACCTGGGTGGCACTCAACCAGCACATAATGGAGTGGCTGGGTGGTTTTCTGAAGAATTTTGCGGGGAAGGAGAGGTCGTCCTCGTCGTATTGATAGTCCTTTTCGAAGTTCCGGGCATCGTTTTCCTGATTCGTCATGGCCTCAACCATCCCTGTCTACATGTCAGCGTTTGTGTAGATTTTTCCTATTTCTTTTTTAAGTAGTGTTTGTTTTATAGGGCATATGCTTCCCTCTTTTATGTTGATATTTTATGACTATGGCTTTGGTATGGAAATTGCAGTTTATTCCGTGTCTGCTCTTTTCTTTTCTTTTCTTTTTCTGCACTTTATTTTGCTCTTTTGTACTCAATTATGTCATCAGTGAACACTAATAATCTGGATTTTTCGGATTGCCTTCAACTGCGGGAAAACAACAACCGGTTGTTACTCTCTTTACTTAGTTTGAATTTCCAATAACGAACGCATAAAAA
Organism: Melaleuca alternifolia; assembly: GCA_019926035.1. NCBI lineage: Eukaryota > Viridiplantae > Streptophyta > Magnoliopsida > Myrtales > Myrtaceae > Melaleuca > Melaleuca alternifolia. Next base: position 34,196 of record JAGKPW010000323.1, read on the forward strand.
GTCGCATATTTATCTGTTTCAACAATTTTCCTCATGGAATTTTTATTTATTTTTTTTTTGCCAAAAGAAGCAAAATCTTTGAAAACGACAACTATTATTCTGAAATATTTATCCGGGTGCTATCCTTAATTAGTGTTAAAATTGAAAAAAAAAAAGTGCCTATATGTAACCATCTCAATGTACATAATTTTAGAGATTAAAAATCAAGTTGGAAAGAGAAATAAAACTAATTACATGAATAAGATTTATATTTTGCAATGACCTAGCTACTCAGCATAAAAAAATTTAGTAGAATTTGGAAAGATAGCTTAGGCTATTGCTTATTTTCATTAATATTCATCAAATATAGATGCGACCCCGACATTCATTTATTTAAACGAAAAAGTTAAAAGTTACAGTGCCATTAATTTGTTAAAGGATGAAGTTAAAAATTTTAGTATTGACATTCCATTCATTTTTTATCCATTTCGAATCCACATTTTTTAAGTATATCTTGTATCTCGTTCAAAGATGGAATTACTAAATAGAAAAGAACAATGAATGTAGGCTTATGTAAACTTTCATATAATTGGAAATTGATTCCATAAAAAGTAAGAGAGAAACTTTTCTTTTCTTATTTTTATCGAAAGTTAAAGTTCATAACCTTTGACAGTTTAGTTTGATGTCTAACAAATTTTTTAGATATTGCAATTTTGAAAAAAGTTAAATAACAGATAAAAATAGATAATCTCTCTAGTTTTGATAATTTTAAAGATTGTTGCTAACACTTCACTTTGTTTATGTGATTAGTCCTCTTTCTCTCCATTTAAAATTAGGATTGTGCTTACTGATTCTAATGCGTTCCAAGTGATATTATAAATACATTGTCAGAAACTACACCTCTCGCTTGTAATCTAATCTCTCGGTTTTCATTCATTCTTTGAAGATATCCCTTTTCATCTTTCTTCTTCTTCTTCTTCTTCCATAAACTCCTATCAATGGCGGAGAATCCACCGGACCTAGAATTAATTGCAAGGAGGGTGATGGAGATGTCATCCGGATCTTCGATCTCTACGGCTCTCCATATGTTGCTCCGCGGAGGAGGTCCGGCTGCCCCTCAACGAGAGGCGAAACCAGCACCAGACCTTGAAGAGTCAAGATCCACCGAGTCAAATCCAAACCAATCACTTGCTGGAAGAACCCGAAATACCCCAGTTCCAAATTCAGGACCGGCCGCTACACCGAGGCCGACGGACGGTTCACACAGAACCTCGAACTCCGCTGCTCCCAACTATTTGTTCTTCGGAACTGACCTCTCTGACCCTCTACAAGTGATCGGCCTGGTCGTATTGGCAGTCCTTTTCGAAGTTTCCGGCGTCGTTTTCCTGATTCTTAATCGCCCCAACCGTCCCTGTCCTTACTTCATACTTTTGACATGCTTATTCAGCGGGCTGTTATGTGTTTCTGTGTTGTTGCTGCTACTCGGATGGAGGTCCGGCAATGGCAATGTGCTGCGCAGTGGGTGGTGGTTGATCCTCTTAAACCTCTTGATGATGTCGCTCCCAATCTACGATATTGTGGCGAGATGCAATCGGGAACGGCGACCAAGATGAGGAGGAGGGGTCAGCGTTTGCGTAGATTTTATTTCCTATTTCTTTTTATAAGTAGTCTTTGTTTTCTAGGGGTCTATGCTTCCCTCTTTTATGTTCATATTCTATGACTATGGCTTTGGGATGGAAATTGCATTTTATTCCGTGTCTGCTCTTTTCTTTTCTCTTTTTTATGCACTTTATTTGCTCTTTTGTACTCGAATTCTGTCGTTAGCGAACACTAAGAGTCTGGAAATAATGCCCGGAGGAGCCCAAGTTAGAGCCCCGTTCTATAACGTTTCACTTCTCCGATATGAGGATTTTTTGACATACTCAGGCGTGCATCTTAACAAATTCAATTCATCATTATTTTCTCTTCATCTGTTGCTCGAATTCTCTCTTTGGATTAGTAGGATCGCACGAGGGGTTTATTGATTTCAATATTTCACAACTACGGCGTTATTTATAATCTAGACTTTGCATAATTAAGAGTTTTGCATGAGGTGGATGTCGAGTCAATTCAAAAGCGAAAAAGAGAAAATAAAAATTAGAAGCTTAAAAGTGCTATATTTTATTTCCCAATATTCTTATCCTTCCTTGGTAGTTGGTGGAGGATTTTTGGGATTGCCTTCAACTACCGGTTTTGCATATTTATCTGTTTCAACAATTTTCCTTATAGAATTTATGTTTAACTTTTTTTTGTAAAAAGAAGCAAAATCTTTGATAATTATGACAAATATCCTTCCGAAATATCTATCCAGGTGCTGTCCTTAATTAGTATTAATATTGAAAAACAAAGCGATTTGTAACCATCTCAATGTACTAATTTATTTTCTAAATTAAAGATTAAGTTGGAAAGAGAAATAAAAATTATTAGAAGAATAAGATTTATATTTTGCGGCGACTTTTCTTCTCGGCATAAAATTTTTTAGTAGAATCTGGAAAGATAATTTAGGCTATGGCTTATTTTTTTATTATTATTAACATTCATCAAATATAAATGCGACCGCGGCATTTATTTGTTTAAAAAAAAAACTTAAACGTAATAGTGCCATTAATTTATTAAAGGAGGAAGTTAAAAGTTTTACTATTGAACATCCCATTCATTTTTGGTCCATTTCGAATCCACATATCTTAATTATATCTTGTATCTTGTTCAAAGACGAAATTATTCAATAGAAAAGAAACATGTATGTAGGTTTATGTACACTTTCATATAATTGGGAGTTGATTCCATAAAAGATAAGAGGGAAGTTCATAACTTTTGATCTTTTTCATCGAAAATTCGTAACCTTTGACATATTAGTTTGTTGTCCAGTAAATTCTTTTTAAATATTGCAATTTTGAGAAAAGTTAAATAACAGATAAAAAGAGATAATCTCTAGTTTTGATAATTTTAAAGATTGTTGCTTACACTTCACTTTGTTTATGTAATTACTCTTACTCCTCTCTCTCTCTCCTTTTATGATTAGGATTGTGCTTATTGATTCTAATGCATTCTTATTGATATTATAGTACAATATCAGAAACTATACTTCTCTCTCTCGCTTATAATCTTATCTCTTGGTGTTCATTCATTCTTTGGAGATATCTTTTTCATCTTTCTTTTCTCTTCCATCAAAGGTAAAGACAAATGAATGTATGTTTATGTAAACTTTCTTATAATTCGACATTGATTCCATAAAAGGAAAAATCTTTGAACACACTGAGGGTAAAAAAGAGAGCAGCAATGACACCTTCGATTCTCTGTATCGCGATCATGTCACATCATGGGTATGTATATTTTTAAGCTTTCATAGTTTTGGTCTCCCTTAGCACAGAGTACAGGGAGAGACATCGCTCTTCCAAATTCACTTCCCTGTAATGGTAGTACAAACCAACACTATAGACAAATAATGCACTCACGTAAGTCAAGTTAACGCCTGCACGCATGAGCTTGGGAAGCCGAACCACCCTCCACCGACAAGTAGGGGTGTGCATGGTCCAGGGCGGTCCGGTCCGCAGTCTCTAGGACCGTGGACCGGACCGCCAAAGTCCTAGACCGGACCGGACCCATCGGTCCAGTCCGGTTCCTAGGCGGTCCAATGAAACCGGACAAAATTCAAAGAATATCACCGCAACTTTCTCACTTCCACTGTCCAATGGAGAAAGCGGGGTGAGGATCGACGTGGCCTTTTCTTTTCACTGTATTATTGTTTTGCAGGGTTTGGAGAGAAGTAGAAAATGAATTAAGTCAGGACTGGGTGGGAGATTGATGGAGCGGGAGTGTCTCTTCCTTCTAAATGAGCGGGAGAGTCGCTTCCTGCTGACGATCTGAAGCAAGGGTTTAAGGGTGAAAGGAATATGCATATTCTAAAAGGAAAGTTGAGAAAACGTGGGCTTTGAATTGTTATTGAGTCAAGAGATAATTTGAATCGATAAAGGGCGGTCCTAGTGGTCCGGTCCCGCCCTACCAAGAACTGAGAACCGGACCACCCGGTTTACTGAGCGAATCACTTGACTAAGGTTAACGGGCTCCACTAACTGACTTCACCAGTCCTTGACCCCTTTTTCCTACGAGAGGCCGCAACAAGCCTCTTTAGCCTTCTGAAGGATTAACCGGTTCCATATTTAGGAACCGTGGATCGGACCGAAACCTCGAAGACCGGACCAACCCGGCCGGTCCGGTCCGGGCGGTTTCCGGGTTGGGTGGTACATTATGCTCACCCCTACCGACAAGCGACGCAAGGGCGATGCTAGCGTAGCCTGAATATCAAATGGCAGACTTGGGATGTGTAACGGCGACATACACCGCCGCTGAAAATGGTCATCATCAGGGACGAAGGATAATGGCTTGATTCGTTTCTTGATTTGCTTCGATATCCAAGGATGAGGGGTCTGTGATCTCCCAATGTCAACCTCAGCGGACGGCTCCAGGTCCAAATCGGTAGTCTCGAACGAATCTGCACTTGAACTCTGCATGACACTTCTCCTAATCATCCAAGAAGGAAGGAAGGATGGACCCTATGCTGTCTGTGGGCTGAGGAGAGAGCTGCTCTGTGAAGCTGGGCTTTCAGTGTTCTTATGGAGGAACCATAGACAAAAGAGACTGGAAAGAGCCTTCAAAGAAAGAGCGAGTGGGGCAACCAATGTCTCTATGTTGCTCGTGAACCGCCAAGTACCAGTCTCGCAACAGTACTGGGGGCAAAAGGTTCGGTCACAGATATCGATTGATTCTTGTTCAACCATGAGTTAATCTACATGTGAGGCTCATCCTCATTTGCTTGACCTGTTTTTCTGGTGCAAATTTTTAAATAAGTGCCCTTATGTCACCTATTAAGGGGAGTTTGTGATCATAAGATATGATTTGTATGATCCCCCTTGCCTCTCTCTTTATCAGAACCGTCATACGTTCTCCTGCGTCCATCAAACATGGAGTATAGATATGTCTGTGGCGCTTCTATTTTGACTTTTGCCTTTCATCCATCATGCATATCACTAAGTCGATCGCCATTTTTGATTCTATATACTAAATAAAAGAACAAAACATTACTTGTTCTTATCAATTTTAAATTTGTTTTGTAGAAATGGAACCATACATATTGTGCGAAGCTCAATAAATGTGCGGGAGATGAAAATTTTACTTATAATCATGCTCAACACATGTCATTGTAGCATATTTTGCAAGGTTTGAACATTTTGACTGAAATATTGGATCGGACGGCTCCGGTAGCCTCAATTCCGTGGACCTCCGCCGCACCATGTAATTACCCTCCTAGTCCCTCCCTTAGGACACGGGCGACGCTACCTCCCTCCGACGACCGCGACGCCTCCTCCGCCCGATTTTGCCGAATATTTTCTCCTCCTCCCAAAACCCCACCAAAATCTGTGGGCGAGGGGTGATTAACAGCTCCGGCAAGTTTCGGCAGAGACCCTATCTCGCTCGCGAGCTTCATCTGCTTGTACCGCTGGTGAGTGTGTTTCATGACTCCCTCAATATTTGGTTTTGTGATCGATGGAAATGGTGGTGCGTTTGATTCTGAGAACTTGAATTCGCGGGATGAGTTGTTCTTCTTCATTCCGTCTGGTTGGTTTTGGCTGTGGCCGATCGTCTCGAGCTGTTGATTGATATGCCGTATCGACGAGGTCGTCTTCCTTTGCCTGCGGCGCGGTGGATCTTTTCGTTTTTATTTCTCCGGTTTCTTTGTTTGTGTGTTTACACGTTTTGGAAAGGATTTCGACGAGGTTAAATTGGTTTATGCGTGTTTCGTCCTCCTGCAGATCGGTAACCCATCAGAGGAGGATTTATCAGTTCTCGTTTCTACCAAAAGTTGTGGTTTTGTCTATGATTCAACGTATTTTTTGCTCTTAGAAAGGCAAAAAAAAAAAAAAAAGAACTGAAGAAGTTGATCCGAAGAAGATGATGCCGTGGAGGGTGGGAAGAGCTTCCTCAACCTTCCTCCAACAACTCGTCAATGGGCGCACCAGTAGCCACATCCCTCGCAATTTCTCGTCAGGTAGGGCTGTCTCTCGTGCTTCTTTTTGGTTAGATTGGGGTGGCGCAAGTCGCGGTCGGTGATAAGAAATGGAGGATATTTGTTCATCCTCAATGCCCTAGCTTTGCAACAAAGTGTGCTGCTTGGATTTGAAATTCCATTTGTATGGTGTTTTGGTTTGGCGAAGCACCGGTTACGATTTGGTGGCTTCTCCTGTTTTAGTCCCTTGAGTTTCATTCGAACCGTTTGGCTGATGACAATGCGCAGTGAACGGTGGGAGAAGACTGAATGTGGTTGATTTGTCGGAATTTTGAGTGTTTTTCACTTGGGAGTTAGAGAATTTCATCAAAATGTGTCTGAAGGTTGAATTTTGTATGCATCTCACAATAAATAGGAACTTACGAATGGTAGCTTAGTAGAAAATCTAGTTGAATAGAGCTGAAGCTGCTTTTTGCTTGTGTAAACATAGACCCTTGATAGATATGTTACCATTGGCAATTTGGATACTTTTAAATAGGCTAAAGAGTTCGCCTATTGAGTTGCTGGGATTAGTGGCAAAGGAAAAAAAATGAATTCGCCTCTCCGACTCCTACGATGGTTAGTTGTTTGCTTTTTTTTGTGATACTCGGTTAAGGGCGACATGTTCTCGGTGATTCATAACCCTGGAGTTATTTTATGAAATCAAGAGGTGGCATGGAGAGAGGGTGGCAGGCAATTGAGTTTTGGAATAGTCAAGAGCGAGGATTTTTGGAGATAATGAAAGGGCTATAAGTTTTCATTAAGCTGCTTTGTGCTAATGGTTAAAATTGATGACATATAAACAAGAGAATAACTATAGCATATGGTAGACATATTGTTTGGAGAGAGTGTTCGTATTTATTCGAAGGCGTCAGGTTTAGGTTGTTGAGTTGCATGATGGTTTGATGCTTGTGGCTCCATCTTGTGAAGTACAGTAGAAGTTAATCATGTTGTATACACTATATTTCATGACTTCGGTGAAGAAGTATGTTATTGCTGTTTCATTTGTGCTTTGTGTCCTCTCATGGTTCGCTTGGATGTTTTAGTGATGCCAAATTCTTTGAAAGGATATTAGCAGGTAAATAATTGCACAATTGTCCTCTGGACATTTCTGATTGCAGAAAGAAACCTTAATCAAGGTCACTGAGGAGACTTATATGTAAAACTGTCTGGTCAAATGTGCACATACGTAGAAAAATGTTTAGTCAAATCAGGTCATGATGTCCTTTTTAGTGTGAGGGCCAGAATCTTGCTGACTGATGAGCTTTGTATGTTTAACCAAGTTGTGTGTCTCATATGTGATGACTTGTCTGCGTGGTCTCAGCTTTGGAGGACCATCAGCATTTGGCTAGTCCTTATAGTTATTTGGTATTCCAGAGCAATAGACACTATCATAGTCTGGTCTGAATGGTTGATTATGTATGATTAGTCATCTTTAGATTCTGAGGGCCTTTGAATCCTGCCAACAACGGTATAGTGTGTGTTAGGAAAAGTGCTAATTTACTTTTGTAGTTTTATTGTGGTATGTCGAATTGTTGTAGACAAGGCCCTCTGGCAATGGATTGGGCTGGCTCATTAATGTAGGCGAGTTTGGGAGGTGTAAATGTCCTTCCCTATATCTTTGGGTTTATGGGTTTTTAGTCTCTTTTGGTTTATAATTTTCTCCATTGGAGTGTCCTGTGTATATTTCACCTGCTACATTGTGCTGTTTGTTTATTTGAAAGTATCTTGTAACTCGCGTTATTCTCATCCAAATGTTATAGCATGTGCTTTTTAAGTTTTAACAAAGTAAGTAGTCACCAAGAATTAGTAATGTAACTGTAAAAAGAGTTGTGCTGTTGATGGGAAACTCATGAAGAAGAGGTTGTGCTTCCAAGTGTTTTGGCTCATAAGCTTTTCTAGACTTAATAATTTGGTCCTCATAATTCTTGCTATGGCTTGACTTATGCAGCTGATGCAAATATTCATTCCTTCCGCGAGAAGATGATGAATCAAATGCGTCATCTTGATGTCAATTCACAAATCGGCAGTTGTATGCCGCTTGCTGCCATGCGTATTGGAACCATGATCCACAACATCGAAGTGAACCCAGGGCAAGGGGGGAAACTAGTTCGCGCCGCAGGAACCTGCGCAAAGATCTTAAAAGAGCCCACTTCAAGATATGTCATGGTGAGACTGCCTTCAGGAGCAGAAAAGTTGATCGATACTCGATGCCGAGCAACGATTGGCCAGGTGTCGAACCCTAGCCACGGGAGCCGGAAGCTCAGGAAAGCTGGACAGAGCAGATGGCTGGGCCGAAGGCCGGTTGTTCGGGGTGTGGCAATGAATCCGGTCGATCATCCTCACGGAGGAGGTGAAGGGCGTAGCAAGAGTAGCGGAAAGTATGGGAGGTGTTCGGTGACGCCATGGGGCAAGCCTTCCAAGTCCGGGTACAAGACCGGACCTCTGAAGCGTAGGAAGTAGGTCTATGGTTAATCTTTCGGTTCCTTTCACACCCGTTGCTTTTTCAAAATGGATGCGCTACTTTTGTTCCGGATAGTAACATCGATGTGCTCATTAATGGTGTCTTCTTTAGTTGTCTATATAGCCTTCTTAATTTTCAATGATAACGAGTTGATTACGTGGTTTTGGTATATCTACTCACTACTACTCGAGCCAAGCTGGTTCTGGATGTGCGCTTTGATGCGGTTCAGTTGCAGGTTGCACTGAGAATCTTTTTGCATCCTTTTAAAAATTCAATTTATCAGAATTGTCTCTTAATCTACTATTCGGATTCTCGTTCTAATTTAACAGGATCTCATGAGGGGTTTATCGATTCCATAACTACGTTGGTATTTCCAATCTAGACTTTGTGTAATTAAGCGTTTTGCATGAGGTGGACGGCCAATCAAAAGGGAAAAAGAGAGAATAAAATTCTTATGGAAAGAGAGGCTTAAATGTGTGATATATTTTTTCCCAATATTCTTATCCTTGTTAGCTGGTGGAGGATTTTTGGGATTGCCTTTTAACTGCGGGAAAAAACAACAATCGGTTCTTACTCTCTTTACTGAGTTTGAATTTCCAATGACGAAACACATAAGGAGTGGCATATTTATCTGCTTGGATTTTTGCATTCTTATTAGATGAATAAGATTTATATTTTGCGGTGAATTATCTTCTCGGCATACACTTTTTTTTAGTAGAATCTGGAAAGATAGCTAAGGCTATGGCTTATATTTATTAATATTCATTAAATATAGATGCGACCCCGGCATTAATTCAGTTAAAAAAAACATAAAAGTTATATTGCCATTAATTTATTAAAGGAAGAAGTCAAAAGTTTTGGTATTGACATTCTATTCATTTTTGTTCCATTTCGAATCCACGTATTTTAAGTATATCTTATATCCCGTTAAAAGATGGGATTATTAAATTGGAAAAGAAAAATGAGTGTAGGCTTATGTAAACTTTCATAGGATTGGAAATTGATTCCATAAAAAGTAAGAGAGAAGTTCATAACTTTTTTTTTTATCGAAAGTACATAACCTTTGACAGATTAATTTGGTGACCGGTAAATTTTTTAAATACTGCAATTTTGCAAAAAGTTGAATAACATATAAAAGGAAATAATCTAATAATTTTGATAATTTTAAAGAAGGTTGCTAACACTTAGTTTGTTTACGTGATTAGTCCTCTCTCTCTATATCTCCATTTAGGATTAGGATTGTGCTTACCGATTCTAATACATCCTAAGTGATATTATAGTACCTTATCGGAAACTACACCTCTCGCTTGTGATCTTATCTCTCGATTTTCATTCATTCTTTTTCATCTTTCTTCTTCTTCTTCCATTAACTCCTATCCATCAATGGCGGAGAATCCACCGGACTTAGAATTAAATCTAAGAAGGCCGATGGAGATGTCAACCGGATCTTCGAACTCTACGGCTCTCCATATGTTGCTCTCCGAAGCAGGTCGGGCTGCCCCTCAACGAGAGGCGAATCCAGCACCAGACCAACGAGCGGACAGGTCACAGGGAACCTCGAACTCCGCTCTTCCCAACTGTTCGCTCTTCGGAAGTAACCTGAGTGACCCTCAACGAATGGTCGTCTGGGTCGTAGTCACAGTCCTTTTCGAAGTTTCGGGCGTCGTTTCCTTGATACGTTATGGCCTCAACCATCCCTGTCATTACTTCATGGTTTTGGGATGCTTATTCAGCGGGGTGTTATGTGTTTCTGTGTTGTTGCTGCTGGTCGGATGGAAGTGCGGCAATGGCAATTTGCTGCGCAGAGGGTGGTGGTTGACCCTTCTTAACCTCAATCTGATGTTGCCCTCCATCTTTACTGTGGAGTTCTGCCATGAGAGATGCAATGAACGGTGACCAAGAGGAAAAGGGTTCAGCGTTTGGGTAGATTTTCCTATTTCTTTTTAAGGAGTCTTTGTTTTCTGGGGTCTATGCTTCCCTCTTCTATGTTCATATTTTATGACTATGGCTATGGTATGGAAATTGCAGCTTATTCCGTGTCTGCTCTTTTCTTTTCCTCTTTTTTTTTCCTGCACTTTATTTGCCCTTTTGTACTTGAATTCTGTCGTTAGCGATCACTAAAAATTTGGAGAGAATGCCTGGAGGAGCCCAAGTTAGAGCCCCGTTCTATACCGTTTCACTTCTCCAATATAGGGGACTTTTTGGATATACTCACACTGCATCTCAATAAATTCAATTCATCATTATTTTCTCTTCATCTGTTGTTCGAATTCTCTCTCTGGATTAGTAGAATCGCATGAGGGGTTTATTGATTTCATAACTACGGCGGTGTTTCCAATCTAGACTTTGTATAATTAAGAGTTTTGCATGTGGAAAGCTAGCTTTGGGCTATGGCTTATTTTTATTAATATTAATCAAATATAGATGCGACCCCGTCATTCATTTATTTAAATGAAAAACTTAAAAGCTACAGTGTCGTTAATTTGTTAAAGGAGGAAGTTAAAAATTTCAGTATTGACATTCCATTCATTTTTGGTCCATTTCGAATCCACATATTTTTATTATATCTTGTATCTCGTTCAAAGATGGATTATTAAACAGAAAAGAAAAATGAATGTAGGTTGATGTATATTTTCATATAATTGGGAATTGATTCCATAAAAGGTAAGAGAGAAGTTTATAACTTTTTATCTTTTTGATCGAAAGTTCATAACTTTTGACATATCAGTTTGTTGTCCGGCAATCTTTTTAAATACAACAACTTTGATAAAAGTTAAATAACAGATAAAAAGAGATAATCTCTAGTCTTGACACTTTTAAAGATGGTTGCTAACACTTCACTTTGTTTATGTGATTACTCCTCTCTCTCTCCCTTTAGGATTAGGATTGTGCTTACTGATTCTAATGCATTCTCATTGATATTATAGTATCTTATCAGAAACTATACTTCTCTCTCGCTTATAATCTTATCTCTCGATTTTCATTCATTCTTTAAAGATACCTATTGCAGTAGTAATATCGACGTGCTCATTAATGATTTCTTGTTTAGTTGTCTATTGCAGTCGTCTAAATTTTCAACGATAACGTTGATTGCGCTATTTTGGTACATTAGCTCGCTGCTCGGGCCAAGTTGGTACTGGATTTGTGCTGTGATGTGGTTTTGTTGCAGATTGCACTGATAATCTTTTTGGATTCTTTTCAATGCTCCCATTTGAATGCTCTAGCAAAGAGTACAGGGGGCAAATGGGTGAGTCGGTAGAGGATGGGTCGAGTTCGAGTGCGTCATAAATGGATTGGATTGAATTTATCCATTTAAATCATATTGGCCCATCTTAATTGCTTAAGTAATTTAGATGGCTCATACTTTAGCTCAGCCAGACCTACCATTATAGGCCACATCACTGACGATGGCACTATTGGTAGCAATTCTCTTCACCCTTCCTCTCCATCTTTAATGATTCTTCGTCTATTCCTCTTTATATATATGGGTCCTAAAAAAAGGATTAGATTCATAAGTTTTGGGAAAACTCCTTACGTTTGGAAGAAGTTATACTTTCTTTGATTTTCCGTGGAATTTATTGTACTTAAGAGAGAGACTCAATTCATGTGTTTGAGTAGGCGATGGCCGCCATAGCCCGAACTGGGCCTGGTGCCCTAATTTGAGTGAGGCAAAACTAGGCACCTGGCTTAGTTTAGGGGATGCCGGCCCTCGCCGAGGGCTGGTGAACACCACCGAACCGTCTAGTGACGAGCAATGGTGGCGCTCCACCGGCGAAGCCCTTGCCACGCCCTTTTCCCAAAATGCCTATCTATTGTTATTTTCCACATTTGCTAGCGTTTTGGACTTCCAAGCCAACAAGGCAAAAGTGCGATTGGACATCTTGCATTGAAACGGGGGAATTATAATCCAACACCATTAATTAATTACAGGCTCTAATAAATCTGCTCATAACAACTTCTCATAAAAATAATCTTTTTTTAGTAGAATTTGGAAATCGTTTTGGCACAAGCAAAAATCAATCATTCCATTACTATTGTAGTACTAGCAGTATGATTGATAATACGCCCGTTGAGCCATTCTGAAACAAACTTTTATAAATGTTGCCAATCCATTTGTGCTTGCAAATTTTGTTCCGATCCCCAAAGAAAGGACCATTTGACTCCTTAAAAAGATGGTACTGTGTCTCTCTCCTCATCACCCAACACTTGAATGACATTGTTTTTTCTAAGTAAGTGAGTCACATTACGGATTGTGCTTGGATTTGCTGAGTAAGAGAGTCATGCCAGCAAAATCATATGACATGACAAACTATCAAATATAATAACTCTTGTAACTATTGCATTGCTGGTTAGCCTGGTGGTCTCTCAAGTGGTTTGGCGCCCTTTGGTCATAAATTCGTAATCCTTCGATTGCACCTTGGCTTTAGGAAGCCCTGGTGTGTTCGTGATATAAGTTCTGATCATGCCATATCATAGGATAACCTTATTAATCTTACTAGCACCATAGTACGACGGCGATGATGTACTTGCTAGAAAGAAAGCAATAACTATAATTCGGAGAAAATATATTATCGCAATTTCAAGAAAATCACTAAGTTGATAACAGTTTATCATTCTATATAGTAAATAAAAGAACAAAGTAATTCTATAAATGTTAAGTTTGTTTTGTAGGAATGGATCATATATGTTGTGCTAAGTTCAAAAAACACGTGAGAGGTGAAACTTTTACTCATAATCACGCCCAACACATGTCATCGTAGCATATATTGTGAGGTTCGAACGTTTTATTAGCTCTGCTATCAAGAAAGTAATATCATATAAGGTAGTCGACAATTTGAGTACATCTATCAACCAAATTGGCATTATAGTATATACCCGATGTTGTCCGAGAATCAAAAGAGTAACTGTCACGGAAGTTACGCACCAACAAGCGAGGAAGGACCCCCGCGAGTCGTCGCACGAGGCCAGTAGAGATTGTTTTTCTCTGGACCAGATCTAGGGATCGTTAGGGATCGTTTGCAATCTCTGCCGTTCAAACTTTTGCGGGAATAGCCTGGGACCCACGTGATGGAAAGGACATCACCCCGCTTCCACCACGTGGCGAGATCACAGCACTCGAAAAGTAAATCCACACGTGACGCAGGAACGTCAAAACTGCGAAAGATCTAGTCCCGGTGGGACCCGAGCTCTTCGGACCCCCGCGTCGCCCATTTTTGACTGACCTATTGGATCGGACGGCTCCCGTAGCCTCAATTCCGTGGACCTCCGCCGCACCGTCTATTAACCCTCCTAGTCCCTCCCTTAAACCTCTCCCACGTTTCTCCCTCCCGCAAGTTTCGACAGAGACCCTAGCTCTCTCGCGAGCTTTCATCTGCTTGTACTGCTGGTGAGTGTGTTTCATGGCTCCCTCAATAATTTCTCTTGTGATCGATGGAAATGGTGGTGCGTTTGATTCTGAAAACTTGAATTCGCGCGATGAGTTCTTCTTCTTCATTCCGTCTGGTTGGTTTTGGTCGTGGCCAATCGTCTCGAGCTGTTGATTGATATGCCGTATCGACGACGTCGTCTTCTTTTGCCTGCGGCGCGGTGGATCTTCTCATTTTCATTTCTCTGGTTTCTTTTTTAGTGTTTTTACACGTTTTGGAAAGGATTTCAACGAGGTTAGATTGGTTTGTGTGCGTGCGTGTTTCGTCCTCCTGCAGATCGGTAATTGATCAGAGGAGGATTTATCGGTTCTCATTTCTATCAAAACTTGTGGTTTTATCTTTGATTCAACGTGTTTTTTTGCTGTTAGAAAGGAGAAAAAGTGGTTCTGAGAATTCGCTTCTTGGGCTGTGACTCTATTCTAGTCTGCGGGTTTTGCTCTATGTGTGATAAACAGCAAAGGTGTCTACCTCCGGTCATACTATAGTGTGCTCAATTGTCGGCGAAGCCCTCCTTGTTATTACTATTATGATTCTAGTTATTCGTAATTGTAGTGCCCTGAATTGACAAGCCCTCCTTCTAATTATTTCCTCCTCCATGTTTGATGTTCTCAGCTTAATTCTATGAAAAGTTGACCCTTTTGAGATATATCTGGGTCCTTGGTCAGAAATTGGATGTGCTTCTCTTCTTGAGGAGACCTTCATGTGAGGATGGCATCTAGAGCGCTTGTCAGGAGGAAGAGCATCATCTCGGATTACTTGCATTCCTCAGTTTGCTCGGTTCAATATCTCCAATGTCTTGGACATCAGCATGCTCCTCTCTTCAGAGATTTACATGGTTACAGCTCCATTGCTGAACTTCCATCTGCAGATGTAGACAGAGAAAGTAGTACTACGGCTCTCTCTGTTGCGAAAGAGAAACTGCTTAGCAATCAAAGATCTGGACATTTTGGGGGAATATGTGGCAATGCTGGATATGTTCGAGGAAATGTACGACAAGAACTTATGCATCCGCTGGGTCTCAGTTGGATGTTGCACTCCACTCGCCATGCTTCCACTGCTGCTGTGAAGCAGCAGGAGCTGGGTAGCGACGATGAACGCAATGAAGATTTAGTTGCTAAAAGGAGAAAGGAAGCATCTGCAGAAGATTGTGATGAAGCCGTTGCTGATCTAAGTTCTGCCAAAGCAAAAGCAAAAGCTAAAAAGTTGCAAGATTCACAAAGAGCAGCCCAGTCCATCCTGCAAAGGGTATGGGCCAGTCTCCTGGGGATTGGTCCTGCGTTGAGAGCCGTAGCTTCCATGAGCAGGTTAGCATCTGTTTCCTAGTTTGTGAAATAGTTTGGTGTGTAGACAGAGTTTTATAGTCACATCTGATTTCTGCATTGGTGATTTCTCCGGCAGAGAGGATTGGGCCAAGAAACTCCTGCATTGGAAAGCAGAATTTGTGTCAACATTGCAACACTACTGGTTGGGGACAAAGTTATTGTGGGCAGATGTGAGGATTAGTTCTAGATTGCTTTTAAAACTTGCAGATGGGAAGAGTCTATCAAGAAGGGAGAGGCAGCAGCTAACCCGCACGGCAGCTGATATTTTTAGGCTAGTTCCTTTTGCAGTGTTCATAATCGTTCCATTTATGGAATTTCTACTGCCGGTATTTCTCAAGTTGTTCCCCAATATGTTGCCCTCAACATTTCAAGACAAGATGAAAGAGCAGGTATACATAGAATTTTTTTCCTAGATATTGCTTTGACCCTTTCATGTTCTATTCATCTGTACTTCTCTACTTAAACTTTGGTATTGTGGTTCCTTGAGGAGTTGGCTTCATACATACGAACTTCTGATGGTGAAATAGAACCTCTTAAAGGCTGGCTTCTTCTCCAAATGTATAAATTCAGTTAGTAGCTGTTTGAGAATCCATATGGGTATTTCTGCTTATGTAGAACCTTCCAATGCTTAGTTTGGTAGTGACAACCATTGGGCTGTATAAATGAGTTAACTGCCTCTCTTCTTAATCTATGCTTCTGAAAATCCCTAGATATCTATATAGTTGTTTTAGTTTTATTGCTTAGAATGGGCATGCTCCTCTTGCGTCTTCTATTGCTATTATGTCCATTGATTTTCTTTGCTAGAGAGGCGTTTCCCCTATTTGAAAATATCATAGGCATCTTTATGCTGTGCTCATTGTGGCCCTGCTCATCTAAATTTGTGTCAAGATGATTGATGTGGTTGACAATGTATCATAATTTATAAATCTGCTCTATTGCAGGCATATGCTGTCAAATAGTATTTGCATATAAATAGAGAATGTCGGCTGCATATCTTTCCCATATTTCTTACACTTTATTGAGTTTTAATAGATGGACTTTGCACATGATGACTTTGACACAAGTACAGTGCATTGATTCATATTTAATTTGAATATTGTTGTCTTGGAATAGATTTCGTTGTTCCATAGAAACTCATTCATGTGCAGGAAGCGCTAAAACGGAGGCTAAATGCAAGAATTGAATACGCCAAGTTTCTGCAAGACACAGTAAAAGAAATGGCTAAAGAAGTTCAAAACTCAAGAAGTGGTGAAGTTAGACAAACCGCCGAAGATCTTGATCAATTTCTCAATCGGGTAGGGTTGAGTAACAAACTCTCAAGCCTTTTCGTGGTATGGGCATCTGATCTTAATGTCTGACAATCATATATCGGAACTCAGGTCAGAACAGGCGCCCAAGTGAATAATGAAGAAATTTTGGGTTTTGCCAAGTTATTCAATGATGAGCTTACGCTAGATAACATCAGCAGGTAGGCCTTTCTTAGGGCTTATCTCAAGCTCCTTTATTTCTGAGCTCTCTGCTTGGACTAGCTTTGATGCCATTTTTTCTTACTGTCGGTTCATCTTGCTTCTTTCAGACCCAGACTAGTAAACATGTGCAAATATATGGGTATCAGCCCATTCGGAACAGATGCGTATTTACGCTACATGCTTCGTAAGCGGCTTCAGAGGTCAGGAATATTGTCCATAAAATATATTCCTTCCCTGTTTTATGAGTGGTGGTGTTTTAGGCTTTTGGAGAATCCTCTTCGATTCTTGTAGAGATAATCAGTTATACATTTTTCATTTTGCTTCAGTGGAAAAGTTAATTCTCATATTCCAGTTTTGTTGGAAATGCTAGAAATAGTCTTTATGCATAATTTATTTCTCTCGTTATTGCTTTTGTTGCTCAATGAGGTAGCTGACTTGACGTTTTCATATGCGTCTTGTACAGTTTTCACTTTTCAGTCAAAATATCTATATGCTTTTCTTCAAGTAGATCTTTCAATACTCTAATTGTCACTCATTTCTGTTTCTAACCTATTGCTGATGGGTTCCTTTGGTCTTGATGTTCTAAAAAATTTAGGGACTAAACTAGATATTTTGAGAACATAGTTGATTAATAGGGACTTCTCCCTTGTTAGTTCTTCCTTGAGCTTTGTACTTATAGTGAACTGCTTCTCTTTTGTATGAGCTGGATCTTTCTTTTTCTTTTTTTATTGAATTAACTTGAGGGTGAGTGGTGGAGATGACGGAGACTTGGATATCAGAGATCACTTTTCCCTTATTTTTAGTGATGATCAAATGCAATAGGCAACTGAATAGTACAGCTAATCTTGGTCATGAATATTGATGAAATCCAGCAAACTACAGTTTTCTGTCACTCAGTGTCTTCTTCATCTTAAGCTTCGACTATCTGTTTAGCTAGGCTTTCTAATAATCTTCTCTTTTAACAAGTAATCAATTTATTTGAAGCCCCATGATGGATAATTATCTGCTCTTTGAACTTGACAAGAAATGGCTAGGACACTCAGTCAAGTTGAATAATATGCATCCTAGCAAAGAAGTAAGGCGATTCCCCTCTCCATTGGCCTGCTAAAGTATTTGACTATTGCTTGTGTTTATTTTTGGCCCACAAACTTCGAACTTACTTGCAAACATCTGCTTTGAGCACTTCTGCTTCAGTTTAAATGCTACTGATTTGATCAAAATGTTTTACTAGTGCAGAGCCTACATGACATAGATTAAGTATATGTAATTAGGACTCATTAAGACACATTTAATTAAGTGAAGACCTATGTGTAATGGTTGCTGTACATCTTGCTATATCTACTTTGGACAGGACCCCCCTCATTTCAGACATTTTCCTGAATATCACTACTGGTCTTTATTTATTGAGTTTTGTTTGTCAAGGCAGTCGGAATCTTGAACTCGATATGTCTTCATGTATAAACTTAAAACATTCTTGAAACAATACAGACCAATCTTACTTTGTTCTCATACTTTGAGAATGTTGTGCTATGTGAGTCTCCTATATCAATTGCTTATGTTCTGTTCTTTTGTCTGGTGATAAGAACTCCTCTTTCTGCGCCAGTTAGAGATGGAGATTATTATTATTATTATTATTATTTGCTGAACCTCACATTTCTTCTGTGGTATGACTTCAGGATTAAAGAAGATGATAAACTGATTCAAGCAGAGGGGGTGGAGTCCCTCTCGGAGGAGGAGCTCCGTGAAGATTGCAGGGAGAGAGGCATGCTTGGATTGCGTTCGGTTGAAGAAATGCGCCAACAGGTTTTTCTTTTCTCCCTTTATCTATTGTTCCCTTGAGGAAGATGGCCTTCGCCTCTTACCTAAGCATGCATAGGTTTTATCTTGTGTGGTCGTCGACTTATATTTTCTATGAAGAATAGGTCTCTCTGTCTACATCCATAAGTCTATACTTTACAGAAATATAAAAAGTCGTTTCCTTTATTGAGTCTGGTGACCTGCAATTTTACTGTCTAACGTGTCAGAAGTTGGGGCAATTGCACTCAATTGGTTACTTGCTATTTTGGCATATTAAGCATCTCTGTGCAAGATGGAGTTTTTGTTGGTGCTTCCTGTTATCACGCCTCATCTTTTTAACCATGGGGTTATGTGTGGAGATAAATTGGTTACTTGCTTTTGCCGTTTTGGAGGTGTCTATTTCTCACATCCTAGCATTTCCTTTCCTGGAACAGCTTTAGAATCCCAACTTCCTGATCAGAGTGGATCATGGATGGCGCTTACCTGTGACTACTGAAAAAAAAAAAATATAATGCTTTTAGTAACGTTGATTAAGTTCAGTGTGGCTTTTTCCATGGTTTAAGAGTTGTCCTTTCTGCAGCTTCGTGAGTGGTTGGACTTGTCCCTGAATTACTCTGTACCGTCTTCTCTTTTGATCCTTTCCAGGTAGAGTTGCTCTGGCTGTATTTAAACTTGTCCCCTAATTGGTCAAGTGGTGCTTAAAACAGTGTCAACAACTTAAGTGGTTTACTTCATTAATCCTTTAATTCCTGTTCACCTTTCATGCAATATGTTCAGCTATATATGTGGGATCCCATATGCAGGGCTTTCCTTGTATCTGGACGGATCAAACCAGAGGAAGCTGTTGGAGCCACACTTTCTTCTCTTCCAGATGAAGTTGTGGATACTGTTGGTGTTACCTCATTACCTTCTGAAGATTCTGTGTCGGAAAGGAGGAGGAAATTGGAGTACCTAGCAATGCAAGAAGAAATGATAAAGGTTTTCCTCTCTTCCTTTTTTTTTTCTATGCTTTGTGATGCAGCAACTTGAAGAACTTTTCGCTGTAGTTCCACTTGTTGATAATTCGTATTATTGTCATTGTTCTTTTCCAATATTTTACTTAAGACAAATCTAATACTAGACCACCATCTTTTATTACACCTTTCACTATGTGCAACTGTCATGCATTTTTAATTGTAAGGTAATCGATGAATATTTCCGCAGTGGAGCGGAAGAGATTCCCTTAGTTTAATTCTGCAGTCAAGGCCCTGAGTTTAAGCCTTGCCTCATGCATTTCATTTAGGATGTGTTTGTATGAGCGAAAGAATTTTTTGCAAATTATTATCAGTCAACGGAAAACCATTAGGGTCAACGAAAATATGCATGCTTAAAGTTATGACAATGAATTCCCTAACTTGAATAAGGGAAAAAATTTCCTAAAAAAATGATTTCATAAAAAGCATTTTCCTTTGTCATGAAGTTTTCCCGAAGCAAACACACCCTTACTTTATCTGCCGTAGAATTCTATTGTACTGCAGCTTGTCATGCATTTTGATTTTTGGCTTATATTCTGCAGGAGGAGGAAGAGAGAGAAGAAGAAGAGCAAGCTAGGAGTAAGGAGGCTGGAGTTAGTAGGGTAGATGTGGCTTTAGAGGAGATGGCTCGGCCAACAGCACTGGAAGCACAGAAACAAGCTATAGCAAAAACATTAGAGAAGCATGAGCATCTCTGTAAAATAAGTGGGGCTTTGGCTGTTCTAGCTTCAGCATCTGTAAGGATCAGGGCCTGGAATGCTGTGGTTTGGGTTCTAAACCAATTGTTAACTGTCCTCTCAGTTCATGACAAGTTTCTGTCTTCTATTATTTGCAGTCAGTGAGTAGGGAACGCGAGGAGTTCTTGCAGCTCGTCAATAAAGAGGTATTGCTTGATTTTTCCTTAAGGAGAGCTGCATCTTTTAAACTTTGTTTGCTGCATTCACAGACTACATAGAATGATTCGTTAAATATCTGTTTTGCTGGATGGATCTTTTGTCACCAAATTTTGCATCAAAGTTGACTGTACTTTTGTCATTGAGAAGAGTGTAGTTTGTCTGTTTGTACGCATGCTTAACCTTCCTTTAGGTTTCCTAAAGATGCTTATCAGTCAATTCCATAATTTCTTCTGTTTTGCACTGCCCTTCTTACTTGGAGATTTCTCTGCCCAAGAATATTACACCACCGTGTTGTTTTTGGTGGTTTATAGTTCATGTCAGTAATTATCAGAGCACTCATGATGTAGCAATAAGAAATTTTCCTGGTGGTGTTGTCTTGATTTTGATGCATTACTCAGGTAGATCCCTGAAAATTTGTGTGCTGTATTTCTGTAGTCAAGTGGAGGATCCTTTGGTCTATCATTACAATATTGCATGCGTTTCTTCTTTTGTTCAGATAGGACTCTATAATAGCATTGTGGACAAAGAGGGGACAGATGGTGAGAAAGATGCTATGAGGGTGTATAAGGCTGCACGAGAGGAAAACGATCAGATGGATGAAGTCACTGAACAGGATGCCGTTTCATCTGCCCTAATAGACAGGGTAAAACTTAATATCCCCAACAAATGGCTACTTGAGTGGAATTGTCATAGACCTGCATATGGTACATGATTTTCTTGTAACCATTGTCATTCTTCAGGTTGATGCTATGCTTCAGAATCTAGAGAAGGAAATTGACACTGTTGATGCTGCAATTGGTGACCGTTGGCGACTACTTGATAGGTTTGTAACATCCCCAACATGCTTACACCACTTTAGTTGCTCCCTGTAATACAAGATATAGGAGGGTTTTTGGATCTTATGTACTTATATCTCCAAATTAAATTATTATTCAAGTGCTCTAGTTGGCCTTGTCTTATCGAAGGAGAAAAGGAAGATCTAGTTTGAAAAAAAGTTGGGGCACAAGTTCATCTCAGAAAGATGGGGACTCATTTGATGTTACCAAGTGCCAAAACAACAATTGGTCGGACATTTGTGCAAACTTTAATTTGACAAAATTTGAAGTCAGATTGAAAATTGATGTATTTTATTTTAATTGTATGATAATGATAGCCTATACTGCCTTTGTGCGGTCAAAGGAACACAGGCACTAAAAAAATCCCTGAAGAGTTTTGAAAGTTCTATTGAAATCTGCAAAAGGAAAATGAGCATTTTATTAGATATGAGAAGATCACAGGAAGAGAGTACAAAGAGATCACATCTATGGAGGAGTGAAGGCTTCGGTTTCCTGATTGAGTAACTTAAAGAAAATGGCTACATGTTATTTTTTTATTTTTTAACTTTCAGTATAAAGAGAAAGGAACGGAAGAGTGCTTGAGGTTGTAGAGAGTGATCTTGTAAATGCGAAGGATGGACTCTTAGTTCTTCAACACCAACATATTTTTAGCCATGATTGGAAGAACAAGGTAATGCATGAGTTTTAGTGAGAGTCTGCATCCCCTTGGTACCAACAATGACAACAATAACCGTGTCTTTTCCCAATAAGTGGGATGAGAATCCCAGTAGTGCCACTTGAATGGAAGCTGGTTTACAAAAATATAAAAAAAAAGAACAGCATAAACATGCATTTAATAGTTTAGTAATAAGGGTCTCTTTGTTTTAGCTTTTTTAGTATATCTTGCTATATTAAAATTTCAAAAACTGAATAGTGCCATTATATTGGAAACCCGCAAAAATATATTAACCGTACAATTCAAATCACTATTGGCATGTTTTGAAGTGTGTGTTTTGATAAATTAGATGTTTTTACTACTGTGTGTCATACACTGACACGTTCCTGGTGTCACTTATGTGCAGCGACCATGATGGGAAGGTGACGCCTGAGGAAGTCGCTGCTGCTGCTTTGTATTTGAAAAATACTCTGGACAAGGAGGGTATTCAAGAGCTAATCAGCAATCTATCTAAAGATAGAGGTAAGCTACTCGATCTAGATATCTCCTGCGACATGTTCTTTTCCTCAACTATCTAGAAAGAATGAGGCATAACTCTTGAGACAGTTGAAATTTTTTTAGTAACATCTTGATAATTGATTTGTGAAAGGTTTCCCTAGAGTTTACTAAAGGAAACTTGGGTGTAGTAAATGCTTGGAAACTTGGGTGTAGTAAATGCTTGGAGTATTCAATTCTAGTCGGATTCCCTTTTGCTTTGGCTTAGCTCGCCGTTTTTCATTGGACATTGATAGAAAGAGGCTGACCGGAAATTGTCCTCTTATACATGGGGCATGGATTGAAATGTTAAACTTTGGTCTTTTCACTTTAAAATGAAAGTCTGAGAGCTGGTTAAATTTTTATTTGATATTATGAGAATAAGAGCTTGTGTATCATATCTTAGATGGGAAGATTCTCGTGGAAGACATTGTCAGATTGGGCAGTCGGATCGATGATAATGCTGCTGAAGACTGCACAAGGTGATGTCCGAAATTCACTGTTGGCTGCTGCGTGATCCTTGGGTCTTTTAGAGCAGCTTGGTTGAGCGATAAGCGTCAGGTCTGTTGATCTTTGCATTAGTTTCTACACAAGCTGAAATCTTAGCCGATAGTGTAATATTCTTTTTGCCTGTTGATTTAACCTTCCTTGGGCATTATTTTTGCTATGATGCTCGTTATGGAAGCTCTACTTCGTATGTGTAGAGGTAAAATTTAGCTCCAGTCATTGGAAGGAGGCTGTATATTTGGTCATGTCAACGGTGATACTGATCTTAAGATTTGTATGTAAACAAAGAAAATAATCGGAGCTCCTGCATCAATAATTACTAAACAAGAATTTGTTAAATTAAAGAGTCGTTTCTTTCTCAATTTTGATTTGTAAGAAGGTGATCTTTTCATCTATTTGATGGCAGCTGATGATGATATATGTTCCCTAAACAAGTCATTTCTAGAAGATGGCCCGTCGTTGAATGGCTCGACCTTGATTGAATTGTTTATAGAAGCAATTCCTGAACTAATGAAAGATTTTGGGAAATAAGTTGAATTTGGTAAATATAAGAACTCAAATAATCCATTTGGGGGAAAAATGTTCAAAAAATCGTAAATTTTTTTTATGCTGGCCAATTCAATCATAAACACTTCAATTTGATAAATTTCGTTTTAAATCTTTGACGGTGTTCCAATGTAGCCATTCTAGTTTATTTTGGTTGGATAGTGTTAATGTGGACCTTGGCTATCATGGACAATTCTTGTTTCTGTTTTTTTTTTTTTGACAAAAGCTTGTCGATATATTTTCTTCCACTATTTATCTCATAGCCCTCATCCATATGGTAGCCCTTCGAAGAAGGTGAATAGCGGGAGAAAAGAAAGAATATGAAAATTCTAAAAATTTGCAAAAATGGTTACACATCATGGTAGTTGCTTCATTAACATCCGTTGAAAATTGATTGGAAGAACTTTATTGAAAAAATTGTTAAGATGTTTATAATTACATTTGTCAGATTGACAATTTTGGAAGCGAACTGACTAGTGAATAATAAGTCGAGGAATTTTTTTTGAATAATTATCTCTTTTATATTATTATATGACTCGAACTGATAGCTATGATCGAGAAGTACCTTTGAGAGATGAACCTTAATTATGGAGCTAACATCTCATTCCTAAGAATAACGTGCCCTTGTGGTTGGACAAATCCATCGATACGAACATCAATTGGCTTTTATACACTTTGTTTTTCGAGGATTATCAAAAATATGCATGGATCGAATTATATCGTGATTATGTGTATGGATGGTGATAACCTAAGGGGAAATAATTCCATTGGATCTATTAAATCAAGTAAATCATACTGAATTCGTAACAACTAATACATTTTAAATGATCGATAAGTATGAGTTCGGAGATTAATTTCGTGTTAAGTATCAATCATGCCATGTTGGGTAGGTAGAAGAAGACTATAGACATGGGACGGCAACAGTAAGTGATGATGCTAATCTAGCATTGTCGATGTAACGTAATCCGTGTCAAATCGAATGAAAACTTCGTCATCAAAAGAGAAATCAAAATGGCAGGGCGAGGATGGCTCTCGAGCTTTTTCTCTTCAATGTCTCATCCTGATGGTCACGGTGACGGTCACTTTAGCAAATCGCAATCAAGGGTATGGACAAAAAGCGGGCCCCACCCACCATGCTCTTTTCTTTTGCGGCAAAGAGAAGAGGACCAAAAAAAAAAAAAAAAAGAGAATTAATTCACGAGTTGGATTTTTTTTTTTTTTTGGGATCATTGTGAAGCAGTCGGTCTCCCTTCTCCCCGTCTCGCCGCCCACCAACTTGCTCTCCATCAGAGATCGTCCTTATGGCCATCCTAACTCTTACCATTCCATATATTTTAAGTGTACGACTCTGCTGTATTCTCCATTGAACGAGCTTATATGCCGAGTTTGTTCAGAGCCACGTGGATTCAAAGTAGATGAATAATTCTCCTTTGCATGATTCTTCTTTTGATGGGATTCTCCCGGTTTGTACCTACTCGGCAGGTGAAACGAAAGGAGAAATAGTTAGGATAATTTTCAGTGACAAAAGCACATGGATTCTTAAATGAATTAGTTGGTTTCTGGTACTGGTTTTTCCATGCGGAACTCAGTAACTTTTTATATATGTAAATAATCATCTCGACTCTTCCATCGAATTTGCATTCTGATATGCAAAAACTAAGCCATCCTATATCCTGGTTAGCCAATGCTAAGCACGAGGAAAAATCCAAGTCAACTACACAGCAACTGGATAGGGATCCACCTCCCTCAGAAGACTACAATAACAAGGTTCATTCATAGAAGGGAAGTCGCCCATCTGATAAACCCCCATGATAATTATCATCTCCCCTTCCGACGATGAGAAGATGGTTCTCTATCATATGTTAACCTACTATCTGATTCGCGCTTCTTGGATCGCCTCTCTTCCTTCCTCTCATAACCATCTCTTGATCTAGGCTTCATATCATCTTCATCATGCCGTCTTGATCTTTTTTCTTCTCCCCTATCATAATCTTCTCTCCTTCTGGGCTCGTCATCATCATCATACCTTTTATTCCCTTCTTCTTTCCTGTCCCAGTCTTTCATACCTCGCTTAACACTGTCATTATCCATGTCCCTCTTGAAGTTCTTATACTCCCTCCTATCAAGCTTCCCTCTTGACTTTTGTTCAAGATCATCAAGATCGTGCCTTCTTGATTTTTTGTGCTCCTCATCTTGACGGTCTGCCTCCCTCTCCTTTGCAGTGAAACTGAAATCCATACTTTGCGACTTATGGCCATCTGGCGCTCTAGATTCAGGAAGACCTGCATGAGAGACCACTAGATCTTTTCTCTCCCCTTTCTGGACCATCAAACTTGCCATGACCCTAGTGCCCATCCTCATCCTTGGCACCCCACCCGGTGTTAGCAGCTCTCTGATAATAGATCACCAAAATTGAACCCGTCGGTTAATAGACAGTAAACTTGCTTAGAAAAAAAACATACAATGTGCTTCCAAATAGAACACTCAACACAACACAACAGATGAGTCAATATCTCTTCTAGCGTTCTGCTTAAATAAATTTATGGTTTCCAAAATGGCACAAAGGCAGTCATGTAAAAATGTTTTAACATTATTCAGAATCAGGAGGCCTCATAATAATTATCGAACAATGGTTAAATTGCCAATTGAATCCACTATATACGCGATGACAGTCCATGAACTCTCACGGATATGTACGTATGCATAAATAGATACATACATACATACCTACGTACATACATATCTTATGTATATATGTCCGATCAGACTGTAACTCATTGCATTTAAAAAACACGATCATCACAATTAACAAGTAGAAAAGGAAGGAAGAAAAAACTCTCAATTCAAGCCGTTCATTCCCTTGCCGCCTAACCCAAACCATAAGAAACAAGAAAGACTATAAAGTTCCAATACTTTCTAGCTTCAGCCAGGATTTGGTATTGCAGCGAAGGGATCACAAAAAGGATTATACTATCTACATCTTCTTCAGTAGAAAAAGTCTAAAATCAACTTAAGTGCAGAAAAGAAATGCTCACATCAGACTTAAAAGCGTAATTCCTTGTCCAGATTCCAGAAGAATAAGCATCTCAAATGCATCCATTGTGGATTCCAAGAAAGCACTGCAAAGGTAACATCAAGCTGACTTTAAAGCATCTTACTTGTTCATCATGTGAAAATTTGCAGCCAGCTCCTCGAGTGCACTCGCCTCTTTGGAAAGCACGGCATACACCCCGTTCTGCTCTCTTTCGCTGCTCTTTCTCCTCATCCTGTTCTTCCTTCTTCTTATAGTTGCTGACATGGTCTACTCGCACAATTCTACCCAATACTGATGCTCCATTCAGATTATCTAACCATCAATCGGAATCATGAGAGCTTAAACAATCAGTCCAAACTAAACATGAAGACAACCATCCAGTATGTGCATACTAGCACATACATGGAGAGAGAGAGAGAGAGAGAGAGAGAGAGAGAGAGAGACCAACCCAACCTACGGCAAGGTTTGTACTCCGTTGATCCTCGTATGCAACGAATGCAAAGCCTTTTGATTTACCAGTACCCTTGTCTCTAACTAGGTTTACATCCACGATCTCTCCGTACCTTTAGCAACCAATTAGGAGACTAATTAATGGAAAAAATGTCAAAATCATTTTCAAAAGCCTCAAGGCAAAGGATGTTTATAATTAAACATGAATGATAAGATTTTCTGTATCCATTAAAGAAAACGATGAGGCAAGAGATCACATTCAAACAGCTTTATCCGTACCCCTTGATAAGCGCACTGAACAAAAGCAAGAATCAATCATAGTTCTACTATAAACTTGATTTCACAAATTGCAAGAAATCAATTCCACAAAAATACTACACTATTTGGGAAATCAAAATATTCAAGACCTTAGACTGTCTAAATATGCACCCAATGCTAAATACTTTCCCTACTCCAGAGTCTCTACCACCCGGACAAGTATGTTTACAAATACAAAGAATCCAAACATTCCAGCAGCTGGTGATTTCCCAACCCACATATCAGAATTCCACATTTTAAAGCATGGAAATCAGCTAAGAATGCCAGAAAAAGCTCTAATATATATGTGATATGTGTAGGTGCTCAAGAGAAAAATAGAGATGAATAGGCGAAACTATGTTATGCAATACCAAAATTCTGGTCTTATCCAATCAAACTTTGCATGTGGAAGGAGTTCCCAAAACAGTGAAATCAAACGACACCTCACAAAGTGATAAACTTGAGTCATTTATTTGGATTTGGTCTTTTCAAATCACCTTATGATCACCGTCAGTAACAAAAAACTAGATTTTCTTGTTTTGAAAGTCACCAAAGATCTTTGACTCCACAAAGAAGATGACAGAGATGCCGGTGGGAAACAAAAGGCAGCCAACTAAGAGGCAAACTTACTGGGCAAAAACAGCGAGGATATCACCTTCAGAGAGATCAAAGGGAATGCCACCAACAAACACGTAAGCAGATGTCTTGTATTTGGCATGCCATGAAGCTTCGTCCAATATCCCCAATGCCGCTTCTCTGCTACTTATCTTCTGGATGCATTTCACTAAGGTAAGCGGATTCATGCCGTTCCTTATGATATCCGAGGAACAAGCAGCAGTTTCTCTCCCTCTCTCAGCCCTGTGGTCCAATCTCCTATACAGTTGAGTTCACTGAGTACATAAATCAAACGAATGGATCACCAGAAGCAGCAAAACTAAAAGAGAACATACAAAAACACAACGAAAGGGGTAAAAACAAGAACGCGGATTAAGTATGATAAAGGCCGACAGATTACGAGATTGTGATTGAAATAACCTGAAAATGACAAGATCATGCGCGACAGAGAATCTATACATACATGGACGACAGCCAAGGCCGCTAGCAAGTGCTTTTTTACTACTTGTTTTATCTATACATACATGGACTGGCTAGAGAAATGCCCCCTCAATGTCTATGCAGAATTAAGACTCTTCAAACATCACTGCGCATAGCAAGACACATAAAAGATAAGAGGAATTATGACAATAGGCATAAGAGAAGCATACAAAAGATACCATGGTGGAGAAAAGCAATCAAATCGAACCAATAAAGCATCAATTTGGTGACTCGAACCCACAGTTGACGTTTGAGATACCCACAGTTGATGTCAAGGCGAAATCTCAAACTTCAATAGCAATGTTGCTTCCAATTGAGTTCAAACCATAAACCATACTCAACCAGTTAACTGGAACTGAACTTGACCACAATGCAATCCCATACCCTAAACTTGAAACGCAACAAGTTCCACAGCAAGCATCCCAAAGCAGGATCGCAGCAGGCAGTGCCTCAAAACAAGAAGCGGATACTAACAAATGACAACAAAAACCAACAACCGTGAACCAACACAAATCTGCCCAGTCCACAATCAACAAGCTTCGGGCAAGACAATTCAAACTAATAAATACGCATCTCAGAGAAAGAGAGAAAGAGGGTTCACCAATTCGGACAATCGCAGAAGAAAAGATGCGTTGGAGAGCGACCGAGAGAGGGAGGCAGGGAGAGAGAGAGAGAGAGGATGGAGAAGCAAATCAAGTCAAGAGCGAAATTGCTCTTCAAACCATACACATCTCTCTGAATTGAAACCCTAACACCCAAAGGACCATCCGAAAAAAAAAAACCGCCAAATTGCTCCGCTTACACGAAGTGGGTTGCGATCGAAAGTAAAGACATCAGATTTTCTCATCCCAAAGAACACATTCTGATGAAAGAGAGAACTTACAGAGATGTAGTCAAGAGCGAGCCGAGAGCGAACCGAGAGCGAGCGAGGAGAGACCCTAAGAAGCAGTAGCGAGGGTGATTGAGCGATCGAGGAGCAATTCCAGAAAGCAGGAACGTCAAGAAGAGAGGGATCGTGAACTAATGTCTGTTCGTTTCACGAAAAATATAGTAATTTTAAAAATTTTTAAAAAAATAATATTTTTTAATATTTATTTATTAAAAATCATTAATTTTTCTATTCGTTTCACAAAAAATATAATAATTTTTCTAAAAATAATAATATTTTTCAATATTTATTTATCAAAGATCACTAACTCATCGATCTTGATAAAGGTCGAAAAATACTATTAAAGGCTATAATATTTAAAACTAAATAAAAAAGTGAGAAAATATTTTTCACTTTTAAAAAAACAAAAAATATTTTTATCACTTTTAAATGTAATTTTTCCATTGATGGAGAATATTTTCCTTGATTGTCTTATTTTTCGCCTCCCGAACATCACAATTTCCGAAAAATATTTCCGGAAGAATATTTTCTGTAAAACGAACGGAGTCTTTAAAGTTCGCTTACAAAAAAAAACTAAATAAATTTCATTAATTTGATTCTCAGCGTTCCAAAAATTCTGAATGTTGAAAGCTACTTAAATTAGGGTGCGTTCGGTACAACATTTGGGGAAAACCATTGAGAAAATACAAACACCTTCAATTTAAAGGGGTTTGGTGAAATGCAAATACTGTTTGATAAATTCTAACTGAAAAGTGTTTTGAAATGTAACTTTGAGGAAATGTTGTTTGGTAAACATATATTTGGAATGTTCTTTGGTGTAACTAATTTTAATTTTTTAAAAAAATTTAATTTGTTTGAAATTGAAAAAAGTGACATTAATATTTTTATTTTCACATTTGGAGCAATGTAATAGAGGCATATTAACAAATCTATAAATAAATAATTCACATTAAAGGAGATCTTAAAATTAAATAAGAGGATCATTTCATTATAATAAATATAGGTCATATATATTTCAAGGAAATGAATATATTGTCCTTAAATATTACAAAAAAAAATATTTTTACGAATAATGAAATTATTTTTTTAGTAAAATAATGAAAATATTCTCATTCATTCATTTGATAAATGATACAAGCGACTTTTATTTTCATTCTCAGAGCACTCATGATGTAGCAATAAGAAATTTTCCTGGTGGTGTTGTCTTGATTTTGATGCATTACTCAGGTAGATCCCTGAAAATTTGTGTGCTGTATTTCTGTAGTCAAGTGGAGGATCCTTTGGTCTATCATTACAACATTGCATGCATTTCTTCTTTTGTTCAGATAGGACTCTATAATAGCATTGTGGACAAAGAGGGGACAGATGGTGAGAAAGATGCTATGAGGGTGTATAAGGCTGCACGAGAGGAAAACGATCAGATGGATGAAGTCACTGAACAGGATGCTGTTTCATCTGCCCTAATAGACAGGGTAAAACTTAATATCCCCAAAAAATGGCTACTTGAGTGGAATTGTGATAGACCTGCAGACCTGCATATTGTACATGATTTTTTGTAACCATTGTCATTCTTCAGGTTGATGCTATGCTTCAGAATCTAGAGAAGGAAATTGACACTGTTGATGCTTCAATTGGTGACCGCTGGCGACTACTTGATAGGTTTGTAACATCCCGAACAGGCTTATACCACTTTAGTTGCTCCCTGTCATACAAGATATAGGAGGGTTTTTCGATCTTATGTACTTACATCATCAAATTAAATTATTATTCAAGTGCTCTCGTTGGCCTTGTATTATCGAAGATAAAAAGGCAAATCTAGTTTGAAAAAAGGTTGGGGCACAAGTTCATCTTAGAAAGATGGCGCTCATTTGATGTTACCAAGTGCCAAAACAACAATTGGTCGGACATTTGTGCAAAGTTTAATCTGACAAAATTTGAAGTCAGATTGAAAATTGATGTACTTTATTTTAATTGTATGATAATGATAGCCTATACTGCCTTTGTGCGGTCGAAGGAACACAGGCACTAAAAAAATCCCTGAAGAGTTTTGAAAAGTTCTACTGAAATCTGCAGAAAATGAGCATATTATAAGATGTGAGAAGATCACAGGAAGAGAGTACAAAGAGATCACATCTATGGAGGAGTGAAGGCTTCGGTTACCTGATTGAGTAACTTAAAGAAAATGGCTACATGTTATCCCTACTTTTTAACTTTCAGGATAAAGAGAAAGAACCAAAAGATTGCTTGAGGTTGTAGAGAGTGATCTTGTTAATGCGAAGGATGGACTCTTAGTTCTTCAACACCAACATTTTTTAGCAGTGATTGGAAGAACAAGGTCATGCATGAGTTTTATTGAGAGTCTGCATCCCCTTGGTACCAACAATGACAACAATAACCGTGTCTTTTCCCAACAAGTGGGATGAGAATCCCAGTAGTGCCACTTGAATGGAAGCTGGTTTACAATCATATGAAAAAGAACAGCATAAACATTGCATTAAAATAGTTTAGTAATAAAGATCTCTTTGTTTTAGCTTTTTCAGTATATCTCGCTATATTAAAATTTCAAAAACTGAATAGTGCCATTATATTGGAAACCTGCGAAAATATATTAACCGTACAATACAAATCACTATTGGCATTTTTTGAAGTGTGTGTTTTGATAAATTAGATGTTTTTACTACTGTGTGTCATACACTGACGCGTTCCTGGTGTTACTTATGTGCAGCGACCATGATGGGAAGGTGACGCCTGAGGAAGTCGCTGCTGCTGCTTTGTATTTAAAAATACTCTGGACAAAGAGGGTATTCAAGAGCTAATCAGCAATCTATCTAAAGATAGAGGTAAGCTACTAGATCTAGATTTCTCCTGCAACATGTTCTTTTCCTCAACTATCTAGAAAGAATGAGGCATAACTCTTGAGACAGTTGAAATTGTTTTAGTAACATCTTGATAATTGATTTGTGAAAGGTTTCCCTAGAGTTTACTAAAGGAAACTTGTGTGTAGTAAATGCTTGGAGTATTCAATTCTAGTCGGATTCCCTTTTGCTTTGGCTTAGCTCGCAGTTTGCCATTGGGCATTGATAGAAAGAGGCTGACCAGAAATTGTCCTCCTATACATGGGGCATGGATTGAAATGTTAAAACTTTGGTCTTTTCACTTTAAAATGAAAGTTCGAGAAGCTGGTTAAATTTTTATTTAATATTATGAGAATAAGAGCTTGTGTGTCATATCCTAGATGGGAAGATTCTCGTGGAAGACATTGTCAGATTGGGCAGTCGGATAGATGATAATGCTGCTGAAGACTGCACAAGGTGATGTCCGAAACTCACTGTTGGCTGCTGCGTGATCCTCGGGTCTTTTAGAGCAGCTTGGTTAAGCGATAAGCGTCAGGTCTGTTGATCTTTGCATTAGTTTCTACACAAGCTGAAATCTTAGCCGATAGTGTAATATTCTTTTTGCCTGTTCATTTAACCTTCCTTGGCATTATTTTTGCTATGATGCCCATTGTGGAAGCTCTACTTCGTATGTGTAGAGGTAAAATTTAGCTCCAGTCAATGGAAGGAGGCTGTATATTTGGTCATGTCAACGGTGATACTGATCTTAAGATTTGTATGTAAACAAAGAAAATAATCGGAGCTCTTCTGCATCGATAATTACTAAACAAAAATTTGTTAAATTAAAGAGTCGTTTCTTTCTCAATTTTGATTTGTAAGAAGGTGATCTTTTCATCTCTTTGATGGTAGCTGATGATGATATATGCTCCCTAAACAAGTCATTTCTAGAAGATGGCCTGTGTTGAATGGCTCGACCTTGATTGAATTGTTTATAGAAGCAACTCCTGAACTAATAAAAGATTTTGGGAAATAAGTTGAATTTGGTAAATATAAGAACTCAAAAATCCATTTGGGGGAAAAATGTAAGAAAAGTCGTAAGTTTATTGTATGGCCAATTCAATCCTAAACTTATTAATTTGAAAGCGTTCTTTCTAAATCTTTGTCGATGTTCTAATGTATTCATTCTAGTTAATTTTGGTTGGAAAGTGTTAATGTGGACCTCAGCTATCATGGACAACTTCTGTTTTTTTTTTTTTAAACAAAAGCTTTTCGATTTATTTTCTCTTCTTTTCTTCCACTATTCATCTCATAGCCCTCATCCATATGGTAGCCCTTTAAAGAAGGTGAACAGTGGGACAAAAGAAAAATTCTAAAAATTTGCAAAAATGGTTACACATCATGTTAGTCGCTTCATTAACTTCCATTGAAAATTGATTGGAAGAGCTTCATTGGGCAATTGCTAAAATATTTATAATTAAGTTGATCAAATTGAAAAATTTGTGAAGCGAATTGACTAGCGAAGAATAAGTGTAGTACCATCTCTTTGATATTATTGTATGACTCGAACTGTTGGTTATGATCGAGATGTAGCTTTATCCGTGACAAATTTATTAATCTTTAGAGACGAACCTTAATAATGGAGTTAACATCTCATTCCTAAGAATGACGTGCCCTTGTAGTTGGACAAATCCATTGACACGAGCATCGGTTGGCTTTTATACGCTTTGTCTTTCAAGGATTATCAAAAACATGCATGGACTGAACTATGTCGTGATTGTGTGTATGAACGGTGATAAATCAAGGGGAAATAATTCCATCGGGTCTACTAAATCAAGTAAATCATACCGAATTCGGAATAATTAATACGTTACTGTCGGTCTCCTCTAATCAATTGATTTAGAGGAGTATGAGCTCAGGGCATCAATTTTGTGTTAAGTATCAATCATGCCAAGCTGGTGTAGATAGAAGACCACCATAGGCGTAGGACTACAACAGTAAGTGATGCTAATCTTGCATCGTCAATGTAATGTAATCCGAGTCAAATCGAATGAAAACTTGTCATCAAAGGAGAAATCAAAAGGGCAGGGCGAGGATGGCTTTTCTTTTTCAATGTCTCTCATCCTTTGGTGGTCATGGTCACGTTAGCAGATCGCAATCCAAGGAGTAGACAAAAAAGTGGGCCCAACCCACCATGCTTTTTTTCTTTTGGAGCATAGTGAAGCAGTTGCTCTCCCTTCCTCCCCGGCCAGCCGCCGCCGCCGCCCCCAACTTGCTACCCTTTCTGGGCTTCGCCTGCCCGGAGCTACACGTGTCGGGCTCCGGTCGTTTCACGGGTCTGCCCTTTTCCGGACGGATCTCCCATGTTGGGTCCCGTCTTTATCGTTGCTTTTTCGACTCTCCCCACCTCCCTTCCCTTTGCTCTGTTTCGGTCCACTTGATTCCGTTTGATGGTGCACGCCGCAAAGGTCGTCTTCATTCATCGAAAGCTCATCATCTCTTCGTAGAAGTAAGCCAATCCGACGCCGATGTTTTTCAAAGGGAATCTCGGCATGGGAAATGGAAAAAACATGCGATTCGCGCCCGGAAAAGTTTGGCCCGGTGGCCGAGCGACGGCGAAGAAAGGCATTCCTTTGCGAATTCTCCTTCCCCAACGTGAATGGTCAAACTCTCGACCACTATTGGGATGTGAGGATACGAACTTAATTTGGTGTCTGAGAATCGATCGAGCTGTAAGAGATATCGTGTGCCTATATATGGGCACGGAGAGTCGGAGGCTCCCCACATCGGGTTAATTTTTGTTGTCCCTAAGAATCAATCATCTTCGCTATTGTATGCTTCAATTTCTTCAAATTATGGAAACCATAATGACGCGCTTTCATTAATTCGAAAAAAAGGAAAGAAAAGAAAAGAAAATAGAAGAGTGAGTTTAACTGACGCCGGAAAGAATTTGGGCGCTGTCCCTCCGCCGAGAGCCACTGATTAAGCACACACACAAAAAAACAACTTTATCTAAAAAGGAAACAAAAAAAAATAGTACATAATTATTGACGATTATTTGTATCCTATGCTCGCTTTTAAGGTTTAGGGATAACATAAGAAACTGCCGACTGCACAGTGCGGTTCGCAAAGGTCATTGTCCCAAAATGTCATGATGAGGATACAGATTTGAAATGTACATTTGCTTGTTTTATACAGTCCGTCAATTTTTCTTCTCTTTTTCTTTTTAATTTTTGGACGAATTTACTATTAGCTTGTATAGAATAAAGAAAATGGTGGACTCACTCATTGTCTTTATAAGTGACAATCGCAATCACCTTTACTTACCTATTTTAATAAAACTGTGCCCATGATGATCTAACTAAATAGGAGCTGCCTAATCTTGTTCTTTCAGTACTTACATAAGCCATATGTCGACTTTTGCTGCTTGACCAAATATATATTTATATATCAATAGAAAAGCATAGGTAGATCACTTTTCTTAGAGACTTGGGTTTAGCTTTTAAGTTGGTTAAGGATTAAAGTTCAAGAACGATATTGAACAAATTAAAAATTCATAGATCACATTGCATATTTGATCAAAATTCATGAATCATTCTTGTCATTTTCTCTAAATAAAACTATGCCAAGGATGATCAAAGTAAATAGGAGCTACCTAATGATGTTCATTAATTGGTTACACAAGCCATATGTTGACTTTTGTTACTTGACCACACACATATATAAATACATATATATATATATATATGTGTGTGTGTATATAGGTATAGCTAGTTTGGCTTTTCTTGGGACTTGGGTTTCCTTCTAAGTCGGTTTCAGGTTTTAATCAGATCCTAATTTTGTACCAATGATTTGAATCGACTCAAATTTGGTTACACTTAGACTCGAAGCACCTTCTTTTCTTTCTCACTTCTAGATTTTGCATATACCTTTGCAATCAAATAGGAAGTGAAAAAAAAATTATAATAAAAGGACGATAAGATGCTAGTGAGCCTTGAGTGACGAAATAGAGAATTCAATTGGTGTCGTGATAATTATTTACTAATTTCAAAAGATACTATGTTCGACAAGTCCTACTCTGTCTCCAAGATCCACATCTTTGGACAACCCACCCTAACTAAAAACGCATGTAAGATGCATTGATCGATAGAAATTCGCAAACCTCACCTTGTATTTATGGTTAAACACTGCTAGATGGAAATCTTTCCATGTCCACTATAAATACAATCGCGAATTTCTCCTGTTCGCCGTAGTTCCATCGTTTCATGTTTCGATAAACTCTTTCCTATTTCAGTGTTTCCGAAATTCCCGTGAAAACGAAATTCTCCCTTTTGGATGGTCACATCTAGAGAGAAGAAGAGAAGTATATATAACAGTAACATCACGCAAAGAAAATAAAGAACACGAGAGGGGATAAGAAGTGGACGGACGTTGCCTGCTTCGACACGGCCAGACACTGAAACTTGGCCTGATTTCGATGCAAACAGAAGTTGATGTGGAGTTTTCATGGAACTTTGAAGCCCGATGCAATTTCGTCCTGTACTTTTTCGACCCTTTTGTTTATTTTGTAGCTGGAAAAAGCCAGAGTCATTGAGAAACCCCCAAAAAGAAAATCGTCCCCATTTCATGCATAATTCCAGCCATACTTGACTCCAAATCTTGCTCTTGCTTGGGCAATCATCACCAGCAGGCAACCTTGCGTTCCTAACATTTTGCCTCATCAATTTAGCATCATTAGGGATACATCCGTGGGCTTAATCGTCATATCGTTATATTACCATTTATCACCTTTGAAAAATTATATTTCACGTCGCACAATTATATGTTCGATTTTATTTTAGAATATAGCCGTTAATTATCTTTCCCCTTTATCTTCTCTCCAATTTGATCCAAATTCTTGCGTGGTTACAGTGACGATAAATCAGTTTGGCTCGAACATGAAAATCAGAAAATGAATACGCACTGATGGATAAATTAAGCATAAAAACTGTCTCCATTTGCCACGTCATTAAATGTAAATAATTCCAATTAAGCCAGGGACCTATATCTACAATATAATGTTCTCCTCTCTTCCTTCTTCTATTCATGTTGTTGTACCCATAATCATATCAGAGATGAACGATAAAATTCAAACAAAGCAAAAACATGGCATTTTGCTCTATTTTGGATATGTGGAACAAATAGAACACTCAATGCTTCGTCTTACTAGGCCTCTCACTTCAGTTCTCTCTCTTTTCATTTGCACCCAATTAGAAAGAAAACCCGATGAGTGCATCATTTTCCTTTTGTGGGTGGCCTATCTGATGGCTAACTAGGTAGCTGCATTCATAACTGGGCTCATCAATTCATGCGCTCTGTGTGGGTGGCTGAATTAGATGGAGCACTTCAAGCATTTTGAACCTTCTTTCTGTTGTTACATCTTAGCGATCCAGATGTTATTAGTGCCTCTGCTCTAGAGGACACTTTGTTTCAGCGACACCTGCTTAGTCTTATCTTCCACGTAGGTCGTGCAAATATTTTCCAACGACAAGTCGCTGATGATCCTGGCGATGCTTGTGTGTCTTACCGAGGTCATAAAAAACGGGAGAGGACACTGGCAGTGGCACATACTTTCTTGAGCCCTCCGATGCTCAGAGAGGTGAAAAAGCCCAATCAAAGGTGCACCTAGTGAGTTTGGTAAAGAGCTCGATATTCTAGGGGATGGATATTCTATTGAAGAAGCAGCAAAAGCTTGCCGAGAGCACCGCGGCGAAGCATGCTTCCCACCTTCTTCTTCATGTAGCTTTGGTCTTTATCGGAGATCTCATGTTCACATGTAAGAGTCGCGAAATGTGCCGCAAATACTTCCATGAAGTTTATGCAGTGGACGCGGTAAGAGTGATATCAATCGAACTCCATTTCACTGACGAGGTGCTCTGTACAAAAGCGGTGGCAATACGTTGCAAGCGGATCCACAGTTTCCATTTCATAGCCTTCATCGACTTTGCAATGGCCTTTGTCTTGTCCAATCGTTCAAAGAAGCACGGGCTCCCCAAACTTGACCTGGAAATTACTTAACTATCTTTTTTTTCTGGAGGGATCACTTTTGGCATGATGGCTCCGTGCATGCTCATTTTTTGATGCGGGCGCATCTGACTTTATCCATATTGATGAGAAAATATGTGAATCAAATATACCTTCACCAACGGACTAACCGTTGCTTATTCAAGCACACGACACTGAGTTTGGTTATAACTTACTTCGATGGGTTAACAAATGAGTTTATTGGTTGTTGTTCGTTATTATATGTTTGGTGACATTAGGAGGTGGTTATGTGGTGGTCCAAAGTGGAGCTAAACAATTAAAGACAACTCATCAAGGCTAAAGAGTCAAAAAGTCATTTATTGCTTTTCTTAGTTCCTAAGTGTCTTTAGTGCATTTCTAGTTCT
Source organism: Melaleuca alternifolia (assembly GCA_019926035.1). Taxonomy (NCBI): domain Eukaryota; kingdom Viridiplantae; phylum Streptophyta; class Magnoliopsida; order Myrtales; family Myrtaceae; genus Melaleuca; species Melaleuca alternifolia. The sequence continues at coordinate 72,746 of JAGKPW010000323.1, forward strand.
TAGAGCATATTAAGACTAGTTTGGTTCCCAATGCTCTTTAATTTCTATCTATGTAGTAGTCTCTCAATAAATAGAAGAATCACCTCCATTGTAACACAGACTTTATTAAATGAAAAGAATTCCTCTTTGTGAGTTGAATCAAAACACAATTTCTTTATCCTTGGAGAATGGATTACTCTTTGGTGGTGAACCAAAATCCCTTTAGCCGTTGGTGGAATTTCCTTTAAACCTTTAGTGGTGAGCTTCTTTTTTATCCCGATTGAGACCCTTGGCTGGTGATACGTCATTTACGTCTCGGTTCTGATCGTTTACCCTTATTTTCGACCATTTCATTTCTTTCCTACCCACAAACACGCATCTACACCCTTATTTTGAAATTCCCAAATACTTTAACCTTTTGTTGAAATTTAATTTTTTGGAATCGCTCGCCCACGTATACATCATTTTCTCTGATTGAACTATTGCCATTATCAAGCAGTGCAAGTGGCTCGACAAAGAACCATCTAAACTAAATTCATTTCTCAACAAGTTGGCATGTGCTATCCATGACCTGAGGAAGCCTTGACTTGCCGCTTGTGAAAGTAGAGCCAAACGCCAATGTTATGTATGCAGTCTTTGATACGCCGTTAATATTTCGAAGGTGGTCCGAATCCATCTCTGCTTGCGATCTTATCTTTGAGAGATCGAAGGGCTGTCCGAGAAAGATGCACCGGCTCGATAGAATAAAGGTTAGTCCAAGAAAAATGTACAAGCACCGTCGCTTCAGCATCATCATTTTTTTCTAGTATCTTCAGTTGTCCATTCCTCATGGCAGAGAAGATCATCTCTAGTTTCCGTCAAGTTGGTGAGACAATCATCGACTGTTGTTGTCATTGAATGCAATTTATGAAGTTCCAAGAATCCCTTCATTAAGAAGTCATGGAGACGTTAATCCCAGAATAAGAAATGATTAGAAAGGAGTGAGGCAGATCCTTAAGTCTAGAGGTAATCTGTTTCTCTAGTGTATGTCACCGAGGCAACATGCGACGCCGCTATGTCTTGTAAGAGATGATGACGAAGAGTATTCAGCGAGGTCCTCTCTGCCTACATACCATATCCCGTATCTAATTAGTCTAATGTGGTGTTCACGTGTGAAGGGTATTGCTCGATAGAGATCAGAAGGAACGTTTCTACGTCCTAGAGCACGTCATCGACAACGCCTCATCCATGATGTATAACTCCAAGTAGTGGCTACAATCTAGACTTGATTGATCCGAGACATATTTATTAGTTTTTGGAGAGAAATTTCAGTTACCAAATCAACTTCTCACTTCCGAAAACAATGTGCTCACAACGAAAACTTTGGACAAATCCACAAAACATGTGGGATTGTGTCAATGATTAGCAATACTCATGGAAAAAAAAATCCATTCAATTTTGAAAACGAAATGGTTAATTTACTCCGGTCAATCGTGTTTACTCTAGTGAAAATAAATTTAGACTAGAGCGACACATTTATACTAACCATCAATCATATCCAAAGGGTAGATAAGACCGTAGATGTGGACAATAATAAATCGCGATGTGGTATATTAAAGATAATGTTATCGTGTCAGGTCAATAGAACTGTCATTGAAGAGAATCAATGGGGGCAGGACCGCGGGGGATGGCTCCTCTAAGAGCTTCTCTTCAATTTCATCTGTTCTTAGAATCACAATTTAAAAAAGGTATAGACAAAAGTGGGTCCCACTCTCCATGCTTTTTCCCCCCGACAAACACGAGAGATTATCAGTCACGTATTGGAATTTAGAGCATCCTTAGGTCGCCAAGCCTTGTCCCGTCTCGCCGCCCCTCGCCGCCCCACTTGCTCTCCCTTGTCCTCCGGAGCTACACGTGTCGGGCTCTTATTGCTCAGTGGATCTACCTTTTTGACAACGTACCACGTTGGTCCTATTGTTATTGCCTCGATGCCCTTGTCTCTAAAAACTACATTAAGAATGTTTGTTTTACGAAAAATTTAATGCTTGAACGAAATAATATTTTTATTATTAATGGTAATTATATTTAATATTTTAGATGGTAAAAATATTTATTATTCATTTATTTATATAGGAAAAATAAGAGATCATTTTTCAAAAAATACTTTATAAATTTTGAGTTTTTTGTGGAACGAACGCTCTATCAATTCAAGCAGGATGAAATCGAGCTCTCATCTGCTGCCGAGAGACACTAACTTTTTACGCGCACATCCAATACTTTTTATCGCAAAACGATATATATATATGTATATTAAATTTCATAAGAATAAGGAAAGATGTGTGATGAAGGTGTAGAAAATAACATAAGAAACTGCCAACTGAACAATGCGGTTCGCGAAGCTTCTTTTCTTGGTTTTCGTGATGTTTGTTTCATAATCAGTCATTGTTTCGTTGTTTAATCCTCCTAATAAGATTAAATTATAGGATGTGTAGAATAAAGAAAGAGGCGAGAGTTGCTAGTTGTCTTTTGCAATCACTTTGGACAGTCTTAGCTAAATAGTAGCTTCCTGTTCTTGGGCTACCCTATATAGATTTTACTTATTTGACCAAAAAGAAATATATAAAAATGAGAAAGCTATTTTATTTTTTTATTTGGGACTTGAGTTTCTTTTTAATTCGGTTTCGAACACGGGTTATGTCTTGATTTTGCATCGATAATTTGGTCCGGCTCGAATATGGTTATTCTTGTACCAAAGCATCCTTTTATCTCACTCGTGGATTTTCACATAAATCTTCGCAATCAAACAGGAAGTGGAAAAGATAATATTCAATAGACAACGAGATGCGAGTCGAGTCTCAAGTGATGATATGGGAAACTCAATTTGTGCCGTGCTCTAAAGAACGATACAATTGATTTTACTTGATTTTTGAAATACTCTATATTTGGCAAATCATGCTCCTAGATTATTTGTGAATTATATGGACGTGCCATGCCATCTTTCCACGTCCACTTGGGAAGGAACGCAAAATTTAGATTAGTTGGAATTTAAATGAATTGGACAAATGATGTATAATCCTCTAAATTGTTAATTGCTACTCGAAGGGAATTATCTTTCCACATATATTATAAATTGACCTTACGAACAAATGATCCCCAAAAAAAGAAAATTAAGTAACAATCTAATAATAATAATAGTAATAATAGCTAAAAAGGGAGAAACAAGAGAGAGAATGAGGATTAAATAGATGTGGCCTGCTTTAACACAGCCGGTCAAAAATGCCAACTCAGCCTCATTTCAGATGCAAAAAAAAGTCAAAGCGTGGAAATTCATGCAAATTCCAGAGTGCCCGATGCAAACTTTGCTTTTTGCTTATGGACAAAGTCAATGGACACTCGATGAGAATCCCCATAAAGAGAAAAAAATGGACAAGTCCAACCACACTTGATCCACACTCTTGCTTCTCTTCCGGCAAACTGTATTTTTAGGGTTTAATTTGGCGTTAAGAAAAATAATGTCAATAATTATTGAATTTTGATTTAATACGCGATATCGTTCTTGAACTTTTAATTTATTTAATGTAACTTATGAACTTTTATACATATTCAATTGAGTTTTTAGACTATATAAAAATGTTCAATAATATCATTTCTTTCAAATAAGTTCAGGAACAATATCGATTTTTTCAATATAATTGATGAATTAGATTGAATGTTATCAAGAGTTTAAGGATTTCATTTAAAAAACTATAAGTTCATACGTCGTTCATATTAGGATAAAATTCGGAGAATATATTCATAAATAATATTGAATAATTGAATTAAAAGTTCAAAGATCTAAGGCATATCTTTTGTGGGATTCCATGCATTATTCTATCTTTATTTTTTACTTGTTATCAAATTTACAGTTTCTTTTTAACCATCTTTGCACCCTCTAATGCGATCCATCTCCTTTTCTCATTACACATTTGTGATCGTCATTAGGGACAATGATGATAAGTTATGGCTCGATCATGAACTGGCTCGACCAGCAACATGATTGAGTGCATGTAGTCCCAAATTGACATCACCGATTCATAAGGCTGTCCACCCTCGTCTTATAGATGATCTGTCGAGGGGTATTTTAATTTGATAAACCAGTATGCATGAACTTTATAATTGGAGGAAAAATGGAACGTATGTACAAAATAAATAAACGTATGGCGGGACGAGGGATGGCCATGGGAATACATGGGAAGCAGAAGACGGATGTGACATACATTCGGTACGTTGTAGACCGACCATTTCCTCACTTTTCCGCCCGCCACAAAAATAATTAAATAAAATAAATCAACCAACAAATTATTTTATTTATTTAATGTTTCAACAAAAAATGAAAAATAAGAAATGAGACAGCCTCCTTCTCTCTCTGTAAACAACAACAACAACAACGACAACAAACAATAAATAAAAAAGCAATCTTGCGTTCCTCCAGAAAGATACCGACCTTCCTCGCTTCCGCATTAATGGAAGCACCTCCTTCCTCTCCTCCCACTGAAGATCACTCCCTCCTTCTCGTGTCGTCGTCGTCGCCGCCGCCCAACCCAGGTCGCCCCCCTCTCTCTCTCTCTCTCTATATGGTTTCACTGTTTCAGCTTCTGCTCTCTGTAGCTTTGCTTCGCAGCTTTCGTTGCGTGTCTCGTCCGTGCGAACCATTTTACGGGCTCTCGATGATGACCGGCGCAATGAAAGCCGGATGTTCTCTTGGCGGGTTTGAATCGCGAACCGCCGATAGCGTTCGTTTCGATCGCAGTGATTCTCTCCGGAACGTTTTTAGCAGAAGCCCGTTGTTCATCTTTATGTTCGTTCCAGATTTTTCTCTTTTTAGATTTTTCACTCTGCACGTCTGTTATGCTGCGATTTCTTTACCTGGGAAGGTTTGTTGTCTCTTGGGACCATGCATGCATTTATCCTGTAGCTTGAAATTGAGAACGCATGTTCGTTTTCTGGAGTTCTCTCGAGGTGAATGATGTCTGGTTCTATTGTTATAGGAGGCAAAGGCGATGATGTCGATGTCGTATAACATTTTTTGGGTTGTGTTTAGCTTCTTGTGATTTCTAGAGGGTTCTGTTGGCTCCTGTGCAGTAGAAAAGTATAATCTCGACTATTCATTATTTTAATGATTTTTTTATTTTTGGGCTTTGTTTGTTTTGGTTTTTTGCATTTCGTTTCAGGTTCTTTAGCTACTGTTTATGTACAACGTTAGATTCAGGTGGACTAGTGTCGGAGAGAGCAAATCTCAGATTTCTTTTGTGAAGATTTGCATCTACCTTTGCTCTAAGGTAGGCAACACCTTGTCTTCTACAGTGATTAACTTCTCTATATAAGATAGCTTCCCCTGTTGCTGGAGCTGGGAATTCGATTGGAGTGTATGAAAACGAATTTTGTTGGTTAAATTGAATGCCAGTCAGACAGACAGAAGGGACCTTGTCACTAAAATGATATAGCACAGAAAACCATTGTAGTTGAGAAAGTTTTCATTTATTTTTTTTGGGGGGTTGCATGCGACCAGAAACTGTCTCTTTGTCATTCGTATCTACTCGATGATGGTGGGGAGTGAAAAAAGCACATTAAGAACGGAATTCCCTCCTCGCCTTGTGTGGTCCGATTGAGCCAAATGTAATAACCATAGATTGATGGAGCACAACGACCATTGTCCTACTTTTGTTGGTCACCTAGCAATTTTGCCGACTTATGAGGGGTTGCGTACTGAATGCCAAATGTATATTATGTGTTATGTCAAATAAGTTTTGTCCTCGGACATTGATCAGGGTCATTTTGCCGCTCAAAATGTCAACACTGCTCTGTCTGTGCTTATGTTCTTTATTATGTCTAGATTCAAACTCTTGCATGCATTTGATTCATCAGTTTCTTACTGAAGTATGTGGAATTACGCTCTCTGAGATTAGCTGTCATTTGATTCAGTAGCTTCTTACTACTGTTGGTGATGACACATAATTTTGCATTTTATGTATACTCTGGGTTTGATATCCTTACAAAGGCATCTAGAGGTAAATAAAAGCAGCAGCCTTGCAGATAGACAATCTGGAGTTTTATCTAGGGAAATCTTTGGAACCTTATAGCTGGGTAATCTGCGACTCTCACGAGTAAAGCCATGAGATAAAACCTAAAGAACGAAGATACTCTTTTAAGATTTATGTTAGGGGGTCAATTTTTTCTTGATAACAGAATTCTTCCAACTAGCCAATGCAATTCTCTTTCCCCTCATAGGGATGTTTGATTCTTTCTCATATCTCTTTTAAAAATTAATTTGTAATCTTACTACTTTGTTTATCCTGCAGATCCTCTCGCAAAAGTGTCAGCTGGTATTTTCTCCTGAAGTTCCAAAGCTGATGGCTTCACCACATGTTGATTCTCCCTGTTCATCCTCCAACACTGAAACATTCTGTGGCTATTTCAATATGCAACTGGAGGAAACAGATCCAGCCGATATCTCACCTGCGCTGGAATCCCCCACTCCCTCCTCCTCCAATAATTGTAATATCCCTCAACCACCTTCTTCCCCTGTTAAAACCTTGACAAGATCCAACCACGCAAGACTTCCAGACTGTAGCTTGGTCCCCAAAGAAACAAAACATACATGGGATAGCCTTTTCATGGATGGATATGGTGCAGATGTTTACATTTTTGTGGAAGAAAATTCATATATTATGGCACATTCCAGTATTCTGGTGAGACAGTTACACTGCCTTTGCCTTTCTTTGATGGTTTCGTTTCAGTTCCTTGTAGATGCTGTATAAGTCATGATGACGTAAAGATGATCTGGACTGGCAGATGATTTTAGGATATTTATTTGAGACACTGCCTTCAATAATTTGTCCACCAATCTATCTGTTTCTTCAATTGGGGAGGCAGTTTAGTGGGGTTCATTGAGCAAATTACATTGTGACCATCAATTAAGAGAGATAAATACTTTCGGTCAAGATCCAGGCTTACAAATTACTTTTCTTCCATGCAGTCCGCTGCATCACCAGTGCTTCGTAATATTATGCAACAGCCGAGAGGTCGGAATTGTATGAGGTTCATCAGCATTCCTGGGGTTCCTAATGAAGCTGTCCAAGTGTTCATTCGCTTTCTTTACTCATCCTGGTATGATGACTTTCCTCTCTATTTTAGTGTTCCCCTCGTCCGGTTGTCTGGATTATTTGCTCTAATATTATATAAATCTTGGATGCAGCTATGAAGAAGAAATGATGAAGAAGTATGTTCTCCATTTGCTGATTCTATCTCACTCTTATTCAGTTCCATCATTGAAAAGGGTTTGTACTCACTATCTGGAGTATCACTGGCTGACCGAAGAAAATGTTGTAGATGTGCTTCAGTTAGCCAGGTACTGCGATGCACCAAGGCTTTCCCTCTTTTGTGTCCGCATGGTTCTGAAGGACTTCAAAAGTATATCCTTGACTGAAGGTTGGAAAGTAATGAAGCGTGCTAATCCTGCTCTTGAACAGGAGCTCCTAGAGGCGGTTGTTGAAGTAGATTCTGTAAGTCGATTTTGCTCCTTCCTTGGAGTAGCTTTTGCCTTTTCTCAAATGTAGGAGTTGGTATGGACCAAGCTGTGGTATGTGGCATCATTGCATGGAGGGAGGTGATCTAGAAAATCATTTAAAAAACAAAGGCTATTATAATAGGTTTAAAGAAAACCCAAGCAATGGGGGAATCTTTTTGCATGTCTGATCTACTCATAGCATGATAGTAGGTTATTGAATGCTATGTGCTTATGGATCATAATGCGCAACTCATTGAACATCATTAATACAATTATTTGGTGTTTGAAGTGAGGATTATGAACTTGAAATTGTACAATAATATTCACAGTGACATGTATTAGTCGCAGTGAATGTTTTTATTCTGCAGTACTTGAGAAACATAAGTAGCAGAACTAGTTATAACTTTGCAGATCTTTGGCTACTATGTCGTGTATTGCAATGGACAATGGTTCGTTACAGATCTTTAGCTGCTGCTTCTGCTACTTCTACTGTTAGTAGTATGGCTTCCCACATGGGTGGGGTAGGTCTCATCAGTTCTAGAACTGTGTGAGGGTTTCAGTACTGATGTCTTCTATGTTGTCCTTTTCCCCCTTGATTTAGCCTCTCCCGTAAAACCACCTTGAATAATTATCTTGAGATTGTTCTCTATCTTATGCTTGTGTTTCCTTCTTTAGATGCTTTAAAACTAAGAGATGCTTCAGCTCTATCTGATCCTCTTCCAAGTCCTTCATAGCAAAGAATCACTGAATGTCCACATTTTTATCTTTTTGGTTACGTTATTCTTTGCATCAAGTTCCTCTGGTTTCTATTGACAAGGATGTGATTTCACCCTTATCAACATGACAGATTGATTCCTGGAAGATTGGTTATTACTCCTCCCTGATGAGAATAATTATGCATTGTTCTCATACTGGTGGTTATTTTACTTTCATGATAAATTTGACTGTCCAGAATATTTTGCACTGTGGTCTTATGACTACTGTTGTGGCAGAGGAAACAAGAGAGGCAGAGGAAAATGGAAGAGAGACAGGTATACTTGCAACTTTATGAGGCCATGGAAGCCCTCCTTCACATATGCAGAGATGGTTGCCGTACAATTGGACCACGCGACAAGCTCCTTAAAGTATCGCAGCCTGCTTGTGAATTCCCTGCTTGTAAAGGACTTGAGACGTTAGTACGCCATTTTGCTAGTTGCAAGATCCGTGTTCCCGGAGGTTGTGTTCACTGCAAGCGCATGTGGCAGCTTCTTGAACTGCACTCTCGGATGTGCACCGAACCTGAAGATTGCCAGGTTCCTCTCTGTAGGTAAGTCAAAGAACTCCAATGTTTTTCACCTCAATTTTTTCCTGGATAAGTCTTAGATTGATGCAGGACGTGTCTAAATGTGACTGCCTCTGATGTATGGGTTGGTTTTCATTCACCTAATTTTTTTTTTTGGGCCTGTTCTACTCTTAGTCTTCTCTTTCTCTCTCTCTCTCTCTCTCTCTCTCTCTCTCTCTCTCTCTCAGACTTCTACTCCGTCTCTTTGTAGAGGTGGGAGTCGAAACCTGCACTTGAAAATAAACGCCCCTATCCCACCCAATTCCTTTACCATTGGGCCTAGTGGGTTCATTCACCTATTAGATTAGGTCGTAAAAAGCATTGGATATTGAGAAAAACTCACTTGAGATGGTCAAGTGAGAATTGCATCGCTATATCGTAAGTTTGCGCTTTAAGTGTCTTGCATGGAAAAAAGTTCGACACTGAAATAAGGAAACTGGTTGATGAGTCAGAACTTTTTGAAGGCAAGAGTGTTTTTCTTCCCAAATGATACTTGAATGATTTAAAATTAAGTGATTATACTAGATGCATATCGGGGATTATGCGAGATGCATGCATATCAGGGCTGAGTGATCTTATTGGGGTGTAGAGTTGAAGAGCAGCATCTTTGTTGAACTGATTTGTACCGTGAAAGTGATGGCTCTACGTTACGTCCCCTTTTGCTTTTGCCAGGCAATTTAGAGTGAAGATTCGGCATCAAAGCAAGAAAGATGATTGCAAGTGGAAAATGTTGGTCAACAAAGTAATTGCAGCTAAGAATGCATTGGGACCATTCTCAGCTCGGTGCTCAGGTTTATTGTGATATCTTTGTATCTTAAATAACCATGCTTGTCCACAAGTTTGATTCGTCCCAATTTAAAAAGAATAAAAATATTGCTTATAGTTATTTTTAATACTATAAGTCTTTACCGTGACCTGTACATTAGTGAGCTGGTTAATGTATATACATTTCTTACACTTGACTTTCAGCTTCTTTTTTGGGATCAGATTGCTTTAATCCATTAATCCCAAAGCTTTATCTTTTGCAATTGTATCATGAGTGCTACTAGTATTAGCAGAATTCTACCAGCCGTGATCCCCAAAAAACAGACTATTTTTATATGAAATTTTGGCCGAGACCCTGGTCCGTAAACCCAATTCGATCAGAGGGATTGGATTTGGATCGGAGCCACATAATCAAAACTGTTGTCCCGGGCCAGACAAGAAATTTTCTTCCCCTTTGTGCATAATCTCCATTAGATTTTAATGAATCACTCTCTGTTATATCAACTTTAATGATGAAAAAGACAAGCTAAAAATTTGAAAGGCATATATTAAGGTATTAACCATAGTCAGTATAGATCGAGAACTTACCATCATTTTAAATATGCTCATTTCAAAGATTTATCATTATATTAAGGGAATTTACTAATCTTCTGGGTCTTTAATAAAGTTCTTTGAATGGTATCTACGAATACGTATGGGCAATTATCAATGTGACATAATATCTGCCGACCTTCTGTACTCACGAAGTCATAGTATATGAGCTGATCAATAACTTATGATTCTAAATTAAAATCAACGACGTATTGTCCTCAGTGCCCTCATGTGAACTTGTGAGCATAACATGAAATGGTGTTCTGTAATATATTTGCTTGAACATTTACCAACTCAGTTTTGAAGGTATGCGCGTTTGCTTGGATTTGAATAAAATTCAAAAGTACTTTCTTACCTTCCCATCGGAACTTAAAAGAATGCGAAAATTTTGGAAAATAATGAAAAAATAAAAAATGTAAGTCTTTCAGTTAATATTTGAGTACTGTGAAGGGTTCGAAAGTTTTGGAAAGTTTTGGATTTAGAAAAAGCTAAAAGTATCTGAACTGTGCAATTTAAATTAAATAAAAAAATAAAAAGTAAAAGTCATTCCAACATGCCAGTGATTAAGGGACAATTGTCTAAAATTCTCTAAACTTTTTGAAACTTTGATCATTTAGTTATAAACCTTTTTTTTTTTGCCAATTCAGTCTAACCTTTTGGATTATTGCCATTTCAATCCTTCAAAATACCTACGTGGATGTCTAGCCACGTTAGATACCGAACATCCACGTAAGTATACGTTAGATACCGAACATCCACGTAAGTATTTTCAGGTACATAGTCGCTGGAAGGACTGAAATGATAACGTTCTAAAAAGTTTTGAACTTAATTGGTAAAAAAAAAAAAGGGGTTTAAGACTGAATCGATAAAGTTCCAAAAGGTTTAATACGTTTTGGACAACTTATCAATCTATATTGAGAACTTCTTATCGGTTTTCCGGGATGATACACAAATATAAAGTTGACTGCCCAAAATACTCAAAAACCAATTAAAAATATTAAAGACCACCCAACCCTAAGCGAATTGCTTCATGAATCTGCAAGACGTTTTAATGGTTTTGCTTTGACGGTATGTGAATGGCATTTGTATAAATAGAGGCAATAAGTAGTCATTAAGTTCACCGTAAAGTATAAAATATAAGCATCACTTTACAAATTTGATGAACAACTAATGATACACAGATTTATACCAGGAATGATACAACAAACTTTAATTACATTCTTTAACCAGTGAATCATTTTCAAATGTTCAATGAAGATGTACGACCTCTTCCACAACTCCATTTCATATATTTCTAGCATTAATAAAGGAAGAGAGTACCAAAATTTAGTCCTTGAACTCCTAGTCAATGTTCCAATGATCCACAACTTTCAATTTTGGTCAAATTGATAAATGTGCCCTGTGATTCAATCGATTGGTTTTTCTATATGGTTCTGTAAACAAGGAATTAATCATTTTTAATATTTATGACTAATCTGATTAAACTATGCTAGTCAGTTCTTTAGCAAATAATGTGGCTCTGTCAGGTAGCATGGATTTGCGGTTTCTCTGCTCAATGCGTTATCATAAATGCATGCAAACTGCCGTATGCATCTGTATTAATTATATAGCATTGTTTAAGACTTCACCTCTAAAATGGTGAGCACAGTCCTAAGATTATTCCAAGTGAGAAAGACCAAGACCCAAATACGACTTTATTGTATCTTCACCAAAAGTGTACCTATTTAGCCAATTCGTTGGGTATTACATTAATTTGTTAATTCTCAATTTGAATATTTGTTTGACATTTTGCAGAACTAGCGAAATCTTTGTCTATGTTAAGCTATATTGGATTTTTGTAAAATCATTAGATATCAAAGAGAGTAATCTATGTATAATTTTGCATTTGAGCCATCATATTCGTCAGCTTTTTATACTAGAAAAAGACGAAAACAGGCAACTAGCACAATTACCTCCTTTGAATGTAACCCATAGATAAATGTAAGTTTGGGGAAAAGTACACCACGGGTGTCGAAACTTCTTTATGGTGCTCACTTTGATGTCAAAACTTTTGGCCGGATTATTTGAGTGTCAAATTGAAGAAAAACTATTAATTTAGTGTCAATAGTGAGAAATTTCGGCTATTTTACTTACGTAGCATTTGTAATTAAAATTTTAATATAATATGGTATATATTTTAAAAAAAATTAGTCAATGTGGCGTTTTAATTTATTTTTTATATGTTACATTGCTTTTAATTTATTTAAGTTAAATTTAAAATTAGCTAAATATTGGATGGTGAGAGCTGCAAGCCCTAGCCGTTGCCACTTCCACCATCGCCCAGAAGGCCCATCGAGGGTGAAGATGGCTGGCGGAGGTCACCGGGCCACGTCGATGGGCCCTTGCCCCGATATGAGTGAAGGTCGCCAGCCAATGGTCGGGGCATGGCGACCCACTTTGGCCATCCCTACCATAACCAGCCCTTTTTGGTGATGGTGGGGCAGTGGCGTCTAGAACTGCAAGCCCTCCCGCTTGCTCTCTCTCATCTACCTTTTTTTTTTTGTTGAATTTTTAGTTTTTTTTAACCTAATAAAATTTGTATTTGTATTTTTCTTTTTGAATTTTATTTTTAACATATTTTAAATGCTGATTAAACTTACTAGCGAGCCACGTGGCTCAAAATGTTAATAACAATGCCAAATTAAATTTCCGGCCAAAAAAATCAAAATTGACACTTAAGTGATTCGGTCAAAAATTTTTCTCATTGAAATGAGCGTTATATATGAGTTTTGACATTTTTGTTATTCTTCTCCCCATTAATTTGGCCAGTTCTATTTTCAATTCTATGTTGATTTAAGAGGAATTTTTTTCCTGAAATAAAGGATAACTTATTGCTCAAATCTAAATTTTTTTCCCCACAGATCCTTATCGCATTTTCTAAAAATCAGGGATCGAATAAGCCTATAACGACGCTATTTGACCCCTAAACCAATAAAAAAAAGTGATGTTACATAATTTTGCACTTATTTATCTTGTTGCATTTAGAAACTAAAGAAATTGTATTTTGTTAATATCTAAGTTTCCATTCTCGTACATTATTCATGCATTTTATAAAAATCAGCCAGTGAAGTGCCATCCGTAAGTAAAAAAAAAGAAAAAAGAAACAGCGACTCTACATAATCTTGATTTCATTTTTCTTGTTGTATTCTGCACTTCTTAACAGGGGGTATTGTTGTTTACAGAAACCTAAGTTGCCCCTCTTATTCATGCATTTTATAAAAAGTTAGGGATTGAATTTGCCTTGCTCTCGCGATCGTCGTTTAAGGCTCAGGTACGGAAGCTTGCCTCGCTCTCGTGGGCGTCCCAAGCTCATTACCTACGTCTACTTGTTCTTTAGTTTTACCCTTAGCAGGGAGAGTTGTTTTTCGTGCCTTCATGTTTACTTCTAACCCGTAATGTATGCTTGCGTAGCCTCCGTTTTCTTCTTGATTTATGCTTTAGTGGGTTCCATTCCCATCACCATAAGCCCATATTGTAACCAATTTGTCGTGGATATTCTTAGTTGCTCATGATTTTAGTGCCATGCATAGGTAATCAATTTGATGTCTTCCTTGTTTGTCTTGGTTTAGGCATGTATTGAAGCTCGGCCGAGTTCCCGCATGGATTATCTAGGTTCGTCTTGCCTATGTCGATGTTGCTATTCATGTAATGTCAGATTAGGGCATTGTGGTCTCTTGTGTTAGATGTTAGGTATATTTAGTTTGTGTACTCACGTATGTCACATGCAAACCGGTCATCAAGTTTGATTCCAAGTTTTGTTTGGATTCGTCTAATGTATTTAGTATGATATCTATTCTCACAATTTGGCGGAGTCGCGTGTCAAAATCAAATGCCGTCGAGTTTTTGTCAAGTTAACATGCTTCTCTAAATCTTTGGGTTAGCTCTAAGGGCTTCCCGATTCAGACTTGGGCTTGCTAAATGGCATGTTTATTATGGCTCTTGAGGGTCCATTCAACGTGTTTCGGATTTGGTCTCTTTCGGCATCAAGGGCCGGCAGGTGTGTCGGGATGTTCCGTGTATTTTCGGGGCTGTCTAACGGGAGAATAGACGTCATAAACTTGCTGACTATACCGCATATGGTGCTGGCAACGAGCTTAGAGCTTCTATTCGGCCTCGCTAAGGGTCTCGACCTATCTTGGAATGTACCCTTTAGATTTTTACATTATCTACATGTCATAATCACATATTTGCATTCTATTCTTAGTTCAATTCCGTGCCTTGTATCTACTTTATTATTTCTTAACATGCAGTTAGTATGGCTAGACTTTAGGTCATTTTATCATGGACAAAAATGAAAAATGAAAAAAAATTAATAGTACAAAGGATTAAAAAAATCGGAGAGGCGTTTAATTAGAAATTTGTAGGGTTAAGTTTGATTCATGCTTAGATGAATTTCATTTTGTTTAATGGGGCAACATTATCACCTAGATCAGAAAATTCACGTTCCTTAAAATAGGTTGATTACAAATTTAATGTTATACATTATCTTATGGAAGTCCTACAGGGGCTTAATAGCAAGGAGTTGTTATAATTTTGCTTGGTGTGGCTCGGGCTCTACTTACCGTACTATTTCTTATTATATTGATGTAATTAGTTCGATCGTTGCTCCGTTTAATTTTTTCCATATGAGTTCTCCTTGCATGATAACTTAGTTTAACGCGTTTTAGAAAAAATTAAAAAAATGAAGAAATAGATGACATCACAAGTTTTCCCCATTAAAGGAAAGAAGGTTCTAATCTTGAGTCCTGTATCCAAATCTATGGTTTGCAAAGGTAAAATAAACTTCTATGTTGTGCTTTCTTCTAATTATGCCATGATTAGTTAGTGATGGCTCCTTAAGAAAGATAAAATGTTGTAATTAACTTGTGAAAAACAAGTTGTGAGCAAGAGCCAACGCTAAGCGCAAGTGCCACCTTGTAAAAGGGGTTAGTTGTGCCTACTTGGTAATCCTTCAAACTTGTTTGGGTTTACCTTAGGTGGGTTGCGACACCTATTTATCCTTCACATGCACACTCATAAGACTTGTAATTAATATCAAGTATCTTGTTCAATGTGATATCATCAAACATTTCACTAAACTATATCGAAGTTCGATAGTTTGAAACTCTAGTAATCATAGATGGACGTGTGAGAATAATTGAGATAGGAATGATTCGATGATAAAATAAGAACCTGATACAAAGCAATGCACATCTTTCACGCATAAGTTACTTTTTTCTGCCATTTAATGCATGGGATATTTGTAGATAAGCAACAAGCAATAATCTTTGACAAAAATTTTCATTTCTTTTAAAATAATAAATTGAAATATAAGGAGGGAAAACGGTGAGAAAAACAAAGAAAAAAAAAGAATATTTTGTTTCACATGGACAAAAGGCGAAAGGGTGTTGAAAGAGAAGAGAAGAATATGTTGCCCTTTCTATGGACAAAGCTTGTTGGAAAGATTTTATATTTTTATAAGTTTTAATTCTATGACAGCTAATCTGTCCAGCAAAAAAGAGAAGAAAGTAAGCAACCACTTCAGTTTGAAGAAATCAAGAATCGAGAAATAGAAAGAAAGATAAAAGAGAGATTCCTGGATCGTGGAACGCCTGTTCCAACTTTGTTTTGGTTGGAGATGCTTGCTGAGAGCATCCCACTTAAGTTAACTCCAGTTTGGCTTTGGCTTGTATCAATCATCCACATGAAAGAATATATCTTTTTCTGTTTTTTGGGCTAAGCTAATCTTGTCTAGTAAAAAAGAGAAGAAAGTAAGGAACCACTTCAGTTTGAAGAAATTGGGAATCGAGAAATAGAAAGAAAGATAAAAGAGAGATTCCTGGATAGTGGAAGGCCTTACGCAACTTTGTTTTGATGGGAGATGCCTGCATGGAGCATCCCACTTAAGTGAACTCCAATTTGACTTTGGCTCGTATAAATCATTCACATGAAAGCGTTAGTTTTCTTTTTCCATTTCTTTGGCTTAAAGTAAACTTATTGTGGAATTTTTCCTCGGTTGAATCAAGGCCATACTTGAGAGAAAGGACAACGTCATTATCTTGCCTAGTACATAATAATGCTCGGATTATAACCTAATAGTGGCTTCCACTTTCGTGTACACATGACATATTGGTAACATTTAAATTTACCCACCAGTGGTCAAATCAGCTTGAGTTAGCTCTATCTTGAGCTCCTATGTATTTGCGGAATGGTTTTTGACAAATAAGTAAGCAGCCATCTCGATATGCAAATATACACATCTTGTTGACAAATAAGGTTTGCAAAACCATTGTTTCAATTAGTCACTTGAACTAAACGCTCAATGTCATAATTTAATTAGCATCAATGAAAGTTGCTAATATGGACATCAATCTCACAAAATTAAGGTTTGAGAAGAAAATAACATTTCTTAATATTTTGTATGTTTATTTTCTCATTGCTCAATTTCACTTTTTAAGAATTCTTACTGTTAAACATCAGAACTATGCGAAAAAAAATACTCGAATGTCCTATACAATTTTCCAGCCTTCTCTGAAGCTTAGAACACCTACTCGATTCCAAATTTTACAAGGAAAATGGTAAATGATTTTAACGTTTTATCACATAAGCTATTAATTAAATCTTCCATAAATTTATATTGGGATAAAGTGCCAAGATTTGTTTGTGCATCAACCATATAGGACGCCAATATGACTTACGAAATCCTGCCAAATTTTTTTGAAAGGTAAAAAACGTGACATCCGAATCACGTAATCTCGTGCAAGTATGGTGCATTCCGTGAAAAAGGGAAAAGAAAAACATAAATGGATCTAAGTTTAAAAAAAAGGAAAAAGAAAAAAAAGGAATTGAGTTCAAGTTAAAAGAAAAAGACTCACCGCCAATTTATTACACTAATGAACGAGCCTAATTCTACCAAAAGAACACCCCAACTTTACATCTTGTCTCAATTTTAACCCAATTTTTTTTTGTCTTAAATAAAGTTATCAAATTTCACATTAGTCCAAACCTACCTCGTTAGCCCTTCGTCCAAAAATTGTTATCAGTTTCTTTAATATTATCAAATCATGATGCCACTGTTATCTCATAAGAAAGTGAGGATGTTGATAAAATTGTAGGTTATGATAATGACCCTTCTCCTGGCTCTCTAACACTAATAATTTTGAAGAAATTAGTGGAATTTTCAGACTCATGGACAAATTTGGGACTAGAGTAAAATTTGGTGAATTTTGATGACAAAGAAAAAGTTGGGACCAAATATGAGATTAGAATTAAAGTATGGTTTTTTTTTCGAGAATTAAGCGCTCATTAACATGATGTGAAAAGGACAGATGATTATAAGCGTACTCAAATTGAGTTTACACGGATTAACTTCTCATACACTAATAAAAGAACGTCTTCTTTGCTAATTGACCTTGTCAATGTATCCATGACAGGTGTCCATGATAGGTTGAGACACGATTAGTTAAATGAGTACACATATTACTCGGTTCAACGCGATCTGGTTGGATACATTGGGGCACTCTATTACATGTTTGAACATATTTTTATATGTGTTTATATCTTAAACATATCATATTGTGTGACTTGTTTATAAAAGTGTTATGTTGACTTTTTAAAGGTATGATATTAATAAACGAGTTTAATATATATGAATGACATAGAGAAGCACATAAGAAAAGCATACTTGTAAGGGTAATTATTTAGACATTCATAAACTTACTATACAGATGTCAATTCAATTATTAACTTTTCAAATTGATCAATTTAGTCATAAATCTTTTAACTATTTACTATTTATTCCGGCTACTTTCAGCCGAAAATCATCGACATGGATACTATCAATTATACATTGACAAATTTTGTTCTTTTTAAATTGTTTGGAATTTTTTATGAGCTTTTGTTGTTATCTATTTCCATTGTGGTTGGCAAGGCTAATTGTGCCCTCAACAAGAGTTGCGAGGGTCACCGGGCATAATAGAAAAAAGAAAGTAAAAAAAAAAACCGTAAAATAATTCATAAAAATTCATATAATCTATAAACAATATCTAAGTTAGTGCCGGTAATGTTACATATAATCAGCAATTTCCAAATTAGTAATTTCTTGTTGAAATTAATTGAAATAATTACATCGACAAATCATCTAAATATTTAGGACTAAATTGATTAAATTGAAAAGTTCAACAATAAATTGAAACTCGTACAATAATTTAAGGATTTTTTTGGTAAATTTTTCAAGTTTTGTAGAGAATAACGTCGAATATGGAGAAGGGTTCAAAGTAGATGCCCATGCAAAAGAGATTCATATGTAGATGAAACAAGTTTGAAAGTAGACAGTTGTAAAGAAGACAATTAGCGGGCCCCCCTGTATAAAGGCGCTTGCTCGATGAGAAGAGTGGCCGCTAACTATTCTACTGTTTTTTCTTTTTGTAGTGGGAAGTTTTGACGGCCGAGTCCATAAGTGCCGTCGACAAAATCTGCAATTCCAAGCTTTGTATCTTTCCTTAGGAGAAACAATGATGAAATCAAACAATCAATGAAGAGATTAAAGCATCCCACTCATAATTCAACGGTTGAGATTGACTAAGTCCATTTGTATCAAGTTAAAGCAAGTTCTGACCTAATCTGACTCAAGAGCTTTGCCAAAAAATTCAAAAGGAGAAAAAAGAAGGCGACTCACAAATCACGTGCGATGCAAGTTAAAAACATTTCGTGGGGTCTTCATGCAAAAATAAAATAAAAAAAAGGACAAAAGAGAGGAACATTGCTTAGGGTCTAAGTTGGAATAAAAAGGTTAATACACCAAAAATATGCCTCCAGTCTGACCAGTCCCACTACTTCTACTTTTGAAAATAACACCATTATAAGCACCACTTTACAAAAGTTAACAGCAAATGACACGCCGATGTATGGAAAAAAATGATCCAACAAACTTTCATTAGCTATTTGAACAATTGAGTCATGTTTAAAGGTTCAATAAAGATATATCAGATCGCGTACTACTTAATTTCGTCAAATAGTATTATGTTTCTAACATTCATAAGAAGAGGAGAGAATACCAAAACTAAGTCTCTTTGAACTCTTAGTCGATTTCAATTTCATCTGATGCTTTAATTTTGGTCAAATTGATGATTATACTCGTTGATTCAAATCAATTTGGTGATTTGCTTTAATGGTTCTGGAAACCAAGCAATTAATACTTTATAACATTGTAGTGCGGTTAAAGAATATGGCTTCATTCTTCAGCAAATGTATACCGCATTGTCAAATAACACGTATTTATCGGCTTAGTATATTGTTATAAATGTGGGCAAATCGCCCTATGCATTGTATACATGTGGCTATGTCATATCTTAACCAAATGTCTATGTATTGGATATTATATAACTTTGTTAATTCTAAATTTGGATTGAAATTTGACATTCTGCAGAAGGATGGTGAGCTTCGACTAGGTTATCTACTTATCTTATAAAAGCATACTGATATGACTGGTTAGATGGTATCTTACTAATCAATGACATAAGAGTGTTTTGTTAAATATAACACCATCAAACATTTCGCTAAACTCACCATGGATATTGAAAGTTAATAGTTGGAAACTCAGATAGTTACAAATATACGTGCAAGTTTAATTGAAATAGAACATATTCGAAAATAACACATCAACCCCACACAAAGTATTTGGTATCATTTCTGCATGGGATACTTTTTTCTACCATTTAATGCCTAAGATACCCTTCTTGTAATTATTTATGCAATAATTTGTTCACGATTATTTCACCTTCTTGGCTTTTTGTATATATACCGTTTGCTGATGACAAACAAATAAGTAACTATCTCAACTTGAATATATAAATTCCCCACTATTATGCCAACATATCTTGTTGTAACCAATATTACATTAGAGAGGAGCGACAGTATTTAAGCTGAGCAAAAACATGGCGCTCAAATGAAATAATCGAGGTTACATCATACTAAGCTTGTCACTTCTGGTCTTTCTGAAGCTTTAAGATATTAATGCTGTGACTTATGTCTTAATTATAATTGTGGTATCATAAGGGTAATACATGGACTCGAAATTTAATCATTTGAGGTGAACCTTCTTGAGTTTTCGATGTTAAGATGAATTTTTTTTAAGGAAGGATTCGAAATGTTTAGTATTTTATTTGCAACGACCATAAGATAAGATTATGTTGTCCATCTGGGTACATGTTCTAAACGTCAAGCTTCAATCAACAAAGAAGGATCATGCGATGTTCTTGCTTTCGTGACGATGGTAGGATGGTAATATTATCTAATCTAACACAAGGAAAATGGAAAACAACGGCGGAAGGCCAGATGTATAAATTCAACTGCACTGCACGTAGCTTCTTCATCCTTCCAAGCCTCAAACATTCCCAAGCATTGACCTTCCCCAACATCACCCACCTCACCTCCCAACTATTTTCATGATGCTCGTAAACTCTCATAATGGGTGCTTGAGAGGATAGTTTTGTTGTCCAAAATTATATAATAGAGAAAGAGATAAAATTCAAACTACGGAAAAGCATGGTGTTTAGCTTCATCTCGGATTTGTGGAACAAATGGAACATTCGAGGTTTCGTTGTACTGAGCCTCTCATTTCAGGTCTTTCTCATTTTATTTGCACCCCTTAGAAAGAAAACAGCAGACCGCCCCATCATGTTCTTCTTGTGGTTGGCCTATTTGATGGCTGACTCTGTGGCTGCATTTGCAGTCGGGCTCATCTCTCACAACCAGTCTAATTCAAATTCTCATGTAGCAGAAGTAGATAAAGCACTTCAAGCATTTTGGGCGTCATTTCTCTTGCTACATCTTGGTGGTCCGGACACCATCACTGCCTTCTCTCTTGCAGACAGTTCACTTTGGCAACGGCACCTGCTTAGTCTCATCTTCCAAGTCAGTGCAGCCATCTACGTCTTCGTGTGCATATTTCCTAGCAACAAGTCTTTGGTGATCCCAACGATCCTGGTGTTTCTCGCAGGGGTTATAAAAATTGCGGAGAGGACATTGGCACTTTATCTCTCAAGTTTCCCGAAGCTCAGGGAAACGATGCTCTTAGACAACGAGCTAAGAATGGCCGCAAACGAACAATTGCTTGAAGAACTCAATGTTCACAGGGATGGATATGCATGTCCTGAGGGAGAAGGAGCAAAGCTTGCCGAGAGCATCGTGGTGAAGCATGCTTACTCATTCTCCCAGATCTTTAAGGTCTTCATCGTAGATCTCATCTTCACAAAACATCAACGCAAAATAAGCCGTGAATATTTTGCCAAAGTTTCTGCGATGGATGCGTTGAGGGTGATATCAGTTGAACTCAATTTCATTT
This sequence comes from Melaleuca alternifolia, assembly GCA_019926035.1. Classification (NCBI taxonomy): domain Eukaryota; kingdom Viridiplantae; phylum Streptophyta; class Magnoliopsida; order Myrtales; family Myrtaceae; genus Melaleuca; species Melaleuca alternifolia. The sequence goes on from JAGKPW010000323.1 coordinate 94,289, forward strand.
ATGAGGAGCTCCACACAAAAGCACCGATCATACGTCATAACGGGAGCTTCATTTTCCGCATCGTGGCCTTCACTAGTGTTGCGGTGGCTTTGGGCCTGTTCAATCGCTCGAAGAAGTATCGACTCCCTGAATTGGATGTGAAAATCACTTATATCCTTCTTTTTGGAGGAATTATTATTGATGGGATAACTCTGTTCATGCTCATTTTCTCCGATTGGACAGTCGTTGGAATCAAGTACAACTCCACAGGTTCATCTAAACTACATTCATTTCTCTACAAGTTGATATCTGTCACGGATTACCTGGGGAAGCCTCGATACGCCACGTATGGAGTAGAACCTAACACTGATGTTACTTACGAGGTCTTAAATACACTATTAATATTTCGAAGGTGGTCAGAATCTATCTCTGCTTGCAACCTTTTTTCCCAGGCACTGAAAGAGAGTCCGAGAAAGATATGTAAGAGCAATCGGTTCTGGGGCACCGTTGTTTTTGAAAATATCTGCAATTTTCCATTCCGAATGGTTGACAAGATCATCTCTTATTTCCATCAAGCTGGTGAGACAATAGCCAGATGCTGTGGTAAAAGATCAATGATTTTGAATGCAAAGTACGTGTCTCAGAATCCCTTTAATAAGAAGCTGTGGGTCTTTATCTTCGACATGGTGAAATCTAAATCTGAGCTTGCCGATGATCCGGAAACGGTGCTTCTGATGATTAAGACTAAAAGTAGTCTGTTTAGCCCTGTGGAGTTGGGCGTTGTCAGCGAAGTTTTGGACCAAGTCAACAAGTCTAATTTCGGCCTCAATACTCTAGCGCTTCATATTGCTACTGAAATCTTGTACAACATAGACAAACCCACCGAAAGAAACGATGAAAGGGAATTTAGCAAGATTCTTTCTGATTATATGATGTATCTTACGTTTAAACATCCCAATGTGATGTCGGATGTGATGGTGGTGAGCAATGCCCACATTAGATCAGCCGAGACGCTGCTCGAGCTATGGCACCTCATCAGCCGCAATGCGACCGAGGATCTGGAAGGGATATGCAAGAAATTGTACCATGGAGGCCCCCCCTCCCAAGCAAGGGCCGAACTTGGTCTTGCCACCCCTTCGGAATCCCTGCTCAACCAAGGACTCCTTTGGGCCCGCAACGTGGGAGTTCTTGAGCAAAAGTGGAAGCAATTGAGCGGAACGTGGGTTCAGATGCTGTCATATGCAGCAAGTAATATTAAGGGGGAGGCGCATGTGCAGGTGCTGAGCAAAGGGGGAGAGCTTCTTGCCTTTGTTTGGATGTTGCTGGCTCATTTCGGTTGCCTATACAATCCTCAATGGGGCATGTATTACGAATTTTTAGATGAGCGGGTGAGGGGGTCTGTGAACTTGTGAGCATGTCATTAAAAGGTGTACTGTAATATATTTGCTTGAACATTTACGAACTCAGTTTTAAAGGTGTGCACGTTTGTTTGGATTTGAATAAAACTCAAAAGTACTTTCTTACCTTCCCACCAAAACTTAAAAGATTACTAATATTTTGGAAAATTATGAAAAAAAAAATGCGAGTCTCTAAGTTGATATTTGAATACTGTGAAACTTTTGGAAGTTTTGGATTTAGAAAAAGTTAAAAGTGAATTAAAAGTTCAAATGTTTCGCTGGGCCAGCAATTGTACATATGGAGATAGTTTCTGTCAATGTCTAGCTAGGTTCTCATTGGGTGCTCTATAGCATATTATTTGGAAGAAGAGAAACAATGGTCTTTTTCGCAGTCAAGTCATTTACGTTCCGGCTATGAAGACAAAGTTGGAGAAGATGGTTAAAGACAAGGCGTTGACATTCGGCCATGTTTAGGATTCTATCAGGAATAGAAGAATACAATGAAGCTAGGGTGGGACAATTGCCAATTCGGTCCTAAACCTTTTGCTACTTTGCCGATTCAGTCCTAAACATTTTTTTTTATGCCAAATAAGTCCTAAACCTTTTGCAACTTTGCCGGTTAAGTCTTTCCGGCGGATTTTGGCCGGAAAATGCCTATGTGGCGATGATGTGGCTCGTCGGACCTCGCCGGTGACGACGTGGCGGCGAAATGGCGCTGACTGGACCTCAGAAATTTTTTTTTCCTTCATTTTCTTAGAAAAATAAGGAGGCTGGCGAGCTCCAGCGGCTGGTGGAGCTCGTCAGCGACTCCAAAGGGTGGCCGGCGAGGGTGGGGCCGAGGCCGCAGCCGCCGGCCACGGGCGAGCTCCCCTCTACACGGCCTTGCAGATTTGCAGGGCAAGGGCGAGCTCGCCCTTGCAGCTGTAAGGGCGAGCTCGCCCCTGTGGCCGACGAGGCAGTTGCAAGGGTGAGCTCGCCCCTGTGGCTGGTGAAGGCCGGGCGAGGCTCGCCTTGCTCAGATCTGGGTGGGGCGAGCTCGCCCAGCTGCCCCCCAGCTCACCCGAGCTCACCCAGCTGCTGCAGATTTGCAGAAGCTGGGGGCGAGCTTGCCCAGCCCTGCCGGCGTCCAGATCTGGATGTCGGCGGGGCTGGGGGCATGGCCGCTGCCCCACCAGTAATGGGGCGGCGGCCACAGGTGGAGGGCTCCGGCCTTCCCTTTTTTTCTTTTTTGGAATTTTTGGAATTTTTGGAATGTTTTTAATTTTTTTTGTGCCACGTCGTCGCCGACGAGGTTCCGTCCGCCACGTCGTCATCACGTATGCATTTTTTGGCCAAAATCCGCTGGAAGGACTTAAATGGCAAAGTTGCAAAAGGTTTAGGACTTATTTGGCATAAAAAAGGTTTAGGACTGAATCAGCAAAGTAGCAAAATGTTTAGGGCTTATTTGGCAATTGTCCCAAGCTGGGGTATTGATCCTAATATCTTATCGTAAAAGGTTATGGTCCTTTTTTGTATTTGTTGTTTTTTGTATTTGTTGGCCATTGTTTAGGCCTTTGTTATATTTGATACCATGGCACTTTTGCACTCACTAAAGCCCTTAGGGCTTCGTGAGTGCAAGTTTTGTGGTGCCAGGCCATCTTGTTTTGTACAAATCCTTTGATAAAAGTCCAGGCCATCTTGTTTTGTACAAATCCTTTGATAAAAGTCAATACATACTTACATTATAAAAAAAAGTGCATAATTAAACAAAAAAAAGTAAAAAGTAAAAGTCATTCCATACATGCATTGATTAATAGAAACTTATCAACATAAATCGAGAACTTCTTCTTAGTTTTCCGAGACAATACACAATTAAAATGTTGACTGCCCAAAATATCGAAAACCAACTAAAAATAATAAAGACCACCCAACCCTAAGCAAATTGCTTAATGAATCTGCAAGGGGTTTAATGATTTTGCTTAGACGGTATGTGAATGGTATTTGTATAAATAGAGGTAATTAGTCGTCATTAAGTTCTCAGTAAAGTATAGTTTTGGTACTTTCCCTAGAAGAGAAGGACCAAGTCCAAGATCAATATAAGCATCACGTAACGAAATTGATGAACAACAAAGGATAGAAAGATCTATAGTAGAAATGATGCAACAAACTTTAATTACATACTTTGACAATTGAATCATTTTCAAAAATCCAATAAAGATGTACAACCTCTTTCACAACTTGATTTTATATGCTTCTAGCATTAACAAAAAAAGAGACAACCAAAACTTAGTCATTGATGTTAGAATATTTAAATATTAAACCACACATTTATTTAATAGCTTAATCTTTTAGAATCTTTAACCGTAGATTCGTAAAATCTCACATGGTATTAGAGTTGAAGATTAGGTATAAAAAAAAAGGCTAAACGAAGCACGAGGGGAAATATTAGAATAATTATATATCAAACAACGTCTTCATTTAACGGTTTAATCTTTTAGAACATTTCATAATGATTCCACAAACTTTCACACTTGAACTCTTCATCAATGTTCAATGATCCATAAGTTTTCAATTTTGGTCAAATTGATAATTGTGCTCTAGGAGTCGATCACAGCTTTGTCAAATTGCATGGATTCCCAGTTTCTCTACTTATGTATTATCAAAAATGCATGCAAACCACCGTATGCATCTGTATTAATTATAAAGAACTGTTTAAGATTGTTGATACCTAAATTTTGGAAAATTAGGGATCACATTAGAAGCTTGCATATTGCATGGATCGGTAGAAAGTGAATTAAAGATTCTTAGCATAATTCAAGAATGGGCTCACAAGTGAACAAAACTTGGTCAGATTCGCAAGTTGCAAAGGAAACTCATGAATGATGCTAATATCGCGATTTCATGGGATGATTTTCACATATTGTGCAATCTTCTAAAAGATTGGAATATTAGATAAACGGGAAAGACAAGTTGATTTGATTGTCGAGCAAAAAGAGACAAGGAAATGAAAGATGTTGGTGAATCTATATTTCCTTTTTCGTGTGCTTAGACGATCAACATAAAAGGGGAAGTTGTGTGAGAGAATGGGGGAGGACGAAAAATTCAGAAAAACAAAAGTGAGGAAGTCATTGAATTTGCTGGTGGAGAACTCTCTTTTTCCTTGGAATTTTGTTGCTTTTGTTCTCAAATCTCCACTCCCACTGCCCCTAGCTTTTTGTTTGTTGTTTGTTCTTGCTCACGTTATTGTCGATTTTGAGTTCCAGTGTCATCTTCCCTCACTGGCCACTTCTACCGATTCTGCTCGGTGTCAATCTCCAATCATCTTGTTGCTAGTCCCGAACGTTAGCATCCAGGAGAGTCGATCCACTCTTTGGTTGGGAGAACTGTTGAGAATACGAGCACCACTGCCACGAGTCCACGGAGCCAAGGGTTTGGATTTGAAGGCTAATTCACAGTTTAGGTAATGATCCTAATGTTTCAAATCCAAATTGACAAATTTCATTATCTAAATCGTGTCTTCAAGCAATGATGCATATTCTCAAGATTTTCAAGTATTCTCGAATTAGAAAAGTCCTAATTTGGAGTGTACATTGGTTGACAGTCCAATCTTATGCTCGAGATATGACTCGCGACCACACGAAATATTAGCCAATCTAATCTCATGCCCGAGATATGATTCGTCATTTTTCCTCGAGTTTGCTTGAATCAGAATGTTATCTCATGTGATATTTTTGCCATGCTTAATGTTGATTTCATTCCTTTAATATTTCAAAAAAAATCACAAAAAAATAGATTCATGTAGATTTCATTGAACGCATTAGATAGATTACCCCTAGTTTATTTTGTGTGTATTTTAATTTCGAATTAAAAAAAGTACCCAAAAAATTTCATTCCATATTAATATTAAGTTGCATATTAGATAGAAATTGCATTTCATATTTAGATTAAGTTGCATATTAAGTAATATTGCCTTCCATGTTTAGATTAGGTTGCATATTAGATAATATCGCATTGCCTAAATTATGTTACGTATTTTATTTCAAGCTCAATAAAATCTAAAAAAAATATTTCATATGCATGTCATTGCATAAATCATTTCATATAGTTTGCATACTAGGTTTTACTTGACATTTAGATTATGTGCATAAATCCCATGCCATGTCATCTAGAAATTGCATGTCTAGATCATAAAAATTTCATATCATGTTAGAATATTACATTTAGAAATCTAGGGTCACGTAGATTAGAATTCATGTTTTATTATTTCGAATTTTCATTTATTAATAAAAAATGCCTAAAAAATATCATTAGCATGTCACGTAGACTAATTTAATTTATATTGCATGTCATAGAACATATTAGGTTAGTCATATTTAGGATTAGATTTTCATTATTGCACATTAGAATAGTTTTTGCATACACATAAAAAGCAAAAATTCCAATTTTTTTTTTGTTTATTGTTTTGTCTCTTTGAGCATTTACATTAATGTTTGCACACTCAATCACCATTCTTGTTAGGGAATAAAATCAAAATCAATTCAAGCTACCTGCAAAGTATTTTTTTTTTAAATAAAAGAAAAGGTACTCAGGTCTCCGAATTCATAATCTCTGGTTCGTAAGAGTGAAGTACAACTCTTGGTACTTTACATGGGTTTCTAATCGGCCCACAGTGAATAGATTAGTGGTGACTCCATTTTGAAATGAATTTTACATATTAAGAATTGGAACCTAAGTCGCAAATTGGTATGAGCTTGGGAGAGCTCGAGCTAAATAAAACTTAGCAATTCATTAGCCGAACTCTTAGTGGTGCACCTTGGAGAGGTCGTGACAAAGATTTCACCTCTAAAATGGTGAGCACAGTGCTAAGATTATTCTAAGTGAGAAAGACCATGACCCAAATACAATTTCATCGTATCTTCTCCAATTGTGTGCCTATTTAGCCAATTCATTGGGTATTACTTTAATACGTCAATTCTTGATTCGAATATTTGTCTGACATTTTGCTAACAACGTATATGTGCAAGATCCTTGCTTTTCCAATTTTCCAGAAAGCAAAATGAATAATTTGTGCAATCAGCAATTAATCTGCCAAATATCTATAATATTAATTCATTTCAACAACAAAACATTTTGGAAATCTTTTGGGAAACAAGTCCAATATGGTGAATAGAAGACAACTCAAATAATCTGTATTGGTTATAACCGGAACGTGATTGATCTAAGACATATTTGTTGTTTTTGGAGACAGTTATGTCATCGAATTAAAATTCATTCTAAAACCAAATGTGCTCAAAACGAATACTTACACAAGTCTACCGGTACAAAAAGAAAGAAAATAAAATCGACTTATCTGCACTTTTTCTTCAAGAATTACCAAAACATGCGAATGTGTCATTGAGCCATAATAACAAGGGCGAAATAATTTCATCTAATTAAAAAATGTGAACTATGTTGAAACCTATACGACGAATATGTTTCGGTAGGTCGTGTCTATTTGATTTAAAAGGTCTTTGAACTTGACCATTATCTTTATATTAATTATCAATCGTGTTAAAAGGATAGGCAAGGCTCTAGCGGTGGAGACCAATAAGGGATAATACAACTTGTTGGAAGATGCTATTGGGTCATATTAATGAACTTCTCATTACCGAGAATCGAGGATTCAATTTCATTGTTGATTCGATCACATCCAGAAAAAGCACAACTACCCACGACAATGCATGTGACCCGTGATGCAAGGATTCGAGCTAAAGTCTTTTCAGTCTTTGCCTATACCATTTTTGTATGCTTCAATTTCTTGACAGTTGCAGTCCGTAAATAATTCTTATTGTCATTATATTCTCCATGGCTCTAAATTCATTTCTTTGATCAAAACATATAATGTGATTCGCCAATTTGATACTAAATGGTGGACAAAGTTTACTTCTTGTCGGGGAATGGTGGACAAAGTTTAGGCCTATTGAGCCACTTAACCGGATTAGACTTCTCTAAGACATAAAATTGTCGAATTGCAAGCAAACTGATTACTTCAGTTGTTCATTTTCACTATGAAAATTCTATGTTGAAATTTGACGATGTAGTTGCCTTTTCGCTTTTCGTATTTTTCTCGTGAGATCGACCATCTTGAAAAAGGGAATTTGCTGCTCAAAGAGTTAAAAGATTTGATGAGGACAACATCTCCCATTGACATAGCTTTAAAATTCCAATCTAATGATGCAATCAACAGCCCCTACATTGGGATTATGCTTATCTGGTCTCCTTAATCTCTTACTGAAAATTGACTAAAAAGGGATAAATACGCATAAGCTGATCCGATTTACATCCAACCACGTTCATCGTACCAAGCAAAGAGAAGTCGTATTTACTGGACTAATACTTCCGAGATATACGCGGAAGTTGAATCTTGGGATGTTCTTGTGCCGTGGACTTGGAATGCACGAAACAAGCACTAACTCGAAGCACTCGGATATTAAAAGCATGTCCTTCGCACATTGACTGTCCCCTGTTGTCGTTATCTGTTGGCGAACCATTTTGTCCGAGTATCCCTCATTACCCGACAAAACACATCAGATCCAAGGAGGTGGTGGCAATTTTCCTGGAAGTCTTGGTCTTTTGAGAGAACTTTATCGACTTATTGTGGACATAATTTCTTGGAAAAAAGATAATGGGGGGAAAAGAAGACCCGCTCGACTTCACGGAAATCCTTTAGAAAACTTTATGGACATACTGGTTGAAAGGGGAAGAACAAAAGTGTCCATGCTTGCCCAAACAGTACATTTCTTGACCCGACCGACACTTAGAGATGGCATATGAATTCCAAACTATATGGAATTCTATATTCGCGTGTTAAACTACCAGCAACAATCCTAACATTCATTACATTCTCAACAGTTTTTTTTTGTCTAATCCCTCATAATCTCAAATGGGGAGTATTTCAAAAAAAAATCCTAAACCTAATGCAATCTACCAACTTCATTTTAAACCTTTCGCATTCATGGCAATTTTGTTCATGCAATCAATTTTGACAAAAAATTATTGATATGGAAATTTGTTATCTTATGTGATATGAGTTGTGTTGACGTGGATATTTTTAAATAAATTTTTATATATTTTTTTTTATTTTCACCCTTAACTTAGGGTCGACGAGGGTGTGCAGCCCGTCATATAGATTTGGTGAGCGCCATGATGCCCTCACTAGATTTCACTAGGCATGGGCACCATGGTCCTTGCCAGCCCTAGATGGTCCTTGCCGACACTAAGCTTGGAAAAAAAATAAAAAGAAAATAAAAAACTATGTAAATTCAAAAAAATTAAATATTATTTAAAAATGTCTATGACAAAGCCAGGCTTATCATGCTGGATGCCACATCTACTTAAGCGATTTTGAATCAAATTTGATTTGATGGATTAAATTGACATAAGTGCAAAAGATTTAGGTTTAAATTGACACAATTGCTTTAGGTCTAGGACTTTTGGGGTAATTTTTCTAGACTAAAAGGTAGGGTATGCACGGAAAAGAATATGCATGCGAGGACTTGCATAGCAATAATGTCAATTTTGCAGGGAAATAATTGCAAGAGGAAACAAAAATACAAGTACGGGTGAGTATGGGCCAGGTTGGTTCTGTACATCACTTAACCTAATGACAAACCTGAATAGTGTTGGTCCCCAGTTATTTGGGCTGAGGGCCAATGAAGCCTATAACTGAGGACCAGACGAACCTTGTGGGTTCGGTCTTATTCTAGGGTCAATCCAAGACCAATCAATGATTTTTTTAAATTTCAATTTTTTGTATCCTTGAAGAGGAAAATATGTTCTTTCAAATTTCATATCAATCAATAATACAACATTTAACAATTAAATTTTGATCATCGATACATATCAAACATAAATTTAAGGCAAGATAATAATAAAATCAATTTGTTAAAAACAATAATATCTTGTTCATTCTTAAATGACCGCATCAACATTTGAACACCCAAAAACAAAACAAACAACAACAACACACACAATTAATAATTAATGAAAAAATTAAATTGAAATTATTCTTAACATAATTGATAGGACATCTTACCACTTATATTCATTCATCTTCAATATGTAAACTCTATTTATTGATGGTTATGTAATAACTTTCTTGATAAAGCAATCCATATTAAAAAAGAGAATACATTCATTATATATACAAATGAATTAACAAAATGAATGACAAATATAATAAAGTCAAGACATGATTTGACACCTGTAAATATTGAATACTCAACACCAATCGAAAAATCACTTGAGTTTCAAATTCTTAGATCAAGCGCAAAATGAGAACCTACTAGCTCTATTGCGTTTGTGGAGGGAGGGCAACAAAAAGAGTGAGCAGCATTTGTGAGGTGCACCAATACAAACAAGTGATTTCACTAGCTAAGTTGCTCTCATAAAGTGAGTGATGAGCAAGGTTGACGAAGGCGAATAAAGCATGAAGAGCAAAGAGAGTTTCTATTTTTTTCTTTACCCGAACCATAAATGAGGTAAGTAAGTTTCAACTTTTTAGTTTACATAGCAAATTTGCATAGGAAAGAACAGAGACAAAGGTACTAGTGTTTAAAGTACACAATATATATATATATATATATATATAATATGATATGTACATGGTTGGTCCGGGTTGGATCAATCCTAAATTCTAAGTATTGAGAATCAACTAGCACAGTGTAGGGTCTAGCGATACTAGGACGAAGGACCAACCTAATTTTCCTGTGACTTGGGTTGAGCTGGTCTAGGGTTAATCCTGGACCGTTGCTCAACCCTAAATATAAAGATTCTCTGGACATGAAATGCTGCCCTTGCAAGTCACTTATTTAGATGAAGCGCGCATACATGTCGTTAACAAATAAGTCCACTACGCTCCACTTTCAGAAGTGAAGTTTGTACTTTTTGCAAAATAACAGATATCCTTTGAAGTGTGAAAGCAAGATAAATTGTTGTAAGCTATTAAGCAGCAAGTGTCAAAGAAAAAGAAAAGAAATAAGTTAACCCAACCCCGTCCAAAACCGTGAGAAGCCCATTCTTTTACTTACGCCAGGACCGAAAGGAAGCTCAACCTCACACCATAAAAATTATTGGTTAGGTTCAGTTTGGGTTTCAATTTTTTTACGCCCTTAGGCACACCAAGAAATGTCTTCATTAGTAAGATATAGTTTCTAACAAGTCATCCCTAAGAATTGTGAGACCTGGGACTATACGATAAAAGAATACTGTTCATGAATTTTAATTATGAAAATATGCTTGGCGTTTATAACACTGTTACTTATCCGACCAAAGTTTTTTAGAAAGAATAATATAATTTATTCTGAGAACGAAAGTGAATCTTCCATCATTAACAGATCACTTGTATGTGCATGTCTTAACATTTTTGGGACCTTAAAAGATGTATTCTTGTTAATTTAAACATCAGAACAGCTGTTGATCCTTTCCTGAGACTTCGGGGGTTTGGTAAGGATCGCGTGGGGACATAATCTCTTAAAGAAGATAGTAGGAGAAAACGAAGACCTACTTTTTTTTATTTTGGTCTTAAAAAAAGACCTCCTTGACTTCGAGGAACATAATGCCTTTCCGAAAGAACTTCACGGACTTCTCGCCGGGAGGGAAAAGAACAAGAAGCCATCATGTCCCACGTAAGATGGAACTGTTTTTTTTTTTTTTTTGGCTGAAAAGATCATATATAACATGAGTTGACCAAGGCTTAGCGATAGGTTATGCTTTCGCATGTGGAAGAAAACAAGAAGCCATCATTCCCTGTATAATATATAACATTTTTTTGGGTTGAGAAAATGATATATAACTTGACTTAACCAAGACTTAGCCTTAGGCCATGTTTTTGCTTGTGGAAAAAAAAATAAGAATTCATCGTTTCCCATATAATATACGACTTTTTTTGGTAAAAATATAATATATAACTTGAGTTGACCAAGGCTAAGCGACAGGTCATGCTTTCGCATGTGGAAGAAAACAAGAAGCCAGCATTTCGCGTATAATATCTAACATTTGTTTTTTGGGTTGAGATAATAATATGTAACTTGACTTTACCAAGACTTAGCGATAGGTCTTGCTTTTGCATTTGCAAAAAGTCAATAAGCTCCATCATTTCCTGTAAAATATATAACATTTTTTTTGGTCGACAAAATAATATGAGTGACCAAGACTTAAAGATGAGTATAACTTTTGCTTGTGGAAAAAAAAAAAAGAAGCCATCATTTCCCACGTAATATATATCTTTGTCAAAAAAGAATAAGTTAATATATAACTTGACTTGACCAAGACTTAGCGATAGGTCTTCTTTTTGCTTGTATTTAGCCCCGCAAGAAAAATTAGTAGGAGTAAATATGGGCTGAGTTGGGCCTGATCAACTCATATAGTGTTGGTTCCCAATTTTTAAGACTAAGGACCAATCTTATTGAGCTTGGAACTAAGAACCAGACTAAGCATGTGGGTTTGGTCCTATTCTAGGACCAATCAATTATTTTTTAGTTCATTTTTTGTATTCCTTAAGAGGAAAATATGTTCTTTTAAATTTCAAATAAAACAACAATACAACATTGAACGATAAATTATGAACACCGATACAGATTAAACACAAATGTAAGACAAGATAATAATAAAATCTCCATTTGCTAAAAGCAATAAACTATGAAAAACAAATACATGAAATACAACTAAGCCAACAAAAATTCAAAATACCTAATATAAATCATGAGTTATACAACCTCTTATCTTGTTCATTCTTAAATGACCATTTCAACTTTTGAACACTCAAAAACAAAACAAACAACACGTATAATTAATAATTAACAAAATTTTAAATTGAAATTATTTTTAACATAATTGATCAGACATCTTACCACTTATAGTCATTCATCTTTCATGTGTAAAATCTATTTATTGATGGTAATGTAATAACTTTCTTGATAAAATAATCCATATTGAAAAAGAGAATATGTTCACTAGATATAAAGAAAGAGTGACAAACATGACAAAGTTAAGACATGATTTGATACCTGTAAATATTGAGTACTTAACACAAATTGAAAAATCACGAGTTTAAAGCTCTTAGATCAAGCACAAAATGAGAACTCATTAGCTCAATTGCGTTTGTGGGAGGAGGGCAGCGAAGTGAGTGAGCAGCGTTTGTGAGGGGCACCAAGAGAGACAAGTGATTTCACCAGCTGAGTTGTGCTCATGCAGCGAGCGATGAGCAAACGCAAAGTTATTTGATACCTGTAAATAATCCATATTGAAAAAGAGAATATGTTCATTAGATATAAAAAGTGAGTGACAAACATAACAAAGTGAAGACATGATTTGATACCTATAAATATTGAATACTCAACACAAATTGAAAAATCACATGAGTTTAAAGCTCTTAGGTCAAGTGCAAAATGAAAACTCATTAGCTCAGTTGCGTTTGTGAGGGGCACCAAGAAAGACAAGTGATTTCACCAGCTGAGTTGCGCTCATGCAGTGAGCGCAATTGGACTAATGGGTGTGCAATTGGACTGCATAAATCCGATTCCTGGACCGTCCCACTTGGAAAACAGGGTCGAGAACAGGGTCCGATGCAAACAAAGTTGGGTACAAGGTCCAAAATAGAGGAACTAATTATAATAGGCTCCAGGTTTAGAACCTACCCACCCTTATCCCTAAACCCAACATTGGAAAATAAACTTCATTTAGTGAAAAGTCCAATTTTATAAGTAAATAGACTTTATTTACTCACAACTTTTGCATATGTCACTAGAGCATGGTTTTCTTGTTGATTTATATATATATATATGCATATATGAATTTTTGGTTTTTGTCAGAGATTTTGTATCATGTAGATTGGTTTGCCTGATTTCACTTTTGGAGGAGTTATGTTTGCGTCAAAGATTTGTTAACCATTTTAGACAAATGAAAAATTTCATGTAGTATTGTGGGAATGCGACTAATATTAGATACATATTTGTTGCTAATGTATATGTAATGTTAGAATTTTTGCTTTGCCTTATGAATTCGTTTATGATAATTTGCCTTGTGGATCCTTAATTTTTTGTTTAGTCAAAAAGTTTATTTACTTATTCATTACAAGTGCCTAATGTTTCAATATAAATTAAAAGAATCATATTATTTTCTTGCGTAATAATATAAAATTGGAAGTCGTATAGAATGGGCGGTTGCAAAACAGGTTCTGATATAAACATGGTTAAACATGAAACCTGACTGGAAAAACATGGTGGGTCGGGTACAAGGTCCAATACAAACAGGATAGAGTACATGGTGTAAAAAAAAGGAATTGGTTATAATAGAATTGGGTACATGTTCCAGGTTTGAAACCTACCCATCTCGGACACGATCATCCCTAGTTGAGCCGGTCCAGGATCAATCCTGGACCAATGCTCACCCCTAAATATAAGGATTCTCTGGACATTAAATGGCTTTAGGTCATTTAGGACCGCTACCCTCAAAAGTCAATTATTTAGATGAAGCATACATGTCGTTAACAAATAAGTCCACTACGCTCCACTTTCAGAAGTGAGGTTGGTACGTTTAGAAACATAACAGAGACGTCCGCTGAAATGTGAAAGCAAAATAAATTGTTGTAAGCTATCAAGCAGCTAAGTGTCAAAGAAAAAGAAAAGAAAAAAATTAACCCGACCTCGTCCAAAACCGTGAGAAGCCCATCCTTTTACTTACGCCAGGACCGAAAGGAAGGCCAACCTCACACCATAAAAATGATTGGTTAGGTTCAGTTTGGGTTTCAATTTTTTTACGCCCTTAGGCACACCAAGAAATGTCTTCATTTGTAAGCTATATTTCTAACAAGTCATCCCCAAGAATTGTGAGACCTGATTCCATATGATAAAAAAATAGTGTTCACGAATTTTAATTGTGTAAAATATGCTTGGCGCTTATAACATTGTTACTTATCCGACCAAAGATTTTCAGAAAGAATGGTATAACTTATTCTAAAAATGAAAGTGAATCGTCCACCAATAAAAGATTACTTGTATGTACATGTATTTCCAATTACTCATCTACTTTTTAGAGTAATGTCTTAAGATTTTTGGGACCTTAATATCAACTCCAAATATTTGGCTTTGCTTCCCCGTTTCTTTGGCTAAAGCACATTTTTGGTGAACTTTTGTCACGTTGAGCAAGATCATAATATATGGGTTTAACAATTAATAACCTCAAGGTTTTTTCCACTATTGTGGACACGCGACCCAACGTAAATATTCAATTTAATACACCAGTAGTTTAAACCAACTCAAGTTAAATATATCTTGAGCTCCATTTCATTTGCAGAAAGATTGGTTTATGATTACATTACTTTTGGGGTTTTTCCATAAATACTGTCTTCTAACAAACAAGTAAATGCTGTCTTCCCCACTATTCCTCCTATGCATTCTTTAACCAATATTATATTAGAGAGGAGTGATCAAATTCAAACTAAACAAAAACATGGCTTTTATCTCAATTTCGGATATGGGAAACAAATGGAATATTCCTGGCTCCGCGTACTAAAGCTCTTGCTTCGAGTCTTTCTGAAGCTCTGGCTCCAGCACATTGATGCTTTAGGTTGCATCTTCATTGGAATCGTCGTATCAGCATAGTCTACATGGACTCAAGAATTTACCTAATTAAGGTAGACATTCTCATAACGAGATTTTCAAATGTTAAGATGAACAGTTTTAACGAAAATTTTGAGAAGTTTGCTATTGAATAATTATTATTTCTGGTTGGGGCAACTTTAAATAACATTTAGTTGTTTCAAATAACGTAGCACTTTTTACTTAAAAAAAAAATACAATGGAACGTCACGACTGTAAAAGTCCATGTGCATACGGTTGAAAAGTCAAGCTCCGATCAACAAAATAAGACATGCAAATATCTTGTTTTCATGACCGCGGTTAAATGTTAATAGCTGCTTATCCAACGGAGGGAAAAAAAGAAAAACTCAAATAGTGTCAGAACTCGCACCGCCCGAAGCAGAGGCAGAGCAAGGCCAGTGCTCTGCACGTGCTGTTTCCATGAACAGTGCACTGCCAATGTGATGCCTTTCATCCTGTTCAAGCACTTGAAGGAACATCGGCTCCCGAAACTTGATGTGAAAATTACCTATTCTCTTCTATTAGGAGGGATTATTATGGATGTAATAGCTCTGTTCGTGCTGGTTATCTCCGATTGGACTTTTGCTGAAATTAGGTGCTACAAAACAGGATCATCTAAACTTTATCCATTTCTACACAAGTTGGTATCTGCCATGGATGACTTGAGAAAGCCCCGATTCGCCAAATGTAAATTAGAGTCTAATACCGATGTTATTTACACGGTCTTAGATACACCATTAATATTTCGAAGGTGGTCAGAATCCATATGTGCTTGCAATCTTTTATCTGAGAAATTTGGGGAGAGTCCGAGAAAGATGTACAAGCGCAATCGACATTGGGACATCATCAGTTTTTTCAACATTTGCATTTTTCCATTTTATTTTGTTGAGAAGATCATCTCTTGTTTCCGTCAAGTCGGAGGCTGTGGTTCAGGATTTGGTATTTATGGTTCACAAGCAATGATTGCAAATACGAAGCACACAGCCAAGAATCCCTTTATTAAGGAGTTATGGATCTTTATCTTTAAGGAGTTGAGAGATAAATTCAAGAACACAGATGGTCTGGACGAGGTCAGGAAAATATATGAGGCTAAAGGTAATCTGTTTCTTGAGGATAGATCAGGGGGGACCGATTGCAGCCATCTTTTAGAATATGTCACCGAGACTAATTATGATACCAGTATTATAATGTGGCATCTTGCTACTGAAATGTGGTACAACAGGGAGAAACAATTGATGAGCCCCAGAGACAGAAACGACGAACTGGAATACAGCAAGATCCTCTCTGACTACATGTTTTATCTTGTAGTTAATCAGTCTAATGTGATGTCTGCTGTGGGTGGCATGGCCCAAGTGACATCAGGGAAGACATTGCTCCAGCTAAGTAAAGCCCCCTTTATTGGCAGCAATGATGTGAACGGGCTACGCGACTCATTCTTTGAAGTTGATCTTAAAGACATCCGTTCGTGGACGACTCGAAGGGGGGTTAAGTTGGCCAGAGATATGGAAGGGCTTGAGGGTATGAAGTGGAAGGTGATAAGCGGAGTATGGGTTGAGATGTTGTCATATGCAGCAATCCATATAAAGGGAGAGGCACATGTGCAGGTGCTAAGCGAAGGTGGAGAGCTTCTTGCCTTTGTTTGGCTGTTGATGGCTCATTTTGGTTGTTTCAACCGTCTTAATTTTCTTCCTCGCTCCATTTCTACTGGTGTTTGATTAAACCTTGTGGTAAGCTTTGTTGATTCCTGTGTGAGAATAAAAGAATATTTCGTGTGATATTGTGAGGATTAAACATTAGATTATGTTTTTTGAGTATAATCGGGGGCTGATAAACACTAAAATTGTTCGAGTGCTACAAGTGTAGTCATATTATTTGTTGTATCACTTTATTTACAGTACAATTATATGCTGTTTTCTCTATGGACGTAGGTCATGTCAACTGAACAGCTTAAATTTGATATCCAATCTATTTTCTTTTTATGTTTATTTTATTATTCGATGCCTCACTTTCTGCAATAAGTTTGATGGCTTCCTTTGTCCTTCTAAGCATCACAAGTTTATTACATTTGACGCCCCTAGTTTAATCTTCAACTTCAAGTCATTTGCTTGCTCGCCTGAAACCGGCCTGTACTTTTGATTGCCCCAGTCGCGGTTATAGCGTTTGAAACCAATTTTTCCCTCAAGAGCGTGAGCCCCCTTGACAGAATGGTTTAGTGTCCATTCATCTTTCATTTGTTATTTATGTTCCTATTTAGCGCTTCCGAATGTTAGGGATGGTCGTTGATGGCGTCCCTTTGCATTTAGGGGCTTTACGTCTATTTCACGTCAGGCATGCCGCTCTGCTCGTCTAGCTCATTGCTGGTCTGTGCGATTCCCGCTATCATCGGGAGCTGTTTTGACTTCATTAAAATGTTGTCTCGATCATCCCTGCTCATATGTTAGTATGAGTATGCGTCGTAATTAGTCAATGTCGATTTCTCTTCATTTTGACTCTTCCTAAGCGATCTTTGGGAGTCATCAGTGGGCTGTGCCGCAGTCCAGACCATGGACTGCGAGCGTTCGGTCTTGTTTGGTTCTTTCGACAAGCACCAGGCCAACCCTCGGCGGTCCCCATGGCTCAAGAATGTGTCGAAGTGGTTTTCGACTAATCTGAGCCATTTTCGATTTCGAGTCCTAAAAATATGCGGCATCCCTGCTATTCAGACTTCAGGCATCCTGTACATGGGACAATTAGCGAGCCTTTCTTCGTGTATTGCATCTTCGAGGTGTCTCGGGTGGGAAAATGATTGCCTTCAGTAACTGCAAACGGTCATCTTCCCCTTTTCATGCCCCCAATAAAAAAGACAGAACACCCCCCCCTCAATAATGGGGGCCGTCCGATCTAAAATCGGACGGCCCTCTCGCTAAGTTACCCTAAGTCACCGGATCGTCAAGTCAGACGATCTGGATCCTCTGATCTGGGCTTTGTGTAGATGCAGCGAGGCATCTTAGTAGTCTTTTCGTTGTTGTTCAGCACAAGGAGTGGCATCCATCGAGCGCTGTCCAGACTTTAGACACGATGGGTAGAGAATGTCTAGTGGTCATTTGGCTTTGTTTTGCATCCTCGATGAGTGTCGGGTTAGCCTTCATTAGCCCTTACGTTTTGCAGATGCATCGGGGTCGCTCAGGGTCACTTCGCTGCCGTTTTTGCACTCAAAAGAGGATGCAAAGCCTGCTGTCCAGACCGTGTATGGGCTGGCCTTTGGCTCCCATCCCGGACCTCAAGTGGTTTCAGGTCGCCCTTTTGCAAGTTAGCATCATTTTCGCGTCGCTTTGCATGTTTGTAACATGATTTAGATCAAATATTATCATTATATTTTGATTATCTCTCGGCATGTATCTAAAACTGAAAAGATTTTTTTTAAAAAAGGGAATTGCTTTTTGTTAAGAATTACATCATGAGGCTTAATTTAATTTGATCATAGTCTCGTTCTATCTTTTTAATGTTTTATTGTCGTCATCCTGTTTGGAAGAACTTGAATTACTTGATCTGAATTAATCGTACATTTAATTTTTTCTGAATAACTCATGAGATGCTATATTGATGCCTGATAATAACATGAAAGGGACAAGAACGGCAAGAATGCCATAAGTTTTATATAATGCTCATTTAATTATCATACTTTTTTTTTCATTCAATTAAGTGGCAAGAATTTGAAAAATCAATCACTTAAATGCCATCGGAAATTTGCCTTGCCTAAAAATACAACATGGACATTGGTCCAGTAAAAGCATCGCCACACGTACTTGTTCTCCAGCTGCCCATTGACATTCTTTTCCGTCTGTGGTTCTGAACTAATCAAGAGCACAGAGAAAGTTAATTTAGTATCACCCAACTCACCACTGCTCCAGGTCTCACGCCACCAGAACTAAGGTTTCCAAATTTACAAGATGTTCTTAAGAAAAAGCTTAGTCATAGGCACACGCCGCGCAGGCACCAGCTTCTTCTCTACTAGGATCTTACTACAAAATGTAACTTAACAAAGTTCAATTGGGAAAATGACGGCGCAAAGCCCACATAAAGAGTACTACCTATAATCCTCTTATTTTCATTGTGAGGCCATCGGTATGGATCAAATGGCTTTCAATCAACCAAATTTTAAATCCATATAAGTTCACTAAATTATCATCAAAGAGCTTACTTCTCACCTTCTCTTTCTCAGCGCTTGTTCTCCCTCCCTCTCTCTCAAAATCCAAAAGAAAACCCCATGAAGTTTGAAAGCCAGGTTTTTTTTTTTTATTCTCATTCCATCAAAGGAAATTCTTTGGCGCGCAAGCTGGTCCGGACACCTCAGTTACCAAAAAAAAAAAAAGGAAATTCTTTGGTATCTTATAATTGCATAGCAGCATGTCTGTGCAAGATGTTTGTTTTTACAGTTTCCATAACATTTCGTTAGGTTACCGTTCCCATCTAGTCATTGTTAATAGATGATAAGACGAGTTTGACGTTAGAGCCTCAATTTTACTACAAATCTCTTTTCGAGAATGAATAGCTTGGAGATTGTTGTGAAAAGAGACCATTGTTGTTGGCTCGCCCTATTGTCACCTCCTTATTGGCTCCTAACACAACATTTTACATTGAATTGACAACATTATCCTTGCATGTCCCACTCTAATTTGAGATCATTTCCCGTCTTTTTTTTTTTGTTCTTTTTCTTTGGCTTCCCTTTTTCTAGAAAACTGCCCATGCTCCTTCAAACAACATTTATTGTGGTCATCTCAATACCAAAACTTTTGGCCGAGTCACTTAAGTGTCAAATCGAAGAAAAAACAATCACTTAAGTTCTAATAATGAGAAATTTTGGCTACTTTACTTACATGGCATCTATAATTCAAAATTTATTATAATATAATATATTTTTTACTAAATTTGGTCCAATGTAGTTTTTATTTAATTTTAATCTTATATGGATTTTAATTTATTTTAATTAAATTTAAATTAACTAATTCTTAAATAATAAAAAAGGAGGAGGAGAGTCCAGACAATGAGGGCTACAAGCCTTCATCTTCGCCACCACCGCCGCCCTCCTGGCCATTTCTTCTCTACAATGGTGGGACAGTAGCGGTGGCAAGAGCTGCAAGTCCTCTTGCTTGCACTCTATCTTCATTTTTTTTATCTAATTAAAATTTGTCTTTTCTTATTTTTTTGAATTACATTTTTTACAAATATTTTAAATATTAACTAAGCTTTATGGTGAGTTATATTGGCTCAAAATATTAATAAAAAATATCACATCAGAATTCAAGCCGAACAAATTAGAGTTGGCATTTAAGTGATTATTTCTTAAGAATATTTGGCACTTAAGTAATTCGTTTGAATGTTTTGGCATTAGTGTGAACACCGTATATAAGTTTTGGCACTCTTAGAGTCATTCTCACCATAAATTTGGCTAGTTCTGTTTTCAATTTTATGTTGATTTAAGAAGATTTTTTTCGTGAAACCTACTATTGTAACAGCCCCCAAAAAAAAATTTACTTTGACTTTTCTTCTCTTTCTCTCCCTCCTTTCTCATTTCCCTTACGCACGGACTCCCCCCTCTCTATCTCCTTTCTTCTTCTTTTTTGGCTGACTCCCCCACTTTGTTGACTTTGACCCTATCCTCACTCTCTCCCCTATCTCTCTGATGGAGTGAGTCGCACGGTGTGGGCCCATAATGCAGGCCCCATCCCATCCCATCTCTCTCTCTCCCTTCGATCTTCTTCCTCGTTCTTCTTCTTCCTCGCGTGCGAGCCGACGCCGCTGCTTCTGCTTCGCTGCTTCAGTCCCCTCCTTCTTCCCGCGTCGTCTGCCGCTCGAGCTCCGCCCCAGCTCAACCGCCGCTGCCGTCTCGCCGCCGCTCGCACGGCGCCGCTTCCACTTGTTGCTTCGCGGCCGGCGTCGTCCCTGCTCTGCAGCCCACGACGGCGCTGCTTCCTCCGCGGCTCTTGCTCCCCTTCGATCTTTTTCCTCTCGCACGCGGTGACCTCCCAAGAGTTCTCTCAGTGCCAATGTAGCTGTCACCGCCGTTGTTACCGCCGTCGAGGCCGCTAGGAGCCGCACGGAGACCCTCCCCTGTTTCTGCTCGCTCTCGGGTCTCCG
The DNA here is from genome assembly GCA_019926035.1 of Melaleuca alternifolia. NCBI lineage: Eukaryota > Viridiplantae > Streptophyta > Magnoliopsida > Myrtales > Myrtaceae > Melaleuca > Melaleuca alternifolia. Next base: position 115,398 of record JAGKPW010000323.1, read on the forward strand.
GTGACCCGAGCGGCTATGGCCACTTTTCGCCGTCCCATGTCCTTTTGTGAAGACCTTCAGCTCACCTTACACCAACCCAATCGTTCTTGGCCATCAATTCACGCCCAAAAGCCGCGAATTGCCAAACCTTAGTTTGGCCCTAATTTTTCTGACTATATTGATCGGCGCCTCGTCGCCGCTCGTCAGCTACTGTGGTGGGTCCCCACTGTGGACCCACAGCCTTAGGTGCCATCCCGGAGCTAAGATGAGTCGCCGGAACCTTCGCCCGGAAGTTCGCTGAAATCTCGCCGGATCGTCGCCGGAAAGTCATTGAAGCCGCCGTTGGAATCTACTGAGGTTGGACTATTCAGAAATTGAAGACTTGTACCACCGGAAAGTCATCGAAGCCGCTGTTGGAATCTACTGAGGTTGGACTATTCAGAAATTGAAGACTTGTACCACCGGAAAGTCATCGAAGCCGCTGTTGGAATCTACTGAGGTTGGACTATTCAGAAATTGAAGACTCGTATCAAGCTCGAGTGCGATCGAAACCTCAAAAAACCATATCGTCGCCAATCGCGTAAAACTGGCGAATTTGATGTGAATAAAACTTCTAAGCCTTATTTAGGTATGTTTATTATCTTAGTAGAATTATTAGAATAAATTATGTAGATTATGATGTGATTGGATGAGATCGGTCTAATATGGCCGAGTGTCGGAAGCCAATGAAGCATGATGCGATGGAGCGAGTACGAGGTCAATTGGACTCGAGATGGATCAAATGTAAGGTCATTGGGCCCGAGATATAAATTGGACATAAAAGGAAATCCAATTGGAGACTGATGGGTTGATCATTAGTAGAGGTTCAACTGAGATGCGAGGATGAGACAAAATGACTAGTTAGGGTTCTAGGCCGGTCGTGGATGGTTTTGACTTATTGATTGTGTAAACTATTTAATTATTGCTTTTAATTATGTAATTTATTTAATTATTGATTTAATTATGTAATTTATTTAATTACTGTAACTTTATTTAATTATTGCAATAATTGTTGAGTTGAGAAGTGATTGGGCAGAGTGTCGGAAATTCAAGCTAGACCGATAGGCTCTTGGACAGGATGATCGCGCAATAGAGAGACTAGTGAAGAGTAATTATGAGAGAATAGATTGTGAGGTTGGACTATGTCCTGGGTGACTAAGGAGACGTGAGGTACGAATAGGGACCTTAGGATAATGGCAGATCTAGTTCTGGATTAGAGGGTTGGTTTACTGAGATATTTATATCTCAACGCATTGTTATTTACCACTTTTTAGGTATGAGTTGACTTTAGAAGTGAGTCCCATGGGGGTCGTGAGGATGGAGGCTTGAGCTTCCATTGGAGACTGGAAGGATGGCAATAAGTCATGGGATGTCACACTCATAGATCGAAGGAAAAGAATGAGAAATTCAGGAGCTGTCGCATGCTCGAAGAGCGGGGCGTGACAACTATTCAAATCTAAATTTTTTCTTGCAGATCCCTGTCACGTTTTCCAAAAATCAAGGATTTAATTAGCCTATAACGACACAATTTTAAACCTAAACAAAAAAAAAGTGACATTACATAATTTTGCACTTATTTATCTTGTTACATTTAGAAACTAATAAATTGTAGTTTGTTTATATCTAAGTTTCTATTCTCCTACATTATTCATGCATTTAATAAAAATCAGGTATTGAAGTGGCATCGCTAAGGAAAAAAAAACAGCGATTTTCCATAATTTGAATTCATTTTTCTCGTTGTATTTCTACTGCACTTGTTAACAAGAGGTATTGTAGTTTAAAGAAACCTAAGTTTCCCCTCTTATAGACCACTCATGCATTTTATAAAAGTTGGGGATTGAATTTGGCTCCCTCTCGTGATCGTAGTTTAACGCTCAGGTACGGAAGCTTGCCTCGCTCTCATGGGCATCGCAAGCTCATTGCCTAGGTCTACTGGTTCTTTAGCTTTGCTCTTTGCAGTGAGACTCTTTTCTTTTTGCAATTTGTTTAGTTGGTCTTCATGCCTTTATGTTAACTTCTAACTATTAGATTATTGGGCTTATATGAAATAATTATGTGTTGCGGACTGTCATATGGATATATGCCCGTGAAAGTGATCTAATAAGATATTTGGGCATTAATGTATCTAATAGGGTGTGGCCTTTAATGTGTAGGGACGTAAGGGTAATTTCTATTTTAATGATGGGCTAAATTAGAAATAAAGAAACAGATAACTATCTAGTTATCTATATAAGGCGGTTATGGTCCCCATATCACGCGTCTCACAGAACACAACGTTTGCTTTCTCTGGTATCCCATCACTAGTGAAAGAGAGATCCCTGATAAGTAAAATGATTCTCACAAGGGAGAACACGTAGATCTGGAAGACTAAAGCCACGTCTTCACAAGTCAATTAAAGCTATGGATTCAGGTATGCTTCCGCAATTCAGTTTATAATTCTTAATGGTTCAACATGTGTAATCCGATTGGATTGTGGTTTATGACTCAATTAGGATTTATTATATTCTTACACTAACCCCCAATGAATGCTTGCGTAGTCTCGGTTTTCATCTTGATCGATGCTTTCGTATGTTCCATTCCATCACCACAGGCCCATGTTGTATTCAATTTGTCTTGGATATTCTTACTTGCTCGTGATTTTAGTGTCGTGCTTAAGTATTTTGGTTGTCATTTATTCATTATTGCTTTGATGTCTTGCTTGTTTGTCTCGGATTAGGCTCGCATTGAAGCTTGGCTGAGTGCTTGCATGGATTTTCTAGTTTCATATCGTCGATGTTGATTTCGTTACTCCTGTAACGTCAGATTAGGACATTATGATGTCTCTTGTGTTAGATATTAGATATGTTTAGTTTGTATATCACACATATGTCACATGCAAGCTGGTCCTCATGCATGATTACAGGGTATGCTTGGATTCATCTAATGTGTTATGTATGTTGTCTATCCTCACAATTTGGTGGATTTGCGTGTTAGAACCAATCGCCATCGACTTTTTGTCAACATACTTCTCTAAATTTTTGGGTTCGGTTCGCTCTAGGGGCTTCCTGGTTCGGATTTGGGCTTGCTGAACCGTGGCTTGCAGGGTCTTGAGGGTCCATTCGACGTGCTTCAGGTTGGTCTCTGTCGGCCCCAAGGGCCCATAGGTATGTCGGGATGTTCTGTGTATGTTCGGGGCTGTCTAGAGGTTCTATTCGGCCACGTTAAGAAGTCTCGACCTTACCTTGGAATGTCCCCTTCAGATGTTCACATCATCTGCATGTCATAATCACACATTTGAATCCTATCGTAGATCAATTCCATGCCTTGTATCTAGTTTGTTATTTCTTAACATGCATTTAGTATAGCCAGACTTTTAAATCATTTTATCATGGATAAAATGAAAATGAAAATAAATAAATAATAAAAAGGATTAAAAAAATTCGGAGAGGCATTTGATTAGAAATGACATTTTTAGGGCCAAGTTTGATTCATGCCTAAGCTACTTGAATATCATTTTGTTTGATGGGGTAACATTATCACCTATATTAGAAAATTCACATTCCTTAAACTAGATTGATTGCTAATTTAATGTTATACATTATCTTATCGAAGTGTTATCCGGGGCTTAATAGCAAGGATTAGTTATAATTTTGCTCGATGTGGCTCGGGTTCTACTTACCGTACAGTTTTATTATTATTATATTGATGCAATTTGTTTGATCGTTGCTCTGTTTAATTTTTGTCATGTGAGTTCTCCTCGCATGATAAGTTATGTCAATGTGTTTCAGCAAAAAATTAAAAATAAAGAAATAGATCACTGACTCGTTTTCTATATTAAAGGAAAGGAGGTATTAATTTTGGGCCCTGTATCCAAACATATGGTTTGCAAAATAAATAAATAGTGATGGCTCCTAAAGAAAAACAACATGCTGTAATTAACTTGAGAAAAGCAAGTTAAGCGTAAGTGCCACCTTGTAAAAGGGTTAGTCAATGCCCACTTGGCAACCCGTCAGACTTGTTCAGGTTCACCTCTAGAGGGTTGCGACACCTACTTGTCCCTCACATGCACACTTATATCACTAGTACGATTGTACCTGGTTAATCAATAATATCGAATGTCTTGTTTGATGTGGTATCATCAAACATTTCACGAAACCACATATTGAAGTTCAATAGTTTGAAACTTAGGTAATCAAGATGGATGTGTGAGAAGAATCGAGATAGGAAAAGTTGGACGATAAAGCAATAACCTAACATAAAGTAATAAGCATCGTCTGCGCATAAGATACTTTTCTTCTGTCACTTAATCGTCCACGCATAAAATACTTTTCTTCTGTCACTTAATGTATGAGATACTTGTGGATAAGCAACAAGCAATAATATTCAGTAGAAACTTTCAATTCTTTAAATTAATAAATTGACATACAAAGAGGGAAAATGGTGAGGAAAGAAAGAAAAGAAAAAGATGGTAAAAGAGAGATTCCTGGATTGTGGAAAACCTGTCGCCACTTGGTTTTGGTGAGAGATGCCTTCTTGGAGCCTCCCACTTACATTAACTGCAATTTGGCTTTGGCTTATATCAATCATCCACATGAAAGGGCGAGTTTTCTTTTTTCCATTTCTTTGGCTAAACTAAACTTATTGGTGGAATTTTGTCCTTGCTTAAATCAAGGTCATAGTCCAGGGAAAGGAAAATGTTATTATCTCGCCAAGTACATAATAATGTTCAGGTTATAACCTAATAGCATCTTCCACCGTCATGGACAACATGACACATTGGAAACATTTAAATTTACCCGCTAGTGGTTAAATTAGCTCAAGTTAGCTCTATCCCGAGCTTGAATTTATTCGCAGAATGGTTGATTTACAATTCTTCTACATTATTGGGCTTTTCTTGAATAGATACATACAATCTTTCAACAAACAAATATAAAGCCATCTTAGTACGTGAATGTACACATCTTGTTGTAATCCAGTTAAGTCACCCAGTGTTTGCAAAACAATTGGTTCGATTAGTCACTTGAAATAAAGGCTCAATTTAATCATTTCATTGATTAACATGAATGAAATTTGCTAATATGGACACCAATCTCACAAAAATAAAGTTTGAGAAGAAAATGACATTTCTTAATGTTTTGCGTGTTTGTTTTCTTATTGTACTCTCTCGCAATTTGAGAATTCTGAATGTTAAACATCCGAAATTCACAAAAACACACTAGATTGTCCTAATTTCCCAGCCTTTCCCGAAGCTTAGAATACCTACTTGATTCCAAAATTGCGAGGAAACTGGTAAATGATTTGAAAGTACAATTGCATAAGCTGTTAATTTAATTATTCAATAATTTTATTTTGGAATAAAGAGCCACAAGAGTCGTGCATCAACTTTAGGACACCAATGTGACTCACAAAATCCTGCCAAACTTGCTCGAAAAGTATAAAACGTGACTCCCGAATCACGTAATCATGCAAATAAGGAGCATTGCGCGAAAAGGAAAACCTAAATGGATCAAAGTTAAAGAAAAAACAAAAAACAAAAAGAAAAAAGAGAAAAGGAATATAAATGGATCTAAGTTAAAAGGAAAAAAAAACAGAAAATAATGAGTTGGGTCCAAGTTAAAAGAAAAAGAGTCAGGTCAACTTTTTATATTAATTAATAAGTCTAATTCTATATTAAAAAGTCAACTTTATGTCTAGTCCCATTTTTTTTCCAAATTTTTTTATCTTAAATAATATTATCAAGTTTCACATGTGTTCAAATCTACCTTGTTAATCATTCGTGCAAAAATTAGTGCCGGTGTCTTCAATATTATCAACATCATAATGCTGTTATGTTTTATTCGAAGATGAGAGTGTTGATTAAATCGTAGGTTATGATAATGAACCTTCACCCGGCTTCAATGTTGATAATTTTGAAGAAATTAGTGGTAATTTTTGGACACATGTACAAATTTGGGACTAGAGTAAAACGAGGTAAACTTTTTTGAGAAAAATATTGGGAGAATATATGGGATTAGACCTAAATTTTGGATTTGTTTTTGGAAATAGGCCCTCACTTACATGATATGAAAAGGACATATGATTGTAGAAATCAAAAACACAAACGAAAAGACATCTCATACACAAACGAAAAACATCTTCTTTGCTAATTGACCTTGTCAATGTGTCTGTGATGGGCTAACACATGATTAGTTACTTGATTGAAAAGACTACATTGACAAATTATCAAATTATTTATAATTAAATTGATCAAATTAAAAAGTTCAAAACTGAATCAAAATCTATACAATAAGTTTATGAATCTTGCAATAATTTTTTCAAGTTCTACGGAGAAACGATATAGAATATGAAGAGGGGAGAAACGATATAGAATATGAAGAGGGGTTCAAAGTAAAATGCTCATTCGTGATTCACATGAAGATGAATTATATTGGAGAACCGAGACATGATAAGGAAGACAATGAGCGGGCCAATCGCAGCCACACTAAATTCCCTAGCACAAAGGTTTGCTTGCTCAATGAGAGAAGTGGCTGCTAACTATTCTACTGGTTTTCCTTTTAGGGGTGGGAAGTTTTCACTGCCATGTCCGTAAATGTCGTGAGGAAAATCTACAATTCGAAGCTTTGTATCTTTCTCTAGAAGAAAGAATGATGAAAGAAAAAGACTGATGATAACGATGAGATCAATCCATCCCACTCGTTGAATTATGTGGACCAACATGGGATCCACGTAATTCAACAGTTAAGATTGATTAAGTTCATTTTCACTCTATTAAGGCAAGTGCCAAATTAACCTGGCTCACCCCAAAAAAATTCGAAAGAAGAAAATAAATGCAACTCACAAATCATGTGCAATGCAAGTTAAGAACATTTTGTAGGGTCTTCATGTAAAAAAACAAACAAACAAAAGAAAGGAACATTATTTGGGTCCAAGTTGAATCAGAAAGGGCGGGATACCAAAAATATGCCTCGAGTCTTATCTAATGACCATCATATACCTCTACTTTTGAAAATACCAAATACATATTTCAGTTTTACCTTTGGATGTCATTTCAGACATTTTCATCAATTATCTGGTTGTCCCCACATCAAGATGTTATTTTCTTCAAAATACTTTCATTCCCAGAATCCTTAATTCTCAAATTCAACCAAAAAACTTGAAACAAAACAAAAATCGAACCACCCAAATCCTAAATCCTAAGCAAGATGTTAAAATAAGTTTGCTAGAAGGGACAATTTGATCTTCATAAAATAGGGTTTTGTTTAGAGGTTAATAAAGGGTTTAAGTAGTTTTTGGGTCAACAATAAGATATGTTTTTTTTTTTTGTATTTTTCTCGGAATAAAAGAACCCAGTCCAAAATCAATATAAGCACCAATTTACAATAGTGAACAACAAATGATATGTACTGATTGATAGAAGAAATGATGCAACAAACTTTCATTAGTTACTTGAACAAGTGAGTCTTGTTTGAAGATTCAATAAGTATTATATCTCATTCATCAATAAAAAGAAGAGAGAAAACCAAATTTTAGCCTTTGAACTCTTAGAAGATGTTCAATTTTCTTCATAAACTTTAATTTTTGGTCAAACTGATGCTCGTGCTTGTGGATTCAAATCAATTCGGTTATTTTTTTATATGGTTTTGTAAACCAAGGAATTAATATTTTGTAATATAGTAGTGTGATTAAACAGTATTGATTCATTCTTCAGCAAATATATATGATATTGTCAAATAACAAGGATTTTTCAGCTCAATATACAGTTATAAATGCCAGCAAATCGCCTTTGTTAATTCTCAATTTGGATACAAATTTGACATTTTGCATAATGATGGTGTTCAACTAGGTTGATCTACTTCTCCTCTAAAAGCACAATTACATGACTGGTTACAACAATATAAAGGTTTTTGTTAAATATAGTATCACCAAACATTTCACTAAACTCATCATGGATACTGAAATTTAATAGCTCGAAACTCGTAATTACACATAGATGTGCAAGTATAATTGAAATATAACATATTTCGAAAATAAAACATCAACCCCACACAAGAAATTTGGCATCATCTATGCATGTGATACTTTTCTTCTACTGTTTAATGCATGAGATACCTTGTGATTATTTGCGGAAAAAACTGGTTCAAAATTTCACCTTCTTGGCATTTTATATAGAGACCATTTGCTTACAAACAAATAAGGAACTATCTGAACTTGTATATATACATTCCTCACTATTATTCCAATATATCTTGTTGTAATTGATATTACATTAGAAAGGAGCGACCATATCCAAAAACATGGCACTCAGTTTTGTATATGCTGAACAATGGAACATCTGAGACTTCATCCTACTAAAAGGTCTTTTTGAAGCTTTAACTATAAGAGATTTGTTCTTTGGCTCGCTTCTTAATTAGAATTGTGGTATTAGGAGGGTATGCATGGACTCAGAATTTTGTAATTTGAGGTGAACCTTCTTGTGATGAGTTTTCAATGTTAAGATGCATTTTTCAAGGAACTATTTGAGATGTTTAGTATTTAATTTGCCTAAAGGGTTAAAAAAATTGCGGAGAGGACACTAGCACTTTATCTCTCAAGTTTCCTAAAGGTCAGGGAATCGATGCTCTAAAAGTTTGAATTTTTTTTTAAGGGAATTAGGCCCTTATTTACATGACATGAAAATGACATATGATTGTAAACGTATTCAAACTGTGTTTAAACGGATTAACTTCTCATACACAAATAAAAAACTTCTTCTTTGCTAATTGACCTTGTCAATGTGTCTGTGATAGGCTAACACACGATTAGTGACTGAAAAGACTACATTAATGAATTATCAAAATATTTGTAATTAAATCGATCAAATTAAAAAGTTTAAAACTAAATCAAAATCCATACAATAAGTTTATGAATTTTTTAATAAGTTTTCCCAGTCTGCAGAGAAACGGTGTCGAGTATGGAGAGGGGTTCAAAGTAAATGCTCATTCAAAGGAGATTCACGTGAAGATGAATTAAATTGTAAAATAGAGACAGTGATAAAGAAGACAAGGAGCGGGCCCATTGGCCACAGTAAATTCCCCAGCATAAAGGTTTGCTTGCTCATTGAGAAAAGTGGCTGCTGACTGTTCTACTGGTTTTCCTTTTGGAGGTGGGATGTTTTCACTGCCATGTCCGTAAATGTCGTGGGCAAAATCTACAATTCGAAGCTTTGTATTTTTCTCTAGGAGAAACAGTCATGAAATGAACAATTGATGATGATGATGAGATCAATCCATCCCGCTCGTTGAATTATGTGGACTGACATGGGATCCACATCAACGGTTGAGATTAATTAAGTTCATTTGCACTCTGTTAAACCAAGTGCCAACTTAACCTGACTCACCCCAAAAAAAAATCGACAGAAGAAAAAAATGCGACTCACAAATCATGTGCAATGCAAGTTAAGAACATTTAGTGGGGTCTTCGTAGAAAAAAAAGACAAAACAAAGGAACATTGTTTGGGGTCCAAGTTATGGGATACCAAAAATGTGCCTCGAGTCTCATCTAATGACCACTCATAATCTATGCATGTGATACTTTTCTTCTATTGTTTAATGCTTCAGATACCTTAATTGTGATTATTTGCAAAATAACTTGTTCACAATTTCACCTTCTTGGCTTTTTATATAGCTACCATTTGTTGACAAACAAATAAGGAACTATCACAGCTCGCGCGCGCACACACATATATATACACACACATACACATTCCTCACTATTATTCCTCTATACCTAGTTATAATCGATATTACATTAGAAAGGAGCGACAATATTAAAAAACATGGCACTCAATTTCAGACATGCTGAACAAATGGAATATTGAAGACTTCATACTAAAAAGGTCTTTTTGAAGCTTTAAGATATTTGTTCTTTGGCTCGCTTCTTAATTAGAATAGGGGTATTGGGAGGGTATGGATGCACTCAATAATATGTAATTTGAGGTAAACCTTCTTGTGACAAGTTTTCAAAGGTCAGATGAATTTTTCAAGGAAGTATTTGAGATGGTTAGTATTTAATTTGCCGCGACCATAAGATAAGATTAAGTTGTCCATTTGGGTAAATGTCTTAAAAGTTAAGCTTCAGTCAACAAAGAATGATCATGCGAAGGTCTTGCTTTCGTGACGATGGTAGAATGGTAATGTTATCCAATCTGACGGAGGAAAAAGGAAAACAACAGTGAAAGGTTAGATATATAAATTCAACTGCTCTGCACGTAACTTCTTCATTCTTTCAAGTCTCGAAAAAGTCCAAAGCATTGACCCTCCCCAACATCATCCACCCGACCTCCCAACCATTTTCATGATGCTTGTGAACTCTCAAGATGGGTGTTTGAGAGGATAGTTTTGTTGTAACCGAAATTATATTAGATAGAAAGAGGCAAAATTCAAACTACGCAAAAGCATGACGCTTAGCTTCATCTTGGATTTGTGGAACAAATGGAACATTCGAGGTTTCGTCGTACTGAGCCTCTCGCTTCAGGTGCTTCTCATTCTATTTGCACCCCTTAGAAAGAAAACAGGGGACCGCCCCATCATTTTCCTCTTGTGGTTAGCCTATTTGATGGCTGACTCTGTAGCTGCATTTACGGTCGGGCTCATCTCTCACAACCAATGCAATTCCAACGCTTATGTAGCAGAAGTAGACAGAGCACTTCAGGCATTCTGGGCCTCATTTCTCTTGCTACATCTTGGTGGTCCAGACACCATCACCGCCTTCTCTCTCGAAGATAGTTCACTTTGGCAACGGCACCTGCTTAGTCTCATCTTCCAGATCAGTGCAGCCATCTACGTCTTCGTACGGATATTTCCGAGCGACAAGTCGCTGGTGATCCCAACGATGCTGGTGTTTCTCGCAGGGGTTACAAAAATTGCGGAGAGGACACTGGCACTCTATCTCTCAAGTTTCCCAAAGCTCAGGGAATCGTTGCTCTTCGACAACGAGCAAAGAACGGCCACACACCCACAAATGCTTGAAGAACTCAAAGCTCCTAGGGACAGAGAAGGATGCCCTGACGGAGAAGGAGCAACGCTTGTCGAGAGCACTGTGGTGAAGCATGCTTACTTCTTTTTTCAGATCTTGAAGGTCTTCATCGTAGATCTCGTCTTCACAAAACAACAACGTGAAAGGAGCCGGGAATATTTTGCTAAAGTTTCTGCAATGGATGCGCTAAGGGTGATATCAGTGGAACTCAATTTCATTTATGAGGAGCTCCACACAAAAGCGCTGACAATACGTCTCCCGGGGAGCTACATTTTCCGCATCATAGCCTTCACTAGTGTTGCGGTGGCTTTGGGCCTGTTCAACCGCTCGAAGAAGCATCGATTTCTCGAATTGGATGTGAAAATCACTTATATCCTTCTTTTTGGAGGGATTATTCTTGATGGGATAGCTCTGTTCATGCTGGTTTTCTCCGATTGGACAGTTGTTGGAATCAAGAACAATTCCACACGAGATTCATTTCTCTACAAGTTGGTATCCTCCACGGATTACCTGAGGAAGCCTCGTTACGCCTCATGTGTAGGACCTAACGCCAACGTCACTTACGAGGTCTTAGATACGCCACTAATATTTCGAAGGTGGTCAGAATCTATCTTTGCTTGCAACCTTTTTTCTGAGGCACTGAACGAGAATCCGAGAAAGATATGTAAGTGCAATCAGTTCTGGGGCATGGTCGTTTTAAAAAATATCTGCAGTTTTCCATTCCGAACGGTTGACAAGATCATCTCTTATTTCCATCAAGCTGGTGAGACAATCGCCAGATGCTGCGGTAAAAGATCAATGATTATGAATGCGAAGTACGTGTCCAAGAATCCCTTTAATAAGAAGCTGTGGATCTTTATCTTTGATGAGTTAAAATCTAGATCTCATCTTGCCGATAATCCGGAATCGGTGAGCCAGATGATGAAGAGGAGAGGGTATATGCTTACGGGCTTCAGTGGTGCCAACGTAGATTCGGAACCAGTCCACAGTGCTAATGTCGACGTCGATATTCTAATGCTTCATATTGTTACTGAAATCTGGTACAACAAGGAGAAGCCCACCGAAAGAAATGATGAAAGGGAATGTAGCAAGATCCTTTCTGATTATATGTTGTATCTTTTACTTAAGCAGCCTAATTTGATGTCTGCCGTGATGGTGGTGGGCAATGCCCACATGAGATCAGCGAACACACTTCTCGAGCTACGGCAGCTCATCATCCGCGATTTTGCGACCAAGGATCTGGAAGGGATATGCAAAAAATTGTACCATGAAGAGTCCCCTCAAGCAACAGGTGGACCGAGTCCTGTCGCCTTTTTGAAATCCGTGCTCAAACTAGGACTCTCTTTGGCTCAAGGGGCTGAAGAAACTAAATTAGATTGGAAAGAGTTGAGAGAATTTTGGGTTGAAATTCTGTTACATGCAGCAAGTAACATTAAGGGAGAGGCACATGTGCAGGTGCTGAGCAAAGGGGGAGAGCTTCTTGCCTTTGTTTGGTTGTTGATGGCTCATTTCGGTTGCCTCTACAATCCTCAATGGGGCTTCTATTACGAATTTTGGGGTGACTGGCTGAGCATTATAACCAGTAAGGGTGATACAGAGGAGTGATCTACTTTGATATTTCTATCCACATCAAATGTCTTATTTATCATTCTCATGTCATATTTGTAATTATTTGTGTGAGATTTTGTGAGACCACATCTTACTGTTCTAAAAGTTTAAGTTGTTAAATAAATATGTGGTTCGATATTCATATATTTTATCAGTTTGTTTGAATAAAATATATTAGTTCGTGTATTTTTTTTTTTGCATTCCTCATAGTAAGCCTTGCACGCGTCTCCTCTCATCGGTAGTAAATAACCGGTTCATACTTACAACTATATTAAAAAAGATTCCAATGATGGATTGTGGATTTCATACAAGTGATGGTAATAGCAGGAATATCGCGGTTTTCGTAATCGTCCTTTTATCCTTTTCGCTTTGTGTGTATGCGCGCGCTTCATTTTTCTTTTTGGGTTTTGGTTTTTTATTGGAGGGTTCGGTCAACGTCAACGATGCTGTGATGCTTACGTCTCCGGCATCTTTGCGGGAGTTAGGCACCACGTGGGTTAGGCATGTGGGAAACTGGCATGATCTCCGTCGTCCACACAGTCCACTGGTTGGACCAAAGAGACACGTGCCGTCAGCCTACGGGACACCGCAGAGGTGGTTGATTTGGGCCTGTTGGGCCATCCGAATGGATACGGTCCATCCAATGACATTTTCGGGCTCATCCCGTTAGTCTGTGGCCCATTTTCCTGCAGACCCGTTTCCCGTGCCTAGTCGGGTCGTAATTTGGTGGGTCAAAACGTGCGTGTGATCCAAGTTGATCCGTTTAACCAGTCCGTTCTCTCCACATGTTCCACAGGGATGGACGTACATCAGACCCATTCTTCACCATGACCCGAGAAAATAGGGGTACCTACTTTTATTTGTAAGGTGAAAATAAAAAAGCCGTCATCATTAATATGAATATGCACCCGATTAATCAAATATGATACTATGAAAAATAAGTGAGTGTTCTTCCATGTTATATTTTATGGATTAGGTATATTTACATTCCAATAACTGTTGAGATGACAATAATAAAAACATCATAACGATGAACTAAACGTTTGTAAGTGCTTATAGATCCCTTCGCATTGCAAGCAGTGAGGCTGCCACGGAATGAGGCTAAGGGATAGCAGTGCCCCTTCAATATTGCAAAAAAGAGAGGCCTTACCAGTAATTTAAACTAGATTAAATTAATGGAAATACTTCGTTGCATTATTTAAATCTAATTGCACTTTTTTTAATAAATAACGTTGCATGATTGCAATATCACGATAAATTGAGGATTTTCGTTATAAAAATAAAAGATATTTTTAATTATTTTATTAGATGTACGTGGCGCATGTGCGGAACGGTTTTAAAAAATAAAATAAAAGAGTAGTCGATAACTAGTATATATAAGTAAAATTGTAAAATTATATATTCTTTTATTAGCATAGAATTTATGCATGTTTGGTTACTACATCGATCTCTTACGTCCAATCATCGTTCCCACAAACTTCTTAATATGAGCTTGAGCAATGGAATGAATTTTACAAACATAGGCAGATGGCATCCAAGGTGGATGCTTGGATGCAGGTCGCCTTCTTCATGAACAGGACAGCATCAAGCCAATCGGCATTGCACAAGCAGAGAGCCAGATCCGTACGATGATGACCTGCCAAATTGGGAAGAGCTAGGGCATGACTTAAGTACCCCCGTCGAGCAATTCACAGATCGATCCCATGAGAAGCAGGTTTATACGTGAGAATCGCAAAATGAGCTTAGTGGCATCAAATGGGTGGGTCAGGTCGGGTTTGGATTGGGTCAAATATGAGTTGACCCATATTTGACCCATTTAACCCATTTTGACCCATATTCATGTAGTGTAAATATAACGACCCATACCCGACTGAACCCGTATTTCTAAAATGTACTAATATTATCGAAAATTCACACCTACTTAAGCTATTCATATATATAAGTTATGTAGAATATACGGCTCAGTCCATGGACTCTTCGATCCGACTAATATACAATTGACGATGACTCACGACGAGCTCGTGGCAAGCTCGCGACGTCGCGTAACTCGCAATACTAGAGCACGAATGGTCCGGCGCGACGTGACACAATGCAGCTCGGTGTGACGGCGGCATTGTTTCGGCGAGTCTTCGGCGGCGGTCTGGCGAGACTTCAGGGACGGGAAAACAGAAGCACAGTCAGTGGTCCTTGTTGGACAGGGAGCCACGCAATGGCCCCCTCCGCACGCACGCATGAGAGATGGAGGAGAGAGAGTCGGTCAAAGAAGAGAGTGAGAAAAGAGAGCTTCGGTGGGGAGAGAGAAAAGTCAGTGAATGAGGAAGGGAAAAAGGTAAGAGGAGA